>JAOTRH010000020.1:17217000-17233628 GCA_034768845.1 Heliamphora exappendiculata | reverse complement strand
TTGTGGTGTGACAATAAGTCTGCTGTCTACATCGCTACTAATCCAGTGTTTCATGAGCGGACTAAGCACATCAAGATTGACTGTCTCATTTCATCCGCCACGCTTATAAAGATGCCACTATCGAGTTTGACTTTGTTAAATTTGGTGAACTTGTTGACTTGTTCACTAAGGCATTGCCCGGGGTTCGTGTTCACTACATTTGTAACAAGTTGGGCATGATTGATATCTATACTCCAACTTGAGGAGGGTATTAATGCATATATATATATATATTAAGTATTAATAATATTATGTGGGGATGCCCACAGTAGCTATCGTAGTCTCTCGTTACTTAATAAATACGCGTGCATGTCTCGTAATGAGCACACACTCTTTTTCGTATTCTTTCTCTTTTTCTAACACTAACAATTTCCAGACAGGCAATGATGCTCAATTATACGAATTGAGGAAGAAACTTTATGGGTTAGATTAGAAGGACCAATCCCTGGCTTAATATTACGCTGAGTTGACTAATTTGTGGAACGGGATTGGTTATTATCAAGACTTCTATGCCATTTGTACTACTGATGCTGCAGCTTTTCAAAAGATGGTAGAAAAGGAGCGAGTGTATGACTTCCTTGCCGGCCTCAATGTTGACTATGATCCAATCCGTGTGCAGATTTTGAGTCGAGATCCATTTCTTACTTTGAGGCAGACGTACGTTCAGCAGGAAGAGAGTTACCGTCATGCTATGGTTCTTTCTCCCAGTCTGGAGCGCTATGTATTAACTGTCACGTCCATCACTGGCCAGGCCAGCCTACCAAATCTGGAGAGAATAATGGTTCACTAACCCGAGATTAATTGCGCTGTGAGCATTGTGGTAAAGCCCATCATATTATTGATCACTGCTGGAAGTTACATAGTCGTCCTACTCAGGGACGCGGAGGTGGCCGTGGTAGTGGCCGCAGTAGCCCTATTCGCTTCCACGCTCATCTTTCTGAGATCTCTAGTAGCACATCTGGTGAGACTAACCCTCTCTTTGTGACAAAGTTGACTACTCTCAGGTGTTTTATGGCTAGGGTTGACATTTCTTCTTCTACAGCCTCAACTTCCTCTAACTTTGCTTACTCAGGTATATCTTCTAGTGCACTTAGTGTTGTTGCCTCTCATATTCCTTAGATCATTAACTCAAGTGTCACTAATCATATGATTGGGTCTTCTACCATGTTTTCTTCTTATACTACTTATTCTGGTAAAAATAAGGTTCGAATAGCCAATGGGTCTTTATCATCCATCTCTGGCAAAGGTTCTATCCATTTCTCTTCCACACTCTCTCTCGTCTGTCCTTTATGCTCTTAATTTTTCTACTAATCACTTACCTATTAGTCGTCTTACCAGTTCATTAAATTGTTCTGTAACATTTTTTTCCACTCATTATGTTTTTTAGGAACTGGTGACGGGGAGAACGATTGACAGTTGTATTGCGCGTGGTGGACTGTACTTACTGGATGTTCCGTTTACCTCTTCTCTTTCACCTTTACCGTTTGGCCAGGCTCTCTATGCCGATACAGGAATTTTACTTTTGCAGTTACATCAGTGGCATCATCGTTTGGAGTATCCTTCCTTTAAAGTTTTAGAGAGACTTTTGCCTTCTTTAGTTAAATATTGTTTTAGAAATACCTTTTGTTGTAAGGCTTGTGAACTTACCAAACATGTCTGTTTACCTTTCAGTTAATAAACGCAGTAATTTTGCCGTATATGCTTATCCATTTTGATATTTGGGGTCTTTCACTTGTTACTTCTATTTTTGGTTATCAGTAGTTTGTGACTTTTATTGACTGTTATTCTCGTGTCACTTGGGTTTATTTACTTCGTGCTAAGTTTTTTCCTGTTTTAAAATTTTTCATAAAATGATGCGTACTCAGTTTGATGTCAACATCAAGATTCTTCGTTCTGATAATGGGACTGAGTATCTTGATGGTGGTTTCTGCACCTATCTAGAGGCTCATGTTATCATATTTTAGACGAGCTGTGTCCGCACTCCTGAACAAAATGGAGTTGCGGAACGGGAAAATTGTCATCTCCTTGAGGTTGCTCATTCTCTTCTCTTTACTATATATGTTCCCAAGTCGTTTTGGAGTGAGGCGTTCCTCACCACTGCCTATCTTATCAATCGCCTGCCTTCTAGTGTCTTTCAATTCAAAACCCCTTTGGGACTTCTTCCCACGTCTCCATCTCTCTCTTCTCTTCCACCTAGGGTATTTAGGTGTACTTGCTTTGTTCATGCACATAAACACCCGGTGACAAATTGGATTCTAAGGCTGTTAAATATATCTTCATTAGCTATTATGTTACCTAAAAGGGCTATAAATGCTACCCTCCTACCACTCGCAAAGTGTTTGTCAGTATGGATATTACCTTTTGGGAGACCGAGTCCTTTTCCCACCCCTCTAAGACATCTATTTAAGGGGAGACATTTAAATTAGAAGAGATATTGTCATCGGATACACAAATTTAGCCTAATCAGAAGTCTCACGGGTTAGTCTTTCCAAATCTTATACAATAAGACCTTATTCTTACTGAGGGGGAGAATGAAGAGTCGGGTAAAGGGGAACCAAAGCAGGATATTGTTGGACAATTAGATATAACTGATCTGCATACTTATTCTCGACGTCCAAAGTATCAGACTGCCCGTGCGCTACTACCAACTTGCCAGTTGTTATCTCCACCCCCTGATTCAGTCTCCTCTACTGTTTCACTTGGTAATGAATCATTTGTTATTAGTCTTGATACTTTTGATTTACCTATTACCCTTCGAAAAGGTGTTAGGACATGTACTTAACATCCAATTTCACAATTTGTCTCATATGACTTACTATCAAACCCATATAGTGCTTTTGTCTCGTCTTTGTCCTCTATATCGATTTCGCAGGGTTGGAAGGAAGCGATTGTGGACTCTAAGTAGAAAAATGCTATGATTGAAGAGATGACAGCTCTGAAAAAGAATGGTACCTGGGAGTTAGTCTCTCTTCCAAAAGGGAAGAAACCAATTGGGGCAAATGAATATTTACCATCAAATACAAGGCAGATGGGTCAATGAAGAGATTAAAGGCAAGACTAGTTGCTAAGGGCTTTATCCAAATTTATAGTATTGATTATCAAGAGACTTTTGCCCCGGTAGCCAAAATGAATTTAGTTTGTGTAGTCTTGTCCTGTGCTTCTACTATGAGTTGGCCTCTCCAACAATTGGATGCGAAGAATGCATTTCTTCATAGGGACTTAGATGAAAAGGTGTATATAGATGTACCACTAGGTTTCTCATCCCGTGAAACTGAAGGGAAGGTGTGCAAATTGAAGAAAGCTTTATATGGGTTCAAACAATCTCCAAGAGCCTGGTTTGAAAAATTCTTCAAAGCTATGCTAAGATTTGGATACAAACAAAGCCATGCAAACCATACCATGTTTATCAAGCGCGGTAATAATAAGATCACAATTCTTATTGTATATGTTGATGACATAGTTGTGACAGGAAATTATGCAAATAAGGTGTCTCATCTCAAGGCAAGTCTAGCTAAAGAGTTTGAGATGAAAGATCTGGGAACTTTACGATATTTTATTGATATTGAGATAGTTAGATTAGATAATGGCATATTTATTTTCCTAAGAAAGTATATTCTTGATCTCTTAGAAGAAATTGACATATTGGGTTGTCGACCAGCAGATTCGCCTATTGAGGCTAATCATCGTCTCAGTAGTGGTGATGGAGAACCTACTGACATGTGCAGATTTCAGAGACTTGTGGGAAGATTAATATATCTATCTTAATACTAAACCTGATATTGCATATACTATAGGTCCGTAGGGGTTGCCAGTTAGTTCATGCATGATCCCCGTAGTGCACATCTTGATGTTGTTTATCACATTTTGCGGTATCTTAAATTTGTCCCAAGAAAAGGACTTTTGTTTTTTAATCATGGTCACATAATATTAGAAGCATTCACGAATGCGGACTAGGCTAGTTCAGTTGACGATAGGCGATCTACATCTGAGTATTGCACGCTTGTAGGAGGTAATCTGGTTACTTGGCGAAGTAAAAAGTAGACAGTGGTAGTTAGATCAAGTACAGAGACTGAGTACACGGCTATGGCACATAGCATTTGCGAACTTTTATAGCTTCCATTTCTATTGAATGATTTTGGATTTGAGTGTGAAAAGTTTATGAAGTTGTATTGTGATAATAAAGTTGCCATCAACATCGCTTATAACCCAGTACAACATGACAGAACGAAACGTATTGAGATTGACTAACACTTCATTAAGGAGAACTTATGTAAAGATTCGATTTGTATGTCATTTGTGAAACCTGCAGATCAATAAGTAGATATTTTTACTAAATGGCTTAGTAGTAAGGTGTTTCACCCAATTATATGCAAGTTAGGCATGAAAAAAATCTATGCATCAACTTGAGGGGAAGTGTTAAGTTAGGAGTATTATTGTATTTTTGTATATTTATCTCATTATATAAATAATAGTAATAAGAGAGCTAACCATAACTTTGGGTGCTCTCTTTTTTCACCGTTAGAATAATTCTCTCTCAACTCTTCTATTTTTCTTTGTTCATTCATCAATCTTCAAGTTATTAAGGTTAGATGCCATAATTAGGAATGTGAAGCTTACATGGGTTCGAAAAATCTTAACCTACTTGAGGACACACACAAAAGATATAGAATACCTAAAAGTCCAGCTATAAGCAAAGGAAGATACACAATGTTGCCTAATCATGATAAATGTGAAATCTCTCCCGTGTTATAAAATAAGCATACATGAATAAAACTTACCTGCATATTCACCTCTGGTGACAAGGAAGAGAATTAAATAATCATTATGGGCTTTGGAAGGCTTTTCTCTGTGCTATAAGATTCATGGCCTATCTATTGGGCTTTCAAGTAGTATCCTTGTTATTTAGCCAATAATAGCTGTAGCATTAGAGCGTGAACATGGGACCAGAGATCTGCATTTTGGTGTTTTATATTTACATTGAGTGAGTTTGCTGACATGACTTGCCCCAAAACAAAAAGTTTGCTGACACGCTGAAGTGACCTTTTTATGGTCGTGTATAAGTGGTAAGTGTTCGTTGATATATGTTTGTGAGTGCAAAATTAGGAGTTTTTTTTCTTTTGTCAAATTCATGTTGAATATATTCGATATTTCGATGGAAGGAGAAATTGTATTCTCCTTTGACCGCTTCTCGTAGGAGTTAGTTATGTTTTTCCATGATCAGGAGTAGAATCACTTAGAAGAATGGCTCTGGACGAGTTATCCATGGCAACATCTTCTTTTATATTTCACATGCAGTTCTTCTTTAACTCCTTCTGTCATCTTTTATTTCATATTGTCGTTCTTTGATCCATTGGATTGAGAATTACTATATGAGGTGTATTCTTCTAGTTTTCTTCCTATAACATAAATTTAGTCAAAAAAAAAAAAAAAAGAAAAAACAATTTTGGATCGGAGATTATTTATTTCTTTCATGGAAAAATAGATGTTAGATGTTTGCTTCACTATCTCTTCCTCACTTGAATTACATCCCCCAACCCTCAACTGATTTTAAACCCTAAACTACAATGTTCCCTTTTTCTTTTTGTACCTGAACATATATCTTCTAATAGAGCTAGATGCAGAATAAGAATTCATGTATCCAACCCAAATGATTGAAACAAAAGGCTAGTTTGGTATACTCTTGTTGTTTAGTATAAAAATGCCAGATTGAATCATTGGGTGGCTACTTTGTGCAAATAATGCCAAAATTTAGGTCTTTACCTAGTTCACTTATCCTCGCACCATGCACTGGCGATACCAATATTAGTTTTGGATTTAATTATGTTCTCAAAAGATATGGAAACAAAAGAGAACAAATGTCATCATGAGTTGTGTCCTCCAATTTGGCCTCAAGTACTTCATTTATTTCTGTCCAAATTAGCTATGATAGCCCTCTAGTGTGAGATTCATAGTTGCCGTTCACCTATTTATTAGCTTATGCAATGGCAAATCAACTCTTATCACTTTTTTCATTTGTTACAAAGGATTTCCCAAGCTCTTCTTAATGAAATGTATTTTTTTTCAATTATTATTTTTAGTACTTACAAACTTGTTTGGTTATAGATGCTCTACATTAAGATTTGCTATTTTTTATTACTCAGACCGGGTCAAATGGTTTGTTATTTGGGTTTATGCTCTTTCTTTTAAAATGTGGGTGTACCAATTAAATAGAATAATTCTTGTATTTTTCCTAAAGATGGCTCTTGATGTTAGGATTAAGTTGATTTGACTTAATTATAAAAAATTATTATTTTATTTTATCAGCATGGCATTATTTATTATTCTACATGTCGAATAATATAGGAGTTGTTGGGACAAA
Organism: Heliamphora exappendiculata; assembly: GCA_034768845.1. Classification (NCBI taxonomy): domain Eukaryota; kingdom Viridiplantae; phylum Streptophyta; class Magnoliopsida; order Ericales; family Sarraceniaceae; genus Heliamphora; species Heliamphora exappendiculata. The sequence continues at coordinate 17,227,231 of JAOTRH010000020.1, read as the reverse complement.
ATTCCAAGGAGCAAATGAGGATATGTCTAGAGGTTTCAATATATTTTTTGTCTGCAATACAAATTTCTAGGAGTTCTTAGAGTGGTCTACATCTTACAAAATCTTACTTGACCAAATGGCTGACATATAGACCATTAGTTACTAATGCATTTGAGGTGATGTTAGTTTCTTTATTATTATGTTATGCTTATAAGGTGATGTTGGTTTCTTGATAATGATGTGGTCTCTGGATACTTTTGCTATGTTCATGGTCACTCAAAAGGAAAACTCGATCTTGGAGCACTAAAGTGTGTCATTCTTAGGTAATCAGCTCCCTGCTTAGCCTAGTAATTAATATTGGAAGACAATAGATGTTCACAAAAGTAATGGCTCTAAATGAGATAGCAGGAATTTGAAGACAATAGATGTATGCTAAGAAGAGGAAAGATGTGATGATGGAAATTTCAAACAATTGGTTTTTTGGGACAAGATTGGCAATAATATGAGAGTTCCTTGATAAATAATACATGATAAATTGCTACTCTTTTAAAGTGAAAACAGAGTATTAGATACTGTTGGATAGCTTGATATACATTGCTGGACCCATTTCCTAACAGTTTAAGCTTTTGAAACAATTGGTGACTTAACATGGTATCAGAGCTCTGGTTGCACGAGCTCTTGAGTTCAAGTCTCATGGTGTGTTTTCCTGTTATATTTGTTATTGTGTACTCTGTGTGTTAGTACACATGTTCAGTTTGTTCGCTTCTCCACGCGGGAGATAAGATCACATGTGAGGGGGAGTGTTGGATAGCTTGATATACATTATTGGGCCCATTAATAGCTAAATTTTTGGGACAATTGGTGACTTAACAAGTACAATAAAGTATTTTCTGAGACAAAAAGTTGATGGTTAAAAGGAGGCTCAAGCATACTAGACGATTAAGAAGAGCTTTGTACCCTTCAAGTTGATCATATTCAAGTTTTGAATTTAAAAGAGGACCTCTTACTCGACCAATCGGATGACATCTAGACCATTAGTTACTAATGCTTTTGAGGTGATGTTAGTTTCTTTATTATTATGTTATGCTTATAAGGTGATGTTGGTTTCTTGATTATGATGTGGTTATGCTTATAAGGTGATGTTGGTTTCTTGATTATGATGTGGTCCTCTGGATGCTTTTTCTATGTTCATGGTCACTCTAAAGGGAAACTTGATCTTGGAGCACTAAAGTGTGTCATTCTTAGGCTAAGCAACTCCCTGCTTAGCCTGATAATTCATGTTGGAAGACAAGAGGTGTCCACAAAAGTAAAGGCTCTAAAAGAGGTAGCAGAAATTTGACTATTTTTTCGCATTGAGAAGAATGTGATGATGGAAATTTCTTTTATGACCTCAAACAATTGGTTTTTTGAGACAACATTGACAATAATATAGATAATACGAGAATTCCTTGATAAATAATACATGATAAATTGCTACTCTTTTAAAGTGAAAATAGAGCATTAGGTACAATAAAGTATTTTCCGAGACAAAAGGTTGATGGTTAAAAGGAGGCTCGGGCATACTAGACGATTAAGAAGAGCTTTGTACCCTTCAAGTTGAACATATTCAAGTTTTGCATTTGAAAGAGGACCTCTTGCATGAAAAGCTTAAGCTGCTAGAGAATGAACCCAACACTAAAAATATCTAACTCTCATAACCTCCCCCTTTTATGACTTCTTGCACGCGAAGAGAGAAAATTAGAATGTACTTGGTGTCACACCTCAACCCGAAGGGTAATAAGATGACCTTCTCAAGCCTTGGTATCTTTAGTACATCTTTTATTAACAATGCTTGATACCCACTGTTAACTTACACTTCACATGAATACCGTGTTTTAGAAACCATGTTCAGTAGACCCTGAGACCTAGTGAAACTTAATTAGTAGTGAAAAGCTGCACACATATTTATTTATTCATGTTTCTAAAGTTATTTTATAATTTATTTGGGAACTAGTATGGGTTGGCAGTTTGGCTTTGGTTTGAGCATTGTTTGACCACATCCTAACCCAGTCCTTGGTCAACTATACTTAAAATCCTACGAATGGTTTGATTGAATTTAGTTGTCCTTGATACGTGCTGAACATGCTGTTTTAAATTCATAAAACAGGTATCCTGATAAAACCAGTATGGAAATTGAGAATGCATGTCCATTTTGTTGTGGGAACTGCAATTGCAAAGCTTGCTTACGAGAGTATTTGTTTGTGAAGGTATATGCTCTCTCTCTCTCTATCTGTGTGTGTGCGCGCGCGTGTGCGCGTGCTTTGTTTTTTCCCGCCTAGTTTTCTTTTATCTACATCAGTGTTGTGGGAAGTTTCTTCTTCAAACACCATTTGTTTGATTTTTTGTTTTTTCTATTTGGACAGGTTTGTGATAAAGAATTAGATATCAGTGCCAAATTGCTGCGACTGCAGTATATGCTATATAAGGCTCTGCCTATTCTCAGGAATATTTATGGGGAGCAAAACTATGAACTAGAGATAGAATCCAAATTACGAGGTGATAAAACTTATTACATTCTTAAGTGGAGGGTTGTCGTTCCTTCTGAATTAAAATGGTTTTATGTTGTTTCTTCTCTGCTGATAGGTATCCAGTTGACAGAGAAAGAGATAACGAGGTCTAAACTTAACATCAACGAGCGTTTATACTGGTATGTCTTAAGACCTTGTGATGGTTAAGACAATTGAAACAGCAGGCTCGTGCTTTTAGATCTTGATCACCGTCATTCTTAAAGCATTATAGATCTGTTAGATCCTCATGAAGTATATAGGTACTAGCAACGGGGCACACGTGAGTGATGCAATGCCATGCACGTTAACTGCATAACCTGCAGAGAATAATTAAAATATGTAGTAATCTGAATTTGTAAACAGAAATTATAAATGAAAGAATAGTAATTCGGGTTTGTATTAGCATTTGTTGAATTTAGGATTGAGAAATAAAATATGGAGATTTAGTTTCAACTATGAGAAGGTTAGAGGTTCCTTGTTTTGGATTGAGATTATTTAGGAACAAAAGGCTTCAAGTTCTAAATTTTGGATGAAACATGGGTGGAACTCAGAAAATTTATTAAACTTGAAATTTTGTTCATAATGTAAAGATCCATTGAATGGTTTTGGGCGAACTACAGAATTGGGCACAAAGGATCAAATTTCATTTGACAATTCAGATATCAAAACCAAAAGCATCGTCATTGGTGTTATCTTGGTCAGGAGCAAATGAAGCAATGCTGAAGACACAAAAGGTTTGAACATGCCTTATCTATGAATGGAGTGCTGACCAACTCGGAATTTCTTGACAACTTTCTGTTCATCTCTCGTGCAGATGGTGCATTGATTACTCAGCTAAAATGAATGAAAAATATGAATAGTTACAGGTGAAGTAAAGGTGGAGAAAAAGAATAACGGAATAGAAGTGAGTATTGGAGTGGATAACAACTATGTAGACGTGGGTGATATAGGAGTGGGTTCTTTTGGTTTTTGTTTTTTACTTTATTACCCTTATAGCTGAAGAATTTAACATTTGAAGAATTGTAATAAAAAAAGTTGTAACAGGATAATTTAGGAAGAAAAATGTGAGTTGGCTTCATTTTTAGGTCACACAAACTAAGGTGTAGTCTTTTATTAATAGTGGTAGATGTTGTGAGAGCAGCTATTTCATTGTTGGAACTTCTGACAGTAAAACCCTGGCCTCTATAACTAAGTAAGAATGACTTGTGTTTTAAAAACATGTACTTTGTTTCATGATTGAGTGTTTTTGATAAATAAATAAAAAAAGAAGAAGAAATACATGTCTTGCATTGCTTACGTGTTGTTGACTAATTAAATAACAGAGCTGTGAGGTGCAGAGATTAGTTGAGATCATGTCTGGTTATCAAACCAAGAGGAGTTTGAAGGTTTCTGAGCCACAAGTGAAGTGGGATGTCCCACAAACTGATGGTACCGACATTATTTTGGATCCTTGTATGCTTCGGTAGGCTGTTTTTTTGTGTGGAGGGAAATTGGTACACCGATCCTCGATCCACCTATCAAGAATAGCATGGATCTCTCTTCATCTGTACAATGTATGGCCGGCATTACTTCTAATGGGTTGTCCCTCCTCTTTTTCTGTAAGAGGAAGAGCCTCCCCTGTCATTTCGGCCACTGGCAACAGGGTGTGGTGATCTTCTCTAGATCTCCTTCAGTTTTGAGTTGGCTTGGACGTTTTGACAGATTGAGCAATCCCTGTTGAATTAAGAAGCGTAGTAAACACCAAGATGTTTACATTTTCAAGAGAGCATAATATTCCCTATGTATGTTGTATATGCATAAGTTAACCAAAACCTCCTCGTCGTGATCATTATTAGAGTCTAGTGCTGTCTCTGAACCTGGTCACGTACTCCAGCAGTCACTCATATGCTTCCTGGTGTTGTTGAGATCTAAGATGGTAACTCTCTTATTTTCTGCAAGACTTATCCACCATCTCTTCCCAAGTGTATGTACGACACGGCCAGTAAGGGATTTTGAGCACTCCCTAAGCTGAAGTTCCTTATCTTCAGCATAAGGGCCAATAAAATCAATACAACAGCTAGCATGTTCCATGGCATTTCTCTTTAGGCCATCATAGAGAACAAAAGCAGCATATTCCTTTGGGACCAGTTTGGGTAAGGTTTATTGAGGAGTTCCAAAGGGTATGGTTGCTGATGGACAGAAGAACCGAGTTCAGCAGTGGTTCGGGTTCGGAGATTCTCAATGAGGGAGATATTTCTTCAAAGGTGACAATGTGACATAGTTAGGGGTCAAATAGCGGTTTTGTTACCACCAGTTGTGTCTTGGTTTGCAAGGCATATTGAGGCTCTTTGTGAACAATGGGTGTGTAACAAATTCTAGCAGACCTAAAGTAAGTTTAAATTTGACGCATCTAAGATCACTATCCCGGCATCAATGAATGGATTATGGCCTGATGCAGAACATGGAAACTCATTTACAGTTCTATTTTAATTTTTAAATAATTAGGTTTATGTTAATTATCTCAATCAATTTTTATTTTGTTTTCTTTTATTTTATGATTTTTTCGTTTATCTTTGGACAAGATTTTTAGTTGTGTTTCTTTTTGTTCAGGATTTTAGTTTTCTTTTAAAATTATGATTTAACGCCTATAAATAAGTGACTAAAAGGGCAGTCCGGTGCACAAAACTTCTGCGTATGCAGAGTCCGAGGAGGGGCCAGACTACGACGGGTCTATAGTACGCAGTCTTAATGTATTATTCAGAGTTTATGAGTGAGAATTTGAGTTTAATTTGTGGCCTTGTGTTAAGGTTGTGACCTGTTTATACTATCTTTCTTCCATTTTCTCATCGCTCTACGTGATGCATCATTTTAGTATCAAAGCTTAGATTTGAGATCCCTCTTCCTCTCTTTTGTTCTATGTTTCTCTCTCTAGCAAAATAGGAGATGAAAGAAAAACTATTATTACAATAATTAAAGACTTAACTACAAAAGATAAAGTTACAAAATATATATGAAACAAAACTTAAACCCTAATTAGCCTTAAAAAACTAAACTACGTGTTAGCTAACAAAATAACCAAAAATACACTTTTACACCCCCTCAAACTCATGATGTAAGCCCGGTGAGCAATGAGAGTTTATCAAGTAGGAACAAAAAACGAGCCAAAATATGAGTCTTGTTGACAAAATCGACAAGTTGCAATAACGAGGAGACGAAGGGGAGATTAATAGTACAAAGCTAAAGATGCTGACGAACGAAATGGCAATCAATCTTTATATGCTTTGTACGTTCATGGAAGACAAAGTTATGAGCTATTTGGATCACACTCTTATTATCATAGTAGAGAGAAGTGGGAGAAGGAGAGACCCAAATCAGAGAGGAGCCAGCGGAGCCAAACAATCTCAGCAGCAGTAGCATAAACCATAGCACGATATTCAGCTTCAGCAGTAGAACGAGCAATGACATGTTTTTTTTACTTTTCTAGGAAATGAGAGTCACCAAGAAATACAGAAAAACTAGTGTAGACTTGCGATCAGATACATCATCAGCCCAATCAGTATCAGCATAAACCCGAAGAGCCAATGATGAAGATGAAGAAAAGAATAGACTTAGAGAAATAGTACCATGAACATAACGCAGAATGTGAAACAAAGTTGCCCAATAGGTGAAGCTAGGAGCTGAAACAAATTGACTTACCACATGAACGACATACACAAATTCGGTCACAGTAAGATAGACCAACACCCAACTAGCTCTTGATAGACAGTGGAATCCTCAAGAAGAACGCCATCAGGAGAAGAAGCTTAGCATGCAACTCAATGAGAGTATCCACAACTTTATCATTTGTGAGACGAGCACGGTGGATCACCTCATTTGCATATTTTGATTGAGATAAGTGATAACCTATGGGAAAAGAAGCAACCTCTATACCAAGAAAGTAACGCAAATGACCCAAATCTTTTATCTCAAATGCACGAAATAAATGTTGTTTCACTTAAGAGATAGCAGTAAAATCAGAACCAGTGATAATCATGTCATCCACATGTAATAACAAAATAATCATAGTGTGGCGGAGAAAAAAGGTAGAATCATGAGGACTATGAGTGAAACCAATCTGGATAACAGTGGGCTAAAAGCTTTCATACCAGGCACGAGGAGGCTGCTTCAAACCATAAAGGGCATGACGAAGAAGACAGGCAAAACCAGAAGGATGCAGAAGGCCCAGAGAAAGGTGTATATAAACTTCCTCATTAAGATGCCTATTGTGAAATGCATTCTTGACATCTAAATGGAAAAAAGGCCATTAACGAATGATAGGAACAAAAATCAAAGTACGAACTGTAGTCATCTTAGCCATGGGTGCAAAAGTGTTCTCATAATCAATTCCATACTCCTGAGAAAAACCTTTGGCAACTAACCTGGTCTTATAACCCTCCAGGGAACTATCAGAATGAGTTTTAATTTTGTAAACCCACTTACATCCAATAAGGTAATAAGGTTTTTACCGGCAGGCAAGGGAACCAAATCCCAAGTACGAGTCTTTTGAATAGCAGTTAATTCTTTTTGTATGTCATTGATCCAGTTTGAATCAGTACAAGCTTTTTTATAGGACTGAGGCTCAAAGTAAGTATGAATAGCAGATAAAAAGGCACAATAAAAAGGCGAAAAGAAGGTATTAGAAAAATCAAGTCTTATCGGTGGAGTACGAGCACGTAAAGGATAGCGTCGTTCAGGAGGATCATGATCTACAGAGACAGGGAGAACTATGTTGGAATTGGTAGATATGTGTTGAGAAGAGGGAAAGAAATTATGAGAATAGACTAATGAGAGAGATGAAACAATGGAAGGACGAGACTGAGAGGGAAGTTTTGAAACGTCAAGAGTACAAGTAAACTCTTCGGAAGGCACATCATTCGGGAAAAGATCAATAACAATTAGATCCTCTCTGGGAGTAGGGGTATATTTAGATGGTAGAGTAAAATATGAGAGACACTCAAGAAACACAACATGACGAGAGATATAAAGGCATTTAGATACAGAATCATAACACCGATAAACTTTTTGTTGAATGCCATAACCCAAGAAGACACAATGAGCGGAACGAGCACTAAGTTTATTCTAGTCTCTTTAAGAAAGAAGAACAAAGAGAACATAACAAAAAACACATAATAAAGAGTAATTGGGAGTATGACCCATCAATTTTTTATCAGGAGAAATGCTAGAAAGAAGAGGTGTAGGCATGTAATTAAGAAGATAGCACTGCAGTAAGAACTGCTCCTCCCCAGAAAGTGGCAGGGGGAAAGAAGAAAGGAACAAGCTGTGTCAAGGATGTGCCAATATTTTCTTTCAGTTCTACCATTTTGTGCGGTAGTGTCAGAACATGAAGATTGATGAATGGTGCCAAATGCAGCTAAAAATTCAGTGAATTTGGTAAGAAAATACTCTCAACCCAAATTAGAATAGAGGGTCCTGATTGTTGTAGAAAATTGGGTGTGAATCATAGAGTGAAATGTGCGATAAATACGGAAGAAATCTGATTTGTGAGACATCAAATACAGCCAACAAAACCGACTATAATCATCAATGAAGGGAACATAATACACTGACTCGCAGTTTGTTGCAATGGGGGAAGGACCCCATGCATCGGTATGAACAAGGGAGAAAGGCGATGTAGAGTGCAAAGTGCTGTTAGGAAAGGGTAGTGTTAACATTTTGCAAGTTTACAACTACTGCATTTAGAAATGTCACTAGCAGACACTTTACCTAAGCAACCAAATTGAACTATTTTAGGCGTTCACTAAAAAGATGATCTAACCTATAATGCCAAGGGTAAAAAGGAGAAGAATACTGATATAAAGAAAAAGAAGATAAAGCAGCAGAGGAAGAATCCAATGGGAGATGAAACTTTCCAACACATATAAATCACCAATTTTACCCCCATTCCCAACCTGTTTTTGGGACGTCTGATACTGAACAACATAATTAGAGGAAGCAAACACAACGTCAAAACTAGAATCAGCAAACTGACTAATAGATAATAAACTGATGGCTAATTGTGACACATAAAAGCATTAGGTATTGATAATGAAGAGGATGAAGAGAGAATAGCAGAGCCAATAGAAATAACCTACACAGAAGAACCATTGGCGGTAGAAATAGTAATTGGAGAAAATGGGAAAGTACAATGACTGAGGCTGGAAAATCAAGTGTCATATAATGAGAAAAATTGGAATCAAATATCCAAGTAGTGGGGGAAGCACCGGTAAGATAAGAACTATGCAAACCTGAAGAGAACGTAGTCATAGCAGATGCATGAGATTGGAGCACAAGGATACTTGCATGATCTGAACTGCTCGAACACAGACTACACTAAAGAAAGTGGAGCACCAATGAAAGGAAAAAAAACCCAAATCGCATGCCAAAACTCGTGAAAAAAATTATATCCAAATTCTCGAACCAAAAACTCATGCCTGATGCTAATAATTCTCGTGCAACCTTATTCTAATAGTTCTCAATTTGATTATCCAACAAGTCACAAAGCAGAAGTATCAAAATCTTGCAGCAATGAGTCAAAATATTGAGAGCCAAAGAGATTTTGCAAGCAAACCAAGAGCTGAATAACCAGAACCAAAGGGACCAAATCTGTTGCATGCCGATTAGGGATCAATAGCCAAAACAGAGAATATTAAATGCAAAACAAGGAATTGACTACTAAATCTTGTGAAGAATAGGTTCAAATACTTCGGTGAGGTTGCCAGTGCTAGTCTATGAGGCCGACGAGGTTACACTGGTCAATGTGGCTCGCCGCGATGAACGGCAATGCCAAATATGGTTTTAGAGATCAGATCTAACGAAAAATAGGTGCGATGACTCCGGCGAAGTCATTGGTGCTAGTCGAGGAGGCCGGTTAGGTAATCGGTGGTCAGAGATGCAGGGCTTGATGGTGGTCATCGATGCACAAAGAAGCTTTAGCAAGGGTCGGTGGCGATCTGCGCCGCAGAAAGAGGGGTTGGCGATGCAAAAGGAGGGCTCACCGATGATTGTCGGTGACTCGTCAATGGTTAATGAGGGTTTTGAAGTGGAGCAACTAGAGTTTTCAAAGAAACAATGCTGAAAGGGCTAGGGTTGCAAAGATAAGGTTGCAATTGCAAGAGCTAGGGTTTGCGAAGGAGAAGAAGGATGAGGCACGAAGGCTGAAGCACTATTTGCAGGTGATGCTAGGGTTCTAATGAGGGTTTCGACGGTGGTGGCTCTGATATCATATTAGTAAAATAGCAGATGAAATAGAAACTATTATTACAATAATCAAAGACTTAACTACAAAAGATAAAATTACAAAATATACATGAAGCAAAACTTAACCATAATTAGCTTTGAATGACTAAACTACCTTTTAGCTGGGTGTGTAATTTGGGCTCAGCCCGGCCGTGGACCAAGCGAGCCAAGCCCATCCCGGGTCCAGCGAGCTTCCGCCAAATCTTCAGGCCGGGCCGGGCCGGGCCAGGCTTTTTTCTCCGAGGGTCGGCCCAGGCCCTAAGGGTAAAGGGCTCAGGCTTGGGCTATGGGCTCGGGCCTGGGCCTCTGGGCGAGCTTGACCGGGCCTGAGTTTTTTGGTATTTTTTTTAAATTTATAATACAATAGTAGTTTACTATATTAAGTTAAATTAAAAATTATAAACTTAAAGTTTATTATATTATATAAGTTTGTAATTAATAATTTATTAATT
>JAOTRH010000020.1:17204109-17214471 GCA_034768845.1 Heliamphora exappendiculata | reverse complement strand
AACGAACATGAAATAAAGAACCAGATAATGAAAGCTGTAAATTACGTTTTAAATAATTAACACATTCATTATTATAAAAAGTATTATATAAAATAATAGCAAATATTTTTGATGTAATGCCCTACGAAACTAGTTCTTACCTAATAACTACACCTAAAGAATGACTAGTATAGAAAAATTCTATAGTTTTAAATAAAAAAATTCTTTTACATAAATTCCAATCATTATCTATAAAATATGCTGTAATACATGAAAATTCTTGAGTATTTCTACCAGTCAAAAAATCAGAAGTTAAACTATTTTTTTTAAATTTGTAAATAAATTCATTAACTCGATTTTAATTTCATCAAATCTGTTTAAAATTCTATTTCTTATAGTATTTCTAGAAAAATATTAAAATTGCGAAACAAATCCGGTTTTTATCATTTCTTCAAATGCCGGTTGTTCACTCATTGAAAATGGTTATTCTTGTTTTATTATATAATCAATAACAGAATTTTGTGAACGGGTTTGTTTCCACGAAAAATTAATAATATTACCAATTGCACACCCTTACTTATTTGCATTTGTGAAGTGAGATTGAGAGCTACATTTTTTAGGTGACTATTAGAATGTCTACGTAAGTGGCTAGTGCCACTCAATGTGTGACCCGAAACTAATTTATTATAAATTTTATATTTTACTTTAACAGTAACGGTGCTATCTTTATTTTTTTCAAAAAGTTTTTTAAAAATTTTTCACACATTTGAAACTTTTTTGCTAGATGAATCTACAGATGCAGATACATGTGCAGATGTTGATGAAGAAGTGGGTGGATTAGGAATAGGAGAAGGGGGAGTAGGATTGGAACCACTAGGTGAAAATGTGAAAATATCTTCTTCTTAATCAACGGTAAAAATATTTGGATCCATTGATAGAAAAAAAATTATAAAAATTTTAAATCGAAATTGATAAATTAGAGAATAAAGACTAGAATTTAAAAAAATTGAAAATGAAATAAAATTTAATTTTTTTAAAAAATTAATTAGAATTAAAAAAATTATATTCAAAATTTAATTAAATATTGCAATAAATAAATTAAATTGCAGAAAATAAAGCAAGCTGAATTAAGGAACTCCGATCTTTAATTTTGATCTCGATCGATTTGTGTTTTGATCTTGATTTTGATTCTTGATCTTCACTCTTTGATTCGCCAACAATTGCACCGAACCCGAATATCACCGAGTAATTGGAGAGAAAAATTAGAGAGTAGAGAGAACAGAGATGTTTAGATAAAAATTTCATCAAATATGCACTCCTACTTATAGGGAAAAAATTGTATTTAAAAAATAAAAAAATTAGCCATTGGCCGGGCCTGGGCTGGGCCTGGCCGAACGGTCAAAAAATCTAGTCCGTTGATTTTATGCATCAGTTGATCTGAGTAGTCCGTTTTTGAAAAGTGACCGTTGGGAGGGGATGTGGCCGGGTGGGGTGGGCCAGGCCCAATGGCTAGCCCAAGCCCGGGCCTGTGGGCGAGCTTTTGGCGGGTCTAGGGCCGGGCCTACGGGCGGGCTGGCCTCGGGCTGGCCCGGCCCACGGGCTTGGCGGTGCGGCCCAGGCCCGAAAGTGTACAGTACAGGTCGGGCCGGGCCCGCACAGTAACAGGTTTCGGGCTCCCGTCGGGCCTCGGGCCATTTTTACACCCCTGCCTTTAGCTAACAAAATAACTAAAAATACACTTTTACAGTCACATCGTCCAAAGAAAAAAAAAACTGTAGCAACCTCCTCGCCCCTCTCCTCCCCTTCCCCTCAAAAAATGGGAAAAGATTTATTTCCTTGCCACCACTATGGTTACCTCAAAAGTTGAGGCTTTAGACCATGATTCGAAAGACATGAAGAGAAACATAACTAGATCATAAAAGTTATAGCATGCATAATTGGCTACTATCTTTGTGAAAGATAAGAAAGAGAAAAAGCTATAGTTATTGAAACTTCAAGTGCTCATCCACTATAAATTTTTGTGCACTAATGCATGGCAAAGAATTCACGATTTGTTCAACTCATGAGGTCAGTGATCCTACTCATGAGTTAAATGATCCTATTCCTCTTCCATCTAAAAAATGGTTTCATCAAATGAAGAGTTTTTTGAGTGTAAGGATGTACTCAATTTGTTCAACCTCATTGGTTGTGCTTCAACAAAAGAATTCATCAAGTCAAATATATTGATTTTGTTGGTCTTGAAGATTTTATTTAGATTATCAAATCAAGTTTTGTGGATCTTGTTAACAGCCTCATGACTAAGATAGTTGGAATGGAAGAAATTAATGCCGTTGACATATTCAAAATACTCAAGACCCCTTGGCATATCAATCATCGGGGCGAGTGTGGCTTTAGCATCTGCAAAGTGCTTTTTTGTCCTGGACATGTAGGTGAAGGTAATCCTCTTGAACTTTCATTATGTAGCATGGAAAAATGCAATATTTCAAGGAGAATTTGAGGCTGAGTTCTTTTTCTCAGTGGAGGAGAATGATAAGGAATATTAAAATTATAATTCTATTTTAATTCTTTAATAATTAGGAATGTTAATTCTGTTTTAAGCCTATAAATAAGAGATCCTCATGATGTATTCTTCAGAGTTTATGCTGCGAACACCAGGGCCCGTACTCCAATTACACGGGTTTATCAGCACACATGCGGCAAAGCAGCACATCCAGTGTCTTTATGGATAAATGATTAATTTTAGGGTTTGATTACGTTATGATTTGTGTTAAAAGATTTGTTTTGATATATATATATATATAGATGGTTTATCTTTATTCGAATTTATCTTTCTTTATTTCAACAATCTATTTAAAGATTCTTAAGCTTGCATCTCATATTATTATTTTCCTTAGAATTGGTGTGAATTCCAATTCATCCATAGGTGTGGATTCCTAAGGGATCATTTGTTATCGTCTTGTATCAATTTATGAATGAAAATTTGAGTTTAGACTGGCCTTATGTTAGGGTTTTGACCTTTTTGCGCAGGGACGGAGCCGGTCTTTGTACTTAGGGGGGCCAAAATGTAGGTGTAGAGAAATCTAAACAAAGGATGTGAACCATCGCAATGCAGTAAAATATAATAGACTCCAATTTTTCTATCTATAATCTTTTTTCTAATAAACAATAAGTAAAAAAAATTATGTTTCTTAACTGGTATCTTATCGAGGCACAAAAAAGTATTTGATTATTAATATATAATAAATTCAAATAATTCTAAAAAAAATATAAGTGTAATATCAGTAACCAAACTAAATCAAACTAAGTCTTTATGCCAATCAATTGGGGTCTACCACATAAATCCTTTTAAGTGTGTATTAGTATGTTGCAATAATAAAAAATGAAATTCACACTGAACTTTTAGCCTTTCACATTTTCTTTTTGAGAGGATAAAAGACAAATGATACAAATATAAAATGCTACAAATGCATCTGAGTATCATTTCTCCAAAAAAAAAAAAAGGGGGCCGTTGCCTTATTTAAATTTAACTTTTTTAATTGGCTACTATGAAGATATTATAAACATACAATTTTTAGAAGATTGGGGGGGCCACCTCCGCCCCTGCTTTTGCGCTTTCTTCCCTCTTCTCATCCCCCACATGTGCTGCATCATGACCTTTTCCAGCACATGATAAGAGGAAGCCATTTAGTATATGGATAAACTTGTGTTAAGAGATAATCCTTTCTGATTATTAAGCAGCTACACTACCCGTTTTCTTGCTGGATTCTATTTGTTTGTGCATTATGTTGTTCGGACTATAGATGCATTATACTTTTACCTGCATTTTAGTTTACAAATTGTTAACTGTGCATATATCCTTATTGGGACAGCGACAATTGCAGTACATCCATTGTTGATTTTTATCGAAGCTGCCCCAATCCTGGTTGTTCTTATGATCTGTGCCTTACCTGTTGTCGTGAACTAAGAGGAGGCTGTCAACCAGGAGGTGCTGAAGCAGAAACATCCCACAAAAAATTTATAGGAAGAAATCATGGTCAGATTACAGTTGGGGATGGTGCTACTAGAGCAGAAAGGAAAAGATGTGGATGGGACAGCCAAACAGCATTTGCTGCTAATAATAATGAAGCTGCTGTGTCTTCTCAATTTCCTGATTGGAGAGCTAATTCTGATGGTAGCATTCCTTGCCCACCAAAAGAGCGTGGAGGATGTGGAGCTGCAAATTTGGAGTTGATACGGAATTTCAAAGCTAACTGGGTGATAAAGCTGATTAAAAATGCGGAGGATCTTACCAGCAATTATCAGTTCCTCGATGCTGATTTATCCCAAGGATGTTCTCTCTGCCCCTCAAACATTTCCGGAGAGAAAAAAATAATGAATTCTAAAAGTAGGCAGGCATCATTCAGGGAGTACAGTCAGGATAACTTTTTGTATTGTCCAAATGCCATGGACATGGAAGATAAAGAAATTGAGCATTTCCAGCATCACTGGATGAGAGGTGAACCTGTGATTGTCAGAAATGTTCTTGACAAGACGTCTGGTCTCAGTTGGGAACCAATGGTTATGTGGAGGGCTTTTAGAGAAACAAGTGCCAAGGGAAAGTTCAAAGAGGAGACAAGAAGTGTCAAGGCCATTGATTGCTTGGATTGGCGTGAGGTAAGTTATTTTATTTTATTTTTAAAAATGTTGTTTCAATGGTCCACTTGCTTGTTGAAATTTTGTTTGTCAATCTCACTATTGATAGTGTACAGAAATCTGGGGGGCCATGTTGTGTTGATTAAATATGCTAATAGACAGAATCAAGCGTATGTATAAAGCCCAAACATTTTTCCTCTCAGAGTCAATTGAATGCGGTTTATCTTTCATTTTTCATTTTTTTTTTTGGGTTACGGCTAAAAAAAGGGATTTTCATTATGAAATATACTATTATGCTGTGCCACAGACTTTATGTCCTTTGTTGTTTCATTTCGAAAAGCAGCTTATATGTTATGTTTCCCCTCCTTATTCCTTAAAGATGTTTTCACAGTTCTATGTTAAGAGTCCTTGTTTGGAATTCTGTTTAATCAGTTGGGCAATAGAAATAAAGAGCTTAAGTTTTTGATTACGCATTGTTGTATAGGTTGAGATTAATATTCACCAGTTCTTCAAGGGCTACTTAGAGGGCCGCATGCATAAGGGTGGGTGGCCAGAGATGCTGAAGCTAAAGGATTGGCCCTCCTCAACTTTATTTGAAGAGCGTTTGCCCAGGCATGGTGCCGAATTTATTGCAGCACTGCCTTATAGTGATTATACTGACCCGAAATCAGGTCTTCTCAACCTCGCTACAAAGCTTCCTGATCAAATGCTGAAACCTGACTTGGGACCCAAAACATACATTGCTTATGGGTTTGATGAAGAACTTGGAAGGGGCGATTCAGTGACAAAGCTCCACTGTGATGTATCTGATGCGGTACGTTACTCTCCCTCATACAAGGTTGTGATATTGATTTTTTGTTGTTTAAGTTCTTTTTAGGCTGTTCTTTGTTGCTTTTTTAAACTATGTTGCCTACTTTGGGTTCAGGTGAATGTACTGACTCACACAGCTAAGGTAAAAGTTGCACCTTGGCAATGTGACAGCATAAAAACGATGCAGAGACTATATGCAGCTGAAGATTTGCGTGAACTATATGGTGGAAGAGATGAGGCTGTTGGATTTGGAAGACAGTCACTGAAGAGACACCATATCCATGAGAACATGGATGCTGAACGTACAAAGAGTGGGGGAATTATTGCGGATGACAGCCCATCAATAGATGGACAAGAAGTTAAGGTAAAAAAAAAATTGGTTAAACAACATCAGGTCGGATTTTTTTTCTTTCCATGGATTTGGGTACTTCCGTGACTACTGAGAATGTTCCGTTTGCCATTCTCCTGCTTTTCCTCAATGCTGTGCAAATGTTACTAACAATCTGCAGTTTCTTGATATGCAGAATACTAAAGTTCAGATTCCTCACCATGAAAAGGACTTAAAAAACCAATCCAATTCCTCAAGATGCAATATGTTTGAAACTGATTCACTGGTAGAAAATACCAATGGAAGGATACTTCAATTGGGTAACCAGACAGCTGAGTTAAAAGTATGCTCTTTGCCATTCAATGAAGCTGGGAAGGATGATGTTTGCACTCGGTTTCTGGTTAATAAATCAAGGACATTTGATCATCGTGGGCTAAAAGAATCCACGGATACGAGTATGAAGAAAGGAGTTGAATGTCTCTCGGTAATGGGTCCACTAGGTGAACAGGTTGACTTCGTCAACTGGGATTCATCTTTGACTGAAAGCATCTGCACAAAGTCAGTAAATGTAGCAGATCAAGCCAAGAAGAAAAATTACAGCTGTTCCAGTTGCAGGGATTCTGATCAGAAAAGCTTCTCATCCCAAGATGAGGTTGGTCTTGGCTCCACTTCTCCTGCTACTGAAGCATTACATTTTGCTAATGGAATCAAAGCTGAAAACAAACTTATAGCTGAGAAAGATACGCCCAATCAAGAATCTGACCATACTTTTAGCAATGTCGTGACAAGGAAGCTTACCAGTGGGAAAGATGCTCCAGTGATTTCTTTTGCTGGTGATAATGGAAGTTTTGAAGCAGGGGCAACTCAGTCAAACCTTAAGCCGACTAAGGGTTTTCTCCAAAACAATGACAAGTCAAAGGTTGCATATGGAGGTGCTGTTTGGGACATCTTTCGCAGGCAAGATGTTCCGAAGTTACTTGAATACTTACAAAAGCACAAGAAAGAATTTCGCCACACAGATAATCTTCCAGTAAAGTCTGTGAGTATCATTTCTTCTTGTTTATGGTATATTATTATGATCAAGAGTATTAATTTTTTCCTATTGTTGATTCAGGTTGTTCATCCTATTCATGATCAAACCCTTTTCTTGAATGAAATACATCTGAAACAATTGAAAGAAGAGTTTGGTAAGAAACTTTTCTCTGTGCGAATGTTATATCACACTTCCAGTACAGTAATACTTAACCTTTCATATCAGGTGTTGAACCGTGGACATTTGAGCAATATCTTGGTGAAGCTGTTTTTATTCCAGCGGGATGTCCTCATCAAGTGAGAAACAGACAGGTAATTGACCAGCTAAGAAGCTCCCCCCCCTCCTCCCCGCCTGCAATTAAAATGGTACAGTATAGATATTTTTAGTTATTATATGTCTGTTTAGCCTTGTCTGATTTTCTGATATCTGATTTTCCTCCTTGGTTTCAAAATCCTGTCTTTCTGAGCCAATTTTTGGTTTCTTGTACCTAAGTACCTATAAGAGTAGGACCATACAATCTTTCTTGTTGATATAAGAAAATCAAAAGAATATTGGGTGCTATAGTGTGTGTGTGTGTGTGTGTACATAAAATACCATTTTGGGATTCCATGGGTCTCTAATGATGTCTACTTTTATTGATTCATATTATATGTGGCATCTTATATCTGCAATTTCATTAGCTGGTTGTTGATTCAGTTTCATTTTATTATTGCAGTCCTGCATTAAGGTGGCACTTGATTTTGTATCCCCTGAAAATGTTCAAGAATGTGTTCGGCTAACTGAAGAATTCCGTTTGCTTCCGAAAAACCATAGAGCCAAGGAAGATAAGCTAGAGGTATCTCTCTTTTTGCATGTGCTCTCTCAGTACATAAAATATTTATTTTGTGTGCCAACTGAGTAGGTTTTCCTAGGATGATTGTGGGGTAGCAAAGATAAAAATCATCATATTTGGCTTGCACTTGACTGATCATCATATTTTGGTTTGAGGTAACAAAGATAAAACACGGTGATATGATCTGCCAATCTCATTTTAACGAATGCCTATATTATGTAGGAAATGAACCAATTTCCTATCTTCCACTATTCTTGTCCTACGTTTCTCTTGTAAAATGAGAATGTCATCTTGTCATGATCTTTACTCATCTCAAGTTATATTTGATTATGAGAATTGGAGTGGTTCTTCAGAAAGGTGCTGGCATGGCCCTTCTATCACTATGGAAGTTAATTTGAAGGTTAAAGAGCCTGGAGAGCTGAACTTCTTAATCTTTTGTGCTTCAAGTTTGGCCATGAAGTTAAATAATTATTGTGTTTATGAATATTAAGAAACAACGGCATTTGGAAGTACTTGTTGCTGTGTCAATGAAGATTAAATGTTTATTACTTCATTTTCTTAGCGACAGCGAGGTTTGGTTATCATGACATTAAATTAGTATATTGTGAGTTTCATTAATGGTGAAAGAAAATGTAGAAACATCCCCCCCCCCCTCCCCCCACACAGACACACAGACACACAGACACACACACAAAAGAGAAAAGGGAGGAAAACAAGAAGAAAGATAGTGTCCCAATCAACCCTTTGCCTTCAACATCTTTGGGGGGAAAACTAAGTCTACAACGTAGAGCTCTCTAGTTGTTTATCAAATGAAAAGAATAGAGAGAAGGGGAAAAAATTGAAGG
This sequence comes from Heliamphora exappendiculata, assembly GCA_034768845.1. NCBI lineage: Eukaryota > Viridiplantae > Streptophyta > Magnoliopsida > Ericales > Sarraceniaceae > Heliamphora > Heliamphora exappendiculata. Next base: position 17,206,012 of record JAOTRH010000020.1, on the reverse strand, counting down.
TCTTCCCTTTATAGGAATGATTTCCAATTCCCAGAATACAGTTGTACCCATGCATCTGCCTTCCTAGTACCTTCTCCTCCAGCTTTCTCTCTGCCTCATTTGTGTAAGAGGGTGCTTGTCTCAGCTTATTATTCAACTTTTAGCTTATAGTTCAACAAAAAATAGAAAAATTCGAACAGGCTTGCTTATAACTTTTTGTTTGTAGTTTTAGATTCTATATTAATAAACACAAATTCTACTACTTGAAACTATAAATTCACAATTTTTACAAATATTTATAACTTTTTCTTTAAGTCATAATCATGTAGTTTTAGTTTATAATCAAATCTTTGATTCCTAGAATTTAAGCTACATCAATCACCCCAATAGTTCAAGAGAGCTTGCTTTGATTTTGACACCAAATGTTCTACAAAATGTTGTAGAAGCAATGAATTCCCTTATATTGGATGATGTTTTTTGAGAAATTATAATTTATTTTTATTTAAGAGTTCTAATTTATTTAAGAAATAAGATTTTAAAGATTTTTTTATCTTACTATGGTTTCCTTAACTCAATTATGGTTACTTTGTTTTCTCTATAAATGCCTTTATGTAGTGATCTAAGTTAGACTAATGATTTGAGAATCGAAGATTTCATATTGATTGGTCCCAATGTTGTCTGTTCTGTTAGTGATATTATTATATGTATGTATATAACGTATGTAGACAGGCCCATTAGCTACAAGGGCCAATTAGGGTTTTGCTGTACACACCTTTGTAATTATTATATATAGTGGACCTCTCTAATTGAGAGATCAAGCGTTCTGATAATCTGTTATTCTCTAATAACATGCTATCAGAGCGAGGTTAAGCAAAACCCTAATGTGTTTCAGTTCCGGCGCCTGGTAGGGTTCGATTGAAGTGTTCCAGGGTTCGTTTGAAGTCGACGAGGCTCGACGACTGTCGGTTCAAGGCGGCCACCACTGTCGGCGTCTTCTTCAGTTGTCTTCTTCAAGTCTTCTTCTTCAGTCGTTTGAAATTGACGAGGCTCGACTACTGTCGTTTCAAGGCGGCGACCACTTTCGGCGTCTTCTTCAGTCTTCTTCTGCAGTCATCCTCTGGTCTGTTCGCGACACCTAGGGTTTGTTCCAGAAGGGTCGGCGACACCTAGGGTTTGGTCAGAGAGGTCGGCGGCACCTAGGGTTTGTTCCAGAGAGGTCGGCGGTGCCTCTGCTGCGGTTGCTGTCTTCGGAAAGGGGTCGACGACGGGGTTTGGTCTGTTTCGGGTTTGCTGTTTTGCTGCCTCCTGTTTGGCTTTGCTGTCTCCTGTTTGGTGTTTTGCTGTCTGTTTCATATTTGTTCTTGTTCTTGTAAGGGTTTGGCTCCTATTTAGGTTACTGTTCTGTTTGTCTTCGGCTACTGTCTTCTTAGTTGTCTTCAAATGAATTATTTATTGATTCTTGTGACGTATTCCAATGACTGAGGGAACCCCGTCCAGTGGATCTAGCCTCTCCAAAGGCTCACAGAGCAGTGCTACAGAGATTATTTCTTCATCCTCACGACTTGTAGATGAAAAACTTGATGGTACTAACTTTTCAATGTGGAGAAAGACGGTCTTAATGACCCTTAGGGGCCAAGGGAAGTAGAGGCTCTTGAAGGATGATCCCCTAGATTCTAAGTCTACAGTTTTCGATAACTGGTTACAGGAGGACGCAAGGATTTTCTCCCAACTTCTTAATTCTATGGATAGAAAAGTCAAAGTATTGATAAGTAACGCCAATACTGTCAAGGAGTTATGGGACTCTCTGAATCTCTTAGACTCAAATATCAATAACTTCTCTCACTTGCTTGATGTCTTGAAAGGTTTCTTCAAACTCAATCAACAGGGGCGATCTCTCAACGATTACTTTGCTGAATTCAAGACC
>JAOTRH010000020.1:17171410-17202531 GCA_034768845.1 Heliamphora exappendiculata | reverse complement strand
ATTGTTAGTATTAATTTTTTTTAAAAGTAAAATATATATTTTTCGTTACGCTCCCGTCCCGCTCTCTTTATTTCTCCAATTATTTTTTTCGATTCCACCCGCTAATAAATGGAATTGAACTAGAAGAACACACTCGCCCCAAAACCCGTGCCGTTACCATCCTTAATTTAAATATAATTTAAATAAGAAGGCATAAAGTTAAACTCGTCAAACAAAGAATGCTTTTTTTGAGTTTTAAGTCAAAATGCCTAAATGGGTAACCAAATAAAACCTTAAACAAAGACCGGAGGCAACTGTTGGGAGAGGCGAAAGGGTTTCATTGGGTGCATATATGATGCCGACCCAGTTTCGACAGAAGGAGTAGTTTCAACGAGATGATGTGATTTTGTTAGTTGTCCGTAAATGACATAATTCATGTTCATTCGTTTACAATTTAATCTCATATTAGAATAGATGAAACGCATAAATGCATTTCAGAGTGGTACGAATAGAGACAACTGTCTGGATTATTTGTACAATAGAAAAAGCAGTCGGAGTCGCAGTCGCAATCGCAATCGCCTAACCACGGAGTCGGCTGAGCAAATTCCCTTTCGTGAAGGTTCGCACATGCATTTAAATACACTCGCTTTCTATCTCTCTACTTTCTACCGACTTCTGTGATTCTTGAGCAATCCATTGAGCCCTACCTGTTTGTGAATTTGCCTCACTGAGAATTGGTTTTCATGTGGACTTATATCCTTTTAACCCATTTGATTGGATCTGATTCTCCGTAGGTCTAAAGTGTTTCCCAAAGCAATCCAAGCTTTGTGTCGTAATGTTTCTTCGTCGAGCCGCATTGGCATTGCCTCTGTCGAGAAGGTTCTTTAGCAGTAACAACAGCCATGATATTTCACGTGCCATTGTGGAGCTCAATAAGGTAATTCTGTTTCAGCTAAACCGAAATTATAGTTGTATTTGACCTGGATGTTTATATCTACAAAATCTAGACTATGAAGCCGAGTCCGCTCCCTTCTGTTACTTTTTACTTTTGTCACCTTGCCTGCATCATAGAACTAAGAGGTTAAGAGGTGCATTACTGGTCAAACCTGGGACTTGGGTTTGCTCTCTCCGAAGTCTTAGTTTGAAACCTCCTAGGAACTATCAATTCTATGGTTTAGCATATGTGAGGCTTTGCGTAACGGGGCAAGGCTTGAGGCACGGCCGCACTCGGCCCACACCACATGTGGCCCTTGCCGAGTCTTGTTGGGCAAGCTCGCCAAGCTCAACCAACCTTAGAATGAAGAAGGTTTATAGCAACAGAAAGTAGTACAAATGCAACGAAAATTGATGTTGCAAGTAACCAGTACAAAGGCATTCAAATGCATAAGATGAGCTTTATATTAATCACTGAGCGAGAATTACAATGCTAGAACATTGTACAAATGATCATCGGTGCAAGGCCTAAACATAGGCAAAATATCAAAATTTGGTAGCAAAGCATGCTCATGTAGTGAACCCTCTCTATAATTGCATTCTAAACATTTAAGGCTTTGACACTAGGAAACATCATTATTTTTTAGGAGTCATAATAGCTCTGTACGGACAAACGAAAAATAACTAAGCTATGAGCTTTACATTGAAAATTAATTCATAAATCTTAGAACAAAAATGAAAATAGCACCAGGTGCGTGCTGGCTGGGGCACTGAGGCGCGCTGGCTGCAGCATTGGGGCGCAGGGCGCGCGTGTGCTGGGTGCGCTGCGCATGGGCGTGTGCGTGCTGGGCTGACTTGTGGGCACGCTGGCATGGCCTGTTGGCATGTTGGGCATGCTTGGTGCTGGTTGTAGTCCCCTCATGGCCCATGTCGTAGCCGTTGCTTGGGCATCCTTGGGCGTTGCTTGGCCCTTCTTGTGGCCACTCTTTGGCCTTAGTCTTAGTGCACTAAGGCACATACTTGGGGCATCATGGGGCACCGAATGGTGGCCCGTGACACTTTGCCTCGATTTTAATTGGGTCCTGCAAGTGGACAACAAGATTGGTCCGCTGAGATTAGTTTTCAGGAATTAGTCGAGTTACGTGTAATATGGTCTAAGACATTCTGAGATATAAAAAAAAATGAAAAAGTTTGGCCAAAATTAGTCTGATTAAATGGTGCAATGGTAAGCATGGTTTAAGAAGCGTTCTTCCAAGGAGAAAAAAACTAATTTAATGGGGAAAAAAGGATAATGTAATTGAGCAGGTGGTTTAGTTTAAAATGTGGCCACTGTCTCTATACTTCAGTTACAAAGATTGTGGCTCCTCTGATGCTTAAGCTTAACAGCTTAGATCATTGACCTGGGATATTGCCAATATAAAAAAACATGTTTGTGGTAGTCTCTCTGATCGAAGAAAAAACCAAATAGATTTAAAATCTAAACGTTATAAAAAAACGCTAACACCTTAGCGATTTATGTTTTGTAAGGCTAGTTTCTAAACACAGTAAACCTTCGTTACAAAACAGGAAATTTGACATTCCAAAGTGATCCTTCCAAATATTTCTTATTTATTTCCTTAACATTTTTCATATAAGAAAAAATCAAACATAATAAAATAAAATCTCGAGAAATTAGAGTTTTGACAAGACGAAATGTAAAAAAATTGGTTATAGTACTTTTTAGAAATTTATATTACTTAAACAGTTTGAAAAAGAATACTCGATCTTCTAGAAACCTACTCCTAACATACCACAATTTAGGGCATATAGTGTACCACGTTCCTGTTGCTCGTACCGGAATGATCCGTGCTTTGGGTAACATAGGTCTAAACTTGTGTTAAGAAGATTCAAATAAATCTAATTAGATCACTTAGTAGCAACTATTTTGTATACTCTCAATGTGTAGGTATGGTCTTGTTTGTTTAATAGAAAGCTCTTCTTGGTTGCAGGAAATGGAATCTGTGTTTGGTGAACCTCCCCCAACTACTCTTGCCAGTTCTAGTAACAACCAGTTTATGGTTCAAGATTCTCAGTTGGTATCTCCTAAAATTGCAGAAAATGAACTTGGCTTGACTCACATTGGCGGCACAGGTGAAGCCCAAATGGTGGATGTCTCTTCCAAAGAAATTAGCAAGAGAGTCGCTGTTGCGACTTGCAAAGTTATTCTGGGAAGGAATGTGTTTGATTTGGTCTCATCCAACCAGATGGCCAAGGGAGATGTGCTTACTGTGGCAAGAATTGCAGGAATAAGCGGAGCAAAGCTGACAAGCAACCTCATTCCACTCTGCCACAACATTGACTTGAGTCATGTTCGTGTTGACCTAACATTGAATCCAATTGATTTTAGTGTGGAAATAGAAGGGGAAGCTGCTTCAACAGGGAAAACTGGTGTGGAAATGGAAGCACTGACGGCAGTGACTGTTGCTGGTCTGACTGTATATGATATGTGCAAGGCTGCTTCAAAGGATATTCAGATTTCGGATGTAAGGCTTGAACACAAAACTGGCGGTAAGAGTGGGGAGTGGTCCAGGGGAAAATGATGGTTTTCTGGAATGATACGGGGTGCACATTCCAACTGCTTTAACGTTTCAGCTTTTTTGCTGAGATGAAAGTGTTCCCATATTACTCTTCACCGTATTTGTGGCAGAAGTGGAGTTGATACATTATAATGAAGAAGACTTGGGTGATACAAAAGCGAAGATGAAAACATGGTGGTAACTTCTACGTCATTGAATGCTAAAACTGATATTACTCATGCTTAAGGTTGAGTGTTCAAATTATAGAAGTTATGATGAGCTTGTATTAGTTACTTTGATTTAACAATGTGTTAGCCTGCATTCCTTTTTAGCTTTGTTTCTTCTAAGCTATCTAGGGAACAATTTTTTCCCCCTTGTTTTTGGAACAGCTCCAGAGAACGACATTAAATCTTGCAAATCGTCTTCTTGTTACATAGGAAAGCCAAATTACCGAGAAATGATAAAATCTAGGGAATTTTTACATTTTGCGAGCAATAGGGCCTCTCTAGGGTACCTAAGCTTGTCACTGGGTCCTAACATTACTTTTGCAAGAAATAAGTCACAGACAATGTTGTAGGTGACAAAGTGAGAGAGAAAGAGTTTTAAAATAATGGAAATGTGCATAAAAAATTTCTTAACTAAACTAATGCTAACATTAGAATATGAACGGTGATTAAGTAATTTTTGCATTATAAATTGTTGGATTTATAGACGGGTGTAGATTGTTAGAGGTGGATATGGGTTTGAGTTGGCCTTTTGGGAAGACGTGCATTCAGTGGCCAGGAAACGCAATGGTGGAGGAGGAGAGAGCTTATGCCAACTTAGAGAAAGAGAGTGATGGCAGTGGAGAGTTCAGTTGGAGATGTAGGTGATATATCAGAGAGAGCATAAGTATCCTTTTGAGTGTACAAGTCAAACCTTAGCGGTATGATTGTGGATAAGTCTAATCATGAAGACTATAAGATCGTAGGTATGATATGTGTTTGAAGATGTCAAATGCCATAGTCAATGCTCACTTCTTTCTAGGACTAATTAAGGTGGAGCCATTTTCGTAAATGGCAAGTCAAGCATACTCGATAGAGTTTTCACAATAGCCCCTAGCCAAGGGTCTTTAGGGTATATTAAGTTTACTGGCTGGGCTGCACCATGCTGCAGTGTGGTCGAGCTACCGAAACCACTGTAGGAAGTGGCATACTGAGATATAGACTTGGTGTGCATGAGAAACCACTAACGGTGTGCCGAGCCTTGATCCCACCGAGCGAAACTTGGTTTACATGACGCTTAGCTTGATCTCTAGTACTTTGGTAGGGGCAGTGAATGCATTTAGGGCGTTAAGTCCTAACTTAGGGGTAGTCTACGTGACATGATTAGGCTAAACTCGCAATCCCAAAACTCATCCACAGGACGATAATGAGGTAAGGTGATTTTCTTGTTGGGCAACAAGGATTAGGGTGACTCGTTGTTTGTGAAAGGTGAGCTTAGCCAGGGTGCTCACTCATTGGAGGCAATATGAGCTAGGATGTCTCAATCGTAGGAGTACATGATAGAGCTCTTCAGAGGAGCCACGTCTAAATGGCTTTCCATATACCCACAACAGGTCTCTGCCATCTTCATCCCTTCTTTCTCTCTCTGTTTTTTTTTTATTTGACGTTATTTATTTTCTTTGTTGGAGATGGGATGGTTTGGGGAGCGGCAGTAGTCAAATTAGTCATTCATTAATTCCTAGGAATATGATTGTTCTGAATTGGTTTGGGGAGGAGCACTAGTCAAATTAGTCAATTCATTAATTCCTAGGAATATGTTTGCTTAGTATGATTGTAAGTTGTTAGCAATCTATCTGTTTGCAGACTATCGTAATTTCGTAAACCTGTTGCTTGATTTGGTTGGTTGATCTAAAATTATCGGATCAACAATGCCTTAGGGTTAGCTATCCGAGTTCGTTGAGCTCTATGTTTCTTAGTATGTGATTTTAAACTTCTACATATCAGAACTATCACTGGGATAAAACAAGTGTTGGGATTGGTATACTGAAAATCATATTTTTAATATTTAATTTTATTTTAATAAAATTAGTTTTTCATTTTATGAGAATCTTTATGAGCAATGTATATATATCATTTATTTTTCATGCATAAAAGTCCAATATTCTGTATAGTATTTAATCTGGTGTGTAGAGTACGACTTATATACAGAAGACCAGATTTTATGTTCTTACAGAATATAAGTTTTATGTTCACAGTTTGGATGAAAATGGACATACTATCGGTACGACTGTAGCACAGAGTTTTAGTAGGCCTGTCTTGGTTACGGGGAACAGATAATAACGTCGTCTATTGTTCCGACTCTCTGTGCTAGTACACTTTGTGTGTATTGAACGGAACATTTGAGATAATTAATTTAGTATTAACTTCTGACTATATAAATTAATTCACACTCTAAGATTATTATGAATAGTGTCTATCTTCTTAATCCCGAAATAATTATTGATTTGCATATATTTAATATTCGTTATTTTAATTCATTAGACGGTGCGATCTTATATGGGTTTATATTCTCGGTGAGTTGGATATCGGTATTATTTATATAGTAAATATTAATTATTGACGGAATTCACGTCTCGATGATCGGGATTGACGATACCCTATTAAGGATGCTTATAAGTTTTGACCAGGTCAAACCCTGCAGGTGGATTTAATTATCCAGCAATCAAATAAGTTAAGCGAAAGGGTTTAAGGAATATCAAGATGCCGATTAAATTAAATTGTTAGTAATTAAATTTAATTTAATTTAATTGGCGGATATCGGGAATCTTAACGTGAAGAGAAATGATAAGCATTTAATAACAGGAGCTCAATGCAAGAAGGTCTTGAGATTATGGATCAGAGTGCAATTATAATTCTTTAGTAGTGTGAACTGTAATTTAATATTTTATGAAAATTGCAGAAATCACTACATGTCTTTCCATAATTGTAAAAGCTTCTAGTAAGTGTCTGTGTTCCACTGAAAGTTTAACTCATAATTACTCCCCAGACCCCTACTGTAGCCTTATATATACGCGGGTAGGTTAAACCAGTTTGAGATTGATAGATTATATCTCATATATCGTATGATATTATTTTTGTCTTTTAAGACTTAAATATATCGGGGTTTTGCCGGTATGAGTTCTCGGAGGATCGTAACCCACATTACGTTCGAGGATCGCGTAAGGGAATAGAGTAGAAGATCTGATTGGAGGTTTAACTCGGAATCAAGTCGTAGTTGAAGATTAGATCGACAAAATGTATTTTCTAAATTAACTTTGGTTACACGTGTTTTATTTTGATCGTTCGTCGTCAAAAGTTTCATCTCTGGCTAGCGGCTGAATCTCAAGATCGATTAAATGGGCAGTTTCCATCCCAGCCTGTCCCAAGATGTGTTGTGTTTTCTCATACTGGATTAGAGTGTTGGCTTGATGGCGAAATTTCACTATATTCGTTACTAGCTTTTGTTCTAATTACCTAGGGTCGGCTTCATAGATCCATAATTCCATATCCTTTAGTTAGTTCGATTTGAAGTGAAGTTATACACACATAAGTTTAGCCTAATTTTAATCATATTTTGCCTCAACCTGTGTCCTCAATTTTCTTATATTTCTTATACCACCCTTGATATGGATTAAATCAATCCACTTTACAGGTGCATTTATTGATCTACAATGCACACGGCAAAACAATCCAAACAACTCTCATTTTGTTTAGAATTGGTACTCTTACCTTATCCCCAATGGGGGAATCAATCATCAAATTAGTAAGTCCATAAATATGTAGTGGGATTGTCTCACCAGCCTGTAAAAATAGTCGAGTAGTGGGTGAGTAGAGTCTTTATTTTGGTGGGCACTGAACAACACAACAAGAAGCTTTTTGGCTGCCCTATCGGACACGAGATGAGAGTATACAGTAGGTGTTAGGATTCAGTCGTTTGTGGGGAACGAAACAGTATACTGTATTAATTATATATGTATCTAGCCCCCAAGGGGTGAGGGCTTCCTGCCTTCTCCGTTTACCACCGGGATAGGTTTGGCCTTTAAAAGAAATTTTCTAATGGCGGGATGGTAACTGTTACTTTCAATGTATAAAGGAAAAATATAGTGCAGTTTAATATCGACTCCTTAACTTACAGTCAATTCTTAATCCCCCCCCAAAAAAAAAACAAAAAAACAAAAAACAAAAATCTTACAATGAATTTAGTGTTTTTTAACCTTGGCAGTAGCAAACCTTACTTAGCTAGTCCTACCTTTAGCAAGCAAGTTAGCTATAGCTTAACTCCCAATCGGGTTGCCTTCTTCGGTCTCGCCGGTGTTGCCTGGAGGTCTTGATATGCTTCGAGATGGCCGCCCCCTGTCCCCCTGCAGGTGGGGAATCCACTCCTGGCTTATCGCTCTGCTGGGTCTGGCCCGTGCTCTAGACTGCTCTAGACACCTTTGGAAAAGCAGGGAGTGTGACAATGTACACGTTTTCCTTTACTCCATAGAGCCTTTTCTTGCAGGGTTTGGAGGCCCAAAATTGATTTGGCTTTGCCAAAAGGCCTCATCTCTCTTGAGAGTTTTTTTTTTTAATTAAATTAAATTTTATTGTTTCTTCTAACTAAATTTCGAAACAATTTTGCCTCCCTCCACCGTCCAACATTATACATTATAATAGGTCAGCCACCAATTTTATACTATTCTTCTTCCAATTTAGCAGGAATCCTACGTTCATACGACACTCCCGTTGCAATCTTCCATTTTAGGCATGTTGTTTTGATTATACGGGCCACATTCTGCTCAATCTATCTATCTTTTTTTTTGGAATAATTAATCCAATATATCAAAAATGATTACTCTTAGATACCTCTTATGAATCGAGTTTTATTCTACCTTCATCTATGTTTTTAGTTTTGCTTAAAGTTGCACTACGGATTTTTATCTTAGATCTACTTTAACCTATATTGGATAAATGCTTTAGTTAAAATAAAATAAAATTTAAGTGAATCTCAAATTTTTAATTAATTAATTTAGTTAAAATAAAAATAAAATTAAAATTAAATAGTAAACTACGTTCGACTTGATTTTAAGGCGATTTTTTGCCAATTTAGATAGTAAACAACCCTTATGGATGCATTCATAATTTTAAGTGAATTTTAAATTTTTACTTAATTAAAATAAAATTAAATAAAAATTTAATATTAATTTAAATTATGACTGTACTCCTGGGTGCCAACCAAAATTTCAGCGAGGTTGGCACCTACTTTCTTAACAATCATTTGTCAATTCTAAACTCTATTTATGATTTTGGTGTTTGATGATTATAAAACTCATTTTGTTTTAGAATTTGATTTATTTTAAATTTTTATTTTAATAAATTTTAATTAAGTAAAAATTTAATATTTATTTAAATTGTAATTGTACTCCTTAGGGTTGCATATATGTATCCAATCGAGCATGTGGTCGCCTTGAAGTTAAGTCAAACGTTCAATATCTTATTTTGAATTGAATTTTATTTAATTATTTTAATTAAGTAAAAATTTAAAATTCGCTTAAAATTATAACTGTACCTCTAAGAATTGCCACCTACGTATCCAAATAGGCACAAAATCGCATTGAAATCAAGTCAAATGTAGTTCACTGTTTCATTTTAATCTGGATTTTATTTTAATAAAATAAAATTTTGAAATTTACTTAAATTATGACTGTATTTTTTAATGTTGTCTATGTATCTAATCGAGTATGGAGTCGCCTTGAAATCAAATCAAACATAGTTCGATATTTTATTTTGAATTGAATTTTATTTAATTATTTTAATTAAGTAAAAATTTAAGATTCACTTAAAATTATGACTGTAACATCGAGAGTTGCCTATGTATCCAATTGGACATGAAACCGCATTGGAATTAAGTCAAATGTAATTTATTATTTTATTTTAATTAAGTAAAAATTTAAAATTTACTTAAATAGTGACGGTACCCATAAGCGTTGTGTACGTATCTAATTGGACACGAGATCATATTACAATCAAGTCAAACGTAGTTCGATATTTTATTTTGAATTGAATTTTATTTAATTATTTTAATTAAGTGAAAATTTGAGATTCACTTAAAATTATGACTGTACCCCTAAGGATTGTCTACGCATCCTATTGGACATGAAACTGCATTTGAATTAAGTCTAACATAATTCACTATTTTATTTTAATTTAAATTTTATTTTAACTAATATACTTAAGTGAAAATTTGAGAATCACTTAAATTGTGACCGTAAAAATTGTCTACGTATCTAATTGGACATAAGACCATATTGAAATCAATTAAAATATAATTTGATATTTTATTTTATTTTATTTTGAATTTGTACTTAGAAAATTATGAACATAATTTTTTATTGGAGTTTTTAGCCAAAAATTTAAAAAAATAAATTTTAACGCGCAAAGTCTATTAACAAAATTTCTAACGCGCGAAATCCAATCGCCTATAATACAAATAAATTTATATATAATACATACAGATAAATTTATCTGTCGTTCTTTTCTAGTATTGACAAATATTAAACAGATAAATTTATCTATTAAGTCAAATAAATACAAGTAACAAATAAATTTATCTGAGTCATTAAACAAGCACAATTTGCTAAACAGATAAATTTATCTGTTCCTTTCTAACATTAACAAATATTAGATAAATAAATTTATTTGTTCATTTCTAGTATTGATAAATGCTAGACAGATAAATTTATTTATTTAATGAAGCAAGCATAATTTGACAGATAAATTTATCTGTTTATTTATTTATACAAGACAGATAAATTTATCTGTTTAAATTTATCTGAGTCATTAAACAAGTAAATTTATCTATTAAGTCAAATAAATACAAGTAACAAATAAATTTATCTGAGTCATTAAACAAGCACAATTTGCTAAACAGATAAATTTATCTGTTCCTTTCTAACATTAACAAATATTAGATAAATAAATTTATTTGTTCATTTCTAGTATTGATAAATGTTAGACAGATAAATTTATTTATTTAATGAAGCAAGCATAATTTGACAGATAAATTTATCTGTTTAAGGATTCAATTGGACCTCACACGTTAAAATTGGATCTCGCGCGTTAAATTTTTTTATGATGAATTAAAAAATAAAACTAACACTACTTCAAGAATCTAAAATTAATTTTATATTTTTTATTTATAACTTTAAAAGAGTAATTACTAGACTTTAATATATTTAGAGTTAAAAAATCAAATTTGCATTTTCATTTACTGGGGCATAATTTAGCACCGAAATCAGCTACATAAAATTTAACTTAGACAAAGGCTTGATCAAATACGAAGTCAATAACGGCTAAATTTAGCGCTACCAGCGGCAATATAAATTTATGGTCAATAGCGGGTAAACTAAATTTAATGTAGATAGCAATTAAATTTAATTTAAAGTCAACAATAACTATATTGTAAAAATATTTATTTTTTTTAAAAGAACCATTCAGCGGGTTTTTTTGCGGTTGAATCAGGTATGAGAGAGAACTTAATAATATTTAGAATATTGTTCAATGTTTTTTTGGTACAGTTAAAACTAGTTCTAAAAAGATATTTTGGTAAACTTAGGCCTGATTGAAAATATTAACTTTTTAATTTTTTAGTTAAAAATGTCAAAAAGTCAAGATTATTCGTTTAACAAATAAGTTAAAAAAATTAAATCAAAACATAAATTCTCAAAATATTCTATTCAAACTCTCATCACTTTTAAAATATAATAATTCTCTTTATTTTTAACTTATTACTCTCACTACCAATTTCATATAATTATTAATATTAAATATATAAAAGGGTTAAATTGTCAATTTTAAACAAAAAGTAAAAAAGTAAACTTTTTATTCAAATAACTAATTTTAAAAAAAAGTAGCTTAAAAGATAAGTTATCAAACAATTTGCTCTGAATCAAATTTAATTTTTTTAACAAAAAACGCAAAAAATAAAAAAAAATAACTTTTAAGTTACTTGCCAATTAGGCCCTTAATAAATTTAGAACACTGTTTAATAATTTTTGTCATGATTAAAATTAGTTCTAAATAAATATTATTAGCAAATTTAATAATATTTAAAACATCGCTGAAGGATATTTGTCGCTATTAAAACTAGTTGTAAATAAAAATTAATTAATTTTTTATTCCCAAAATGGATTAGGAAAGAGAGAGAGAAATGGAAGAATACAAAAAGAGAGAATCGGGAGAGAGAGAGAGAGAGAAGAAAGACCCACTGCCTTGATCTTGTCTGTTCATTCACTCTCCGCCTTCTTGATTTCTGCTTAGTATCAAATGCCTCCGAAAGTCTCTCCAAACGCTCTATTCCCCTTTTTCTCTTTCTCACCGAATGGCTCTACAATGGATTCTCTGATTTTTCTTCTTGAAGCTTTTCTCTCCCAATCCTCCTCCGTTCCCTCGTACATTTATAAGCTTTATATAAATGAAGCTTGCAGCCACCAACTTTCAGAACGTGGGTGATTTGTGTTAAAGTGGGGAAGTACCCCTCACCTAAGTTTTGCACACTTTTTTTTTTTTTTTTTTTTTTTAAAGAGGGCACGTGTGAGTTCAACCCACTTGTTTTGTTGGCACAATTTTTTTTTGACATATATTGAAATCAAATATTTAATTAATTTAATTATTTTTAAAAAAAATATAGTTCACTAGTAACATATATCAAAAGTTATATAATCCATTTACTATTGCAAAGGGAATCCATAACTTGGCAATTATATTTGAAATCTTGTTATATTTTTTGCATTTTCAAAAGTACTCATGAATCAACTGTCACTTCTAATCATAACTTAAGAGATATAATTATAAAATTATTCAAAAAATAATTACCTTCTAATCATAACTTAAGAGATATAATTATAAAATTATTCAAAAAATAATTACCTTTATTTGTAAACGGTGATGAGAGAGAGAGGGGGGGAGGAAAGGGGAGAGGGAGGATACTTTCACAGAGAGAGAGAGAATAGGGTGGGTAGAGCAGTCACATAGACAAAAAAATGACAAAAAGAGCAGCACACGAAAGCGAGAGGAAGGGTACCTTTGTCGAGAGACAGAAGTGAATGGGCAGAGCAGTCGCAGAAATAAGGAGGATAAGAGGAGTAACGCAAGAAGGCGATAACGTTGAATTGCACACACATCACGTCCTCTAGTATGTATTTTATATCTATTTAAATGTTCGGAGATATTTTGTGTCCATCGATTTATCTTTGAACAATTAAAGCGAGCCCTTAATGAATAAGACCTTAGGATGGTGGCCCCAATGCTTTAATATAATGGGACATGCATAACTTCTATTCTTTTGCCTTGTCTGTGATGCAATGTTACGGCTCGTGCCTAGGCATTGATGCTTGCTCATTGAAGTTGAAAGTGCCTCTTTATCTCTCTTCCCTTTTTTTCCTTTCTTGTTTTGATGGTTGGCCCACATGGTTCACGAAGCAAGGCTTCAACTATAAGATACTGCCCTTGTCAGGAAGCCATTGTGCTATTGCTAAATGAAACTGAACTTTTGTATCATTTTCCAGGCATCAGAGGTGTTCCCCACCATTCTATAAGACTCCATGGAGCTTCCCCTGTCCTTTTGACCCGTAAATTCTTTTCCTTTAATTAGTCCCTTTTCTTCTTGAACTCTCTGAGATCAGCAGCATCTATAATAATCTATTTGTCTGAGTCTCTGAGCCTTGTCATTCACTATTCACTCCATGCTTTGGTCTTTATATGTGGCGTCTTAAGCAATATTCATCGTTTTGTCGCGCTCAATGTCTACTTTTGCCACTTTCAATTCCGAGCATATTCTTGCTACTCTGTTCTAACAGCAGTGTGTTTATTTCATCTCTCTCTCTCTCTCTCTCTCTCTCTCTCTCCCCCCAACAGTGTCTCTTTGGAGATCAATATCTGATCTACATAGTCACTGCAATGGCCCTTAAAAATAACTACCTTATCTACTTCCTGGTAGGGGAACCCTTGTTAAGACTGACTAGTGGACTAATAACTGTTCTTCATTTCAGATTCATGTGCTACCAAACCCACCTTACAAATGGGAGAGGGGTTGGGGAGGTTGGCTCTGCCTTTCTAGCATTTAAGTCAATTTGTCCTCAACATTTTCTTGTTCCAACTATTAAGTCATTAATTATTTCGAAAACTTAAACTATTAGGAAATATATCCAACAATGTATATCAAACTATCCAACACTTCCCATCACGTGCGACTCTGTCTCGTACGTGAAAAATACGAACAAACTAAACAGGTACACCAACACACAGAGTGCGTAATAACAAATATAATAAGAAAACACATCACGAGACTTGAACCCATAACTTCATGAAACTAGAACTCTGATACCATGTTAAGTCACTAGTTGTCCCAAAAACTTAAGCTATTCGGCAATGGGCTCAACAATATTTATTAAGCTATTTAACAATATATGCTCTGATACCATATTAAATTATCAATTGTTCTAAAAATTTAACTTATTGAAAAATAGACCAAACAATATATATCAAATTATCAAATACCAACCTTTCTAGTTACACTCGGAAATAGTATGTACAATCTAACCTTCTCCTTTCTTTTTTTCTTGATAAATTCTGTGTGCTAATAGTCTACGAAGCACGGGTACTTCAAAAATAGTGTCGTACACGCATCGAGTGCACACTGGGTACAGGTATGGTACTGGTACGTACCTGGTATGGCGACAAGTACTAGGTACTTTCCAATTGTTGAGTATAGCATCGATACGTTTTGAGTACGCTATCTGTACATTTTGAGTACGACAGTGGTACATTTTAAATACGTAAATGAATATGTTGAGATTTATATGAAACTTTTACAAATTAAAGGAGTACTAAAACAATAATATGTTATCTTTTTTTATATAAAGATAAATTTGAGTATTAAAAAATATGATTTAAATTCTTTAATTTAATAAAAATATTAAAATTTAAATTTGTGTGAAAAAATATATCTTCTGATACTTTCAACCAATACAGTTGCCGTAGCAATTGTTGTCTAGCCCAACAAATATTTGTCATTTGCAGTTCCAACTAATAATTGTCAAAGACAGAGATGACAATACTTTTATGATTTAACATTTATTTTTTTCTCTAATAAGCAAAAAAATAATTTTGTATATAGTATATATGTAATATAATACTAAAAATGTACAAAAACATAAATAAATTTATCATCATACCACAAATATACTCGTATTTTATATTTTTAAATTTTATCGTACTGATATACCCGTGCTTCATATAGCTTGTAGTTCATCCTCCCCCAACAATCATTTGTTTATGTGCTACTTCAATTTTTCACTTCTAAAATTACTTCAATTTCAATTACTCCCCAAACCCATTTAGTTTTCGGGTTCTGAACGAAAATATTACCTCTTTTTGGAGGTAGTGTGGTGGTTATTACTTTTTTTTTTTATGCGGATGTGATTTTCTGTTTGTGTTTGATAGTTACCTTGAAACTAAAATACCTAAACTTAGTGTTGGCCTCACATTAGGTATCCTACCAGGCTATTGAATCTTACAAGTCTCCATTTATATAAAAGTTGTTAGGTGTGTGAATCCTGATCATTATGGAAATCTAACTCATATTTGGATTTCTTTTTAGAGGCGTCACGGTAAAAATAGAATTTTTTGTGATTTAATTCATGGAGCGAATGTTAGAACCATTTTTGGCTTTGACATGTTTGTAGGTTTTTATATTTGTTGCTTCTGTTAGAATTTTTCATCCCTATATTGTATTATCCCATCTCATAGTGAAAATCGTCGCAATTTTGTGAACGTAACCCTTGTTTTGAATGAACTACGTAAATCGTATTTTTTGTGTGTCATTGTGTTACTGTTTCTTATTATTGTTTTTCATTTATGTCATAACAAAATATAGATCTTTTTTTAAATTAGTTGTACATTTTGACTTCTCAGGGTCAGGTGTAATCATGCGTATGAGTTATTTACCTTAAATCAAAAGAAAAATATTACTCTTTATCAGCGGACGAACTATGTTTGAACTATTTTTTTTTTAAAAAGAAAAAAACTAGTTTTACCAACATATATATGACTAGCTGAAGATGCCACTCCATTAATACTTGTGGTCTTGTTTGATTGCTAGGAGGCCCTAGGACCAACAATAAACTGAGTATAATTTCACATAATGATTAATCTCATCAACTAATGGTGAGGGAATTGTCAATAATACATTCTTGTAAGAATTAAATATATCATCGATCTTTTAAGAGATTGGTTATCTAATTAATATTTATTACTTATTCAATTCACTACTAGTTGCATTCATTACTATGTAGCATTGCTTTCATTACTATGTAGCATTGCTAACGTAATAACTCAAGTAAATAAAAATATTCGATACACACTAATAGAGTCATCATTTGTGTTTTACTTGCCCAACAAGGTGGGCTACCACTATTGTCTCATTCGGTGTATTTTCTTACTATACTATTAAATAAAAACACTATATAAATAATGCCACGTAATGATTTAAAACTATTGAATAAGAATAATTACCGAGAAAATATACCCCCATTTACTTTATGGGTGAACATTTTTATCTATATTTCCGGAACAATGAATGTTGGTGGTAGTAGTAGTAGGTTGAAGATACCCCATGAGTCATGATGATCACCAATGAGACAATAATGAATTGAACTTGAAAGGGGGCACTTTACGTGGTTGGGCCTAGTGGGGATAAATGATGATTGTGACAAGCCCAACAATCAACATGTGGTCCCAAGGGGGCCGACCAACAAGGGTAATTAGCCTTTTTAAGGTAGCATATGTCTCGTGCCCTGTCTCGTCTACTTTATAATGCTCACTATTAAAGAGTTCCTCCCAACGATTTTTTGTTTTCACATTTTCTTGGTTAAGCACAAACGACTCGAAAAGCATTGTTTTATTTATTTATTTTTTTTAAAAAAATTTGGTAACGAGAAACATAAGCGGCGATGCCATATAAGTTGCATGATTTAGTATTTTCATGTGTGCGCATCACTCTACAAAATACATAACACTAAACAACCAAAAGTTTGCCTTTTTGAAGTTGCGAATGTGAACTCTCGAACAGGGGCGACGCCATGCTTTGGCTTGTGGGGGTCAAATGACCCTATGGCTTAAAATATATATATATATATATTATTTATAGTATATATATATATATAAAAATTTAAAATATTTGATGCCATAAAATTTTTTTATTGGACCCCATAAATATATATTCAAAGTACATTTCTTAAATATACATATTTTTTAAATTATTTAAATATTAAAAATAAATTTTAAATACATAATCTACAAATACTTTATACATTTATAAGTAAATTTCACCAAATCCTTCGCACACACCCACACCCAATTAAAACCCAGACATTTATAAATAAATTTCACCAAATCCATACATTTATAATCAACTTGAAAATTATATTATCAATGCGTGCACCAACAGTGACTTAATGGAATTAAAAGAAATTGGCGACCTTACTAAAAAGCTTATTGAGACAAAGAGATGTAATATATCCGTTGGTATATTTGCTTGTAAAACTTGCATTGCTTTTGCCAATCGCCACTGCAACAGTATAAAGAGTTTTTTTGGCTATGAAATATGTAAATAGTCGATTGTGCAATTGAATGAGGGATCAGTGACTCAATGATTACTCGGTTATATATATTGAAAGAGATATTTTTGATACCGTTGATAACGAAACTATTATGCAGCGATTTCAAAATATGAAATCTCGTCGAATGCAATTATAACGATTTATGTATTTACATATTTTTTATCAAAAGAACAGAAAGAATATATGAAAAGTATATTTTACTAATTAATTAAGATGTTTAATTTAGTTTGTATTGTGCGAACAACAGATGACCAATTCTGAATGACCCCATCAACAAAAATTTCTAAAATTGTCGCTGCTCTCAAACTCAAGTCTCAAACGAGATCAACGACCAAACTTACCACTTTAGATGCATCTCGGAATCTTCAATTATTGCAAATATATATTTTGTCATGGTGAAAGTTTAGTCCCGTCCATGGTTTGAATATGTCGTAACGGACATAAGAAATTATAGTATGAACATCACTTTCCTTCGTTCATAATTCATGTGTGTGTATATACCAGCTTTGTAAAATTGATTTCAATGCCTATATTTATACAACACGAGAGATCATCTACTTTGTGTACCTTTTAGCACGGTGTATCACATAAGATATCTTAATTTTAAGAAAAGCAACAAAAAAATAAGAAAAGATTTATCAAGAAAATAAAACGACCAAAAATAGTTATTATATGCTATGAGGCGTTAGTGTAAAGTGCTAAAGATGCTCAAAACACGCACACATAACACCGGTGATAAATGTTTCGATAATTTATTTATGTGATTCAATAATTTGTTTATATTCACATGTAGGGAATATTCAACAAAGAAGAGAAAAGAGTTAACTATCGGGTTTGAATAAGTGGTTTGTCGGTAATTGTGTTGTAAGAACTAATGATAGTATTTGACGTGATTTTTTATTATAATTTGAAATTTTTTGTTGTTATTTTTAGTAATAATTTTTTTTTTACGCATTTACAACTTTTGTTATAAGTTGTAGTTATTTATTTCTATGGACAACTCATTTTGACTACAAGTTAGCATCATTTTCACCCAGTTACATTTTTTTTGTTATAAGTTATAATTATTATTCTTTCGGTTATAATTTATATGTAATTAGTTTCAGTAATGACAAATAATAATTTTTGTAGAGAAAATTTGTTGAAAAGAAACGAGGAGGGCGTGGAGAGAGAAAAATTATTGGGTACTCTTAGAGTATCATGTAGTATTATTATTTACATAATACTATTGATAAATAAAAATGTGCAATGCATATTAAATGAGTTAATTTTTATCTTTTATTACTCAACAAAAGTAAGTTAAGATTATGTCAGGCGGAGTGTTTTTTGTTATATAATTAAATAAAAATACTATATAAAAAATGCTGCATAATACTTTAAAATTATCGAATAAAAAAAAGTAATGAGAAAAGAGTAGGCAAGAGTCACGAGGAAGGGCCAATCCCATTGTTCATTGCCGTGAGGATTCAATATCAATATATCATGCCTTCAACGAGTGCACCCCTTCCCACTTGTCTTCTTCTTCTGCTTGGATTAGTTATTTTAAATTTTTTTTGATTTTTTAGTTTTTTTATAAAAAGATAAATGTAAAAAAAATTTATATACAAAAAAAAAGAAGCTAATTTAGGTTAAACCAGTTAGCTTTTTAAAAACTTTTAAGCAAAAAGTTTTTTTTTAAAAAAAATTAAACCAAAGATAGGTTGGACACTTGCATTTTATTTTTCAATCAATGAGAAAATGGAGATTCCATGCTTGCTTTCTTGGCCGAACAAGAAGTTATGTAGTGGTTATCTTGTCACGTTTTGAATCACCATACAAAGTTACAAACCAAATTTGGTGTGTGTATATATATATATATATATATAATTAAATTATTTGTGCTTAGAAATACTTTTAAATATATTTAAATTTTACATTAACACTGAATAACAATCAAAATTAGATTTATATTCAGAAAAAAAAACATATTGAGAAATTAATTCAATTATTACTTTCATTACAAAGTTATACAACAAATATAATTTGATAAATATTTAGAAGAAAAAAAAACATATTGAGAAATACCCATATTAACCCAATCAATCAATTCAAATAAGTTTGGTAAATATTTTATATTACTTTCATTGGCTTCTCCGTTGGGCGAACATATAAATTGGGTTAATATCGGTATTTTCTTTTACCTAAATATAGGTTAAATAATATGTGTTTATGAAGAAAACAAACATGCTTGGAATAATCTTGAACTATAAATAATAATAAATTGGTTTAGTTGTATTTTAAATTGTTAATGATAGTGTTTTTCTAAAAATATATATATAATTCAGTTTTTAGCTTATAATTCAGTAAAAATTTAGAAAAGTCCAAACATGTGTATTTATAATTTTTTGCTTGTAACTTTTGATTTTAGATTAACAAATATAATTTTGTTATTTGAAACTATAAATTACAATTGTAATAAAAATATTTATAACTTATATTTAAAGTTGTAATTGCATTTTTCAATTATAATCATATAAGTTGCTCCCTAAAGAATAGAAAAGGATTTTTTTTTTTTTGTTAGCTGTAGACTCATGATCCTTTGAAAATAAATTCTTATGTTCCTGTATTTTAATGTTTTTGTAATTATTATTTATTAACTCGTGTCCGGAGATTTTCATAATTCCATCTACAATTAGGAGCTTTGGGACAAATAAAAAAGAAGAAATAATAATAAATAAGTTGGTAGGTAAAGGTTACTGACTGACTCTTATGAATTGAACTGCATCAATGCCGAGAAATTAGGAGGATTGAAGTGGAATGGCCCACGCGTGACAAAAAAACTATGAAATACATCGTAAATACCCGTGATATTCTGTGTTATTTTTTATAAATAAAAATATGTTTTATATATATATCTATATCTTAAGTGGGTTTTTATTGTCTTTTATCTAAGAATTTTCCCTATTTCAAAAAGAAAAAGTGGGTTTTTATTGTCACTTATCTAAAAAATTATTAAGTTTGTCTAAAATATTACGTAGTATTATTTACATTGTACTTTTGACAAATAAAAATACGCAATGTATACTAAGTGAGTTTTTCTTGTCTCTTATCTACCTAATAAAAGTGGACTCACATTATTTTATGCAAAATATTTTTCGCTACATAATTAAATGAGACCACCACGTAACTAATATCATATGATGTTTCTATTCAACAAAGGTGAATTTATATTATTTTATACAAAGTATTTTTTATTATATAATTAAATAAAAATAATATTTAAACAATTTCAGTTAGTCCTCCAAGACTACCAAATAATTATTCAGACCTGAAACCATTTTGGAAAGAGGTGGTGGCGCTTAATAATGCGCCATAAATATTACCAATCTGGTTGCATCATTTCTGATTCCTTTTCTTTAAAACTCAACCCCCAATTGGCATTTTTCTCTTAGGACAATTAATACGAACCAAACTTTTAGGAATAGGGCAATAGTATTATGAGACACTGCCTTAATTAATTGCGCAGATTTTTACCGCATCAATCTATTGAGTTATCTTCTTTGCTCTTTCAATGAACACGCCGATGTACGACATGTTCTCATTTTTTTCTTGAATTATTTTTATTATTCCCAGTGAATTCCCTTTCAGAATAATGTTTGATAGACCCACATTCTTTGCCCATTTTAACGCTTTGATTGCTCCTATAGCTTCAATGTGATTGCCATCGATTGCCATTTCTATTTACTCTGAACATAGAGATCATAACTTGGCCTCTAAAGTCGCTCTTAATCTATCAAAGTTCACTTTATACCACCCTCTTGGAGGCAGCTTACATTTGGGAATTCATTGTTTGGTAGAACTACTTGAAGACGTCAGTGTTTTGTTCCACTCTGTCAAGATTTCAATGACCAAGCTCACTATTTGCACCGATTTTCTTTCATGTTTCTTAAAGATTTTAATATTTTTGTTCGCCTAAATACTCCAATATGTCATTACAAACACTTCAAATTCATCTTTTCCTACTTTAGTATGCACTTCAACCGCCCATTACATGAAATCTCCCCTTCCTCTTGAATGCTTCCAACCCGCTAATCCTTAAGTATTTGCCCATACCCGTGCTGCGAAATAACAGTCTTGTAAGCCATGGATTTCTGTTTCACATCCCTTTTCACATAAATGGACAGGTTGTTTCAATGTCCACACTCTTGTTTGTTAAGTATTCGCTTACTTGTAGAGTGTTTGGATTCTTGACCCCCCACAATTGTTTCTAGAAAGATGTCACTGTTTTGGATTTGAAATCGTTCCCTCCATGCTTCTTAGCCAAATAGTACCTTTTGTATAGTGCCACACTAATTTATCTTCTGTCATTCTTGAATTAATTGGAATGTTGTAGATTACTTCCCTTTCAATAGGAAGGAAAGTATCCTTAATCGCCCTCATATTCCAACTCTCTTCTTCCCCTACATTGATAAAATCCACCACCTATGACATGTTACAATTTTAAGGCTTTAGGTTAAAAGGTTTGAAAGTTTTTGTTGGGTTTGCGGCTTGAATTTTTTAGAAAATCAGCAGTTCAAAAGTTGGCGCTCGTAGAGCGCTTGAGCGCTAGCCAATCCAGAAGCTGGCGTTTGTTGTGCACTTGAGCGCATGCCTAGCGCTTGTTGGGCGCTTAAGCGCCTGGAGGACAGAACGGTGCGCTAGTGGGGCACTAGCAAGGCGCTTGATCACCACCACGGCGTTCTGAACCACTTTTTAGGGTTTTTCAGTTGTGACTTATATATATGGACCCTATAGTTTATCTAAGGTTAATGCAAAAACGTGTGAAAGTTGTCTAATACTTGAGAGAGACTCCGAGAGAGATTAGAGAGAGTTTAGAGACACACAAAGAGACTCAGTTTGAGACCATACACCGAGATTGTGAGGTTGAGAGTGAAACTTATATTTCATATTTGAGAATAGTAAATTATTTTTTCTCCTGCGGAAGTAGGCAGTCAGCCGAACTACGTAAATTCTGTTGGATAAAATATTAATAGATAGCAAACTATTTTCATAAAATAATCAGTGGATTAAGCAGAAAACAGAAATTGAAGATAGTGACGAAAACTGGAAAATTGAAACAATAACAGAAACTAAAAATAGCATAACAATATACGAAGAAAACCCAAAAAATTAGAATCTGTAAATACGAAAATAAATGAACCTGAAACAGTAGATGATTGATCGAGGGTCGTATTTGACACGATCTCCTTAAGACGAAATTGTCCTCGCTACGGTGCTTCGAATTGACGACAAACACCTCACAGGATACAATGATCGGCGAGCAACAGAAGCAGCACAACAATCTGTCACTCTAGCGAACCGAAACTGAGTTCGAACTCTCCCTTTAAACTCGGGAATGCAGACTGTGAAAAAGAGAAGAAGCGCAGGCGATGAGGGAAGGATTTCAGTATATTCCAGTGAAAGAAACCGGACAACGAACAGCCTTTAAATAGGCTCCAATGGTAACTATTTGGCTTAACCGAACAGGCATAAAACTAGTTCGGCCTGGCAATTGGACTGCCAAAAGGCGCGAACCCATTCCAGACCGACTCAACGGTTTAGACTCCAACGGCCCCGAATCGAACCCTCTAACGGTTCGGTAACAGTAACGAAATAACGGTAACTTAATTTAAATAATTAATATTTAAATTTTAAATTTTAAATAAATAAATTTTCAGCAAAAAGATAAGGGTTGATCCGACCCGAACCGCGACCTGCGACCCATAACCCACGGTTCACGGACCCAGACTCAGACCCGAGTTCGAGCTGGGCCCGGCACAGCAAGGCCAGTCAATCGGTCAGATGGGCGGGCGGCGGCGACGGCGCGCGCGTGTGGGGTTTGGGTCGAACCCACCATTGGGTAGGTCCTCCCCCGTCCACAAAACTGGGTACCCCAAATGGGCACACCTCTTAGGGCCAACTTGGCTTATAAAAGTCACTCACCCATATTTTTTCCAACCAATGTGGGACTGAAAATATATTTATACCCACTTGGACACTCACATTTTCTTCTCCCAACCAATGTGGGATGGGACATGGTTACCATCATTTTGTCAATTTTTATGGCACACTTTTAGAGTCAATTTCTCATTTACATGTTAACGGTTTTGAACGCCACAAAATTTTTGATTAAACTACTCATGAAGATGAGCATATTAGGACATGAAATCATCAAAAAATATTGATTTAATCCAAAATTATTTAATTTCAAAGTTAGCTAAAAACATGTTCAACAAACTGTTCAAAAACCCACTTATTTTCTAACAATCCCCCACATAAATGGAATATGACGAAAAAAGATATGCAACAAGATACAAACACAGAGAGAGTTCAAAAAAAAAATTCTGCATAGGATAGGTAGTTTTTGGCTTTGAATATTCCCTTGTGAGAAACTATCGGACTTACTGGCTAATCAGTGAACATGATGTCTTGAACTGTTTAGTCGTTTATGTAAGCCAAGACAATAGCGTACACACAGAATCTTTTTAACACAGCTTGGTTCTCACGGTTGTGCTCATTTTGGCCCTGAACATGCCTAGTCATTCATGAGTGCTCTAGAGAATTTAGCTTTAATAATTCTTATAGAACCGGCCTAGTTCATACTCATATAGGTGATTCTTATTAAGAGTATCTTACCATACCCCACTTGGATATCCAATGAATAAGAATAATTAAAAACATAGCTTATCCTTAAATACGCTGCAGACATCACTATTTCATCATAGAAATGGGTTGGAGCTAATCTCCCTAGTAATTCTCCTAGAGTCACACATAATTCGATTGTCCTATTGAACCTAGATCTTGGGATCTCCAATCAGCTAGGTTGGGTTGCCATTAAGGTGTCTCTTTAGTAATAGGCTTTAGTCTCATTCCCCTCGATGAGTAATTCACTTGCTCTCTGGTTAAACTTTTGATTAACGGATCTGCGATATTATCTCATGACCTTATGTACTCAATGGATATAATTCCACTTGAGAGCAGTTGTTTAATGGTATTGTGTCTACGATGTATATGTCGTGACTTACCATTGTACAAATTACTCTGTACCCTTCCAATTGCAGATTAACTATCACAATGTATGCAAATTAATGGCACAGGTTTAGACCACACTGGAATATCTTCTAAGAAATGGCGTACCCATTCTGCTTCTTCCCTAGCTTTATCTAAAGTTATGAACTCAGCTTCTATTATTGACCTAGCGATGCATGTCAGTTTGGAAGATTTTCAAGACACAGCTGCACCTCCGAGAGTGAAGACATATCCACTTGTAGATTTTGAGTCTTTTGTATTAGATATCCAATTGGCATCACAGTAGCCTTCCAGAACAACTGAATATCTGGTATAACACAATCCGTAGTTACGGGTGTATCTTAGATATCTAAGAACCCGAACTATCGCCTTCTAGTGATCTGCCCCTGGGTTATTTGTGTATTTACTTAATTTACTCACTGCATACGCTATATCTGATCGTGTGCAATTCATTAAGTCCATTAGACTCTCAATAATCCTGGAATATTTCAATTGAGATATGCTTTCTCCCGTATTTTTGGATAAATGTAGATTTACATCTATCGGCATCCTCGCAGGATGGTCATCATCCTTGGAGAATTTACCAAGTATTTTTTAATGTAATGTGATTGAGACAAGGCCTATTCTTTAGATGTTTTAAAAAATTTCATGTCTAAAATAACATCTGCCACTCCCAAATCTTTCATGTCAAACTGTTTGTTCAATATTTTCTTAGTAGATTTGATCATTTGATCATCACTACCTATGATAAGCATGTCATCAACATAAAGACAGACGATGACATATCATTTGTATGTGCTTTTCACATAGACACGCTTGTTACATTCGTTTGTCTTAAACTCATTTAACTTCATAATGTTGTCAAATTTCTCACGCCATTGTTTTGGTACTTATTTTAAACTATAAAGAGATTTGACGAGCTTACAAACTTTATTTTTTTGTCTAGGAACAACAAACCCTTCTGGTTGTTCCATGTAAATCTCTTCATTCAATTCACCATTCAAGAATGACATCTTCACATCCATTTGATGTATATCCAGATTAAATAATACAGCTATGAAAAGTAGCACGCGTATAAACGTTATTCTTGTAACTGGTGAATATGTGTCAAAGTAATCAAGACCTTCCTTTTATTGTATCTTTTGACCACAAGTCTTGTTTTGTACTTGTCAATTGATCCATCCGCCTTTATCCTTCTATTCAATATCAATTTATATCCAAGCAGTTTACAACTGGGAGGAAGATCCACTAGTTCCCATGTATGATTCTGAATGATAGATTCAATCTCGCTGTTTACAGCCTCTTTTCATAAAGGGACTTCAGTACTGGACAACGCCTTCTTACAAGTTCGAGGCTCATTTTCTAACAAATAGGTTAGAAAATCTGGACCAAAAGATTTAGATATTCTAGCCCATTTTCTACGTCTAGGTTCTGCATCCTCTTATTTCTGGTCTTCAACATGATCACTACTTTGAGCAATGTCATAAATCTGCTAATAAAACTTGTCTTTTGTCCAGATTTACAAGAAAATATATTTTTAAAAAATACTGCATTTCTTAACTCAATAATAGTATTAGCATACATATATGAAATTTTGAATTTATGATTCAGAAATCGATAAGCAGTACTATTATTCGCATAATCGATAAATAAGCAGTCAATGGTTTTAGGTCCCAATTTTAACCTCTTGAGTGTACGCACTGCTATCTTTGCCAAACAGCCCCACACTCTTAAGAATTTGTAGGTACACATTTGACCTTTCTACAATTCATAAGGTGTCTTATTCGTCTTCATGTGGGGTATTGAGAATATAATTAGCTAAAAGAATAGCTTCCCCCCACAAATTCTGAGATAGTCCAAAACTAATCAACATAGCACTCATTATCTCTTTTAATGTTCTATTCTTCTGTTCAGCAACACCATTTGCTGTGGAAAATAGGGTGCAGTGATTTGATGAATTATGCCATGTGTAAACAGAATTCACCAAAAGGCGATTCGTATTCACCACCTCTATCGCTCCTTAGAGTTTTGATCTTATTCTCAATTTGATTTTCAACCTTATTCTTGTAATGTATAAATATTTTCAAGACTTCATCCTTACTTCTAAGCAAATAAATGTAGCAGTATCTAGTACTATTATCAATAAAACTAATAAAATATTTTTTATCATCTCTTGTTTGAATTGATTTAAAATCACAAATGTCACTGTGAATTAAATTTAGAGATTCTGTATTCCTTTCAACAGAATGGAAAGTAGCCTTAATTAATTTTGCCTCTACACAAATCTCACATTTGTGATTCCGATCAATTTCAAATTTAGACAGGCAATTATTGTTAATTAATCTACACAGAGAATTATAATTAACATGTTCTAATCTACTATGCCATAAAGAGGACTTAATAATATAAGCAGAAGATGTGTTATTCTTATTTACAGTAAGTTTCGGTACAACAATCATTATATTTAGCTTGAATAAACCGTCTGTTTCGGTATAACAACCATTATATTTAGTTTGAATAGGCCGTCTGTTTGATACCCCTTACCCACAAATATCTCATTTTTTGTGAGTACAAATTTATCTGGCTCAAATACTAGCATAAACCCATTCTTGCTTAACAAAGACCCAAAAACTAAATTCTTGCGAATGTCTGGCACATATAGCACGTTGCTGAGCGTGATTTCCTTCCCCGAAGTCATCTTCAGAATCACATTTTCTTGGCCTTCCACCTTGGAGGTAGAACCCCATATACAGCTGTTCTCCATCTATCGTCTGATAAGGGGCGAACATCCGTTTGTCTGAACAAATGTGACGAGTAGCTCCAGTGTCCACCCACCATTCTTTGGGATTTCCAATAAGATTTGTTTCAGACACACCAACGAAAAGACTGATGTCATCCACCCCAGTAGAAAGGTTATCCACTTCAGTTACATTGGCTTGGGCATTCTTCTTGCGCTTGCTGCGACAATCCTTTGCTCGATACCCGGGCTTATCACGGATGTAACACTTGCCCTTGAATTTGGGTCTCTTGGAGTCCCCTCCTTTGTCACCAACATGCTTTCTCGTCTTGTTGTTGACCTTAGGCGCCTGTTCCACAACATTTGCCTTGGACTTCATCCCGGTGTTCCTCTCAGACTTGCGGTTGTCTTCTTCTATCCTCAATCGGATAATTCGCTCCTCCAATTTCATCTCTTTGCGCTTATGTTTCAAGTAATTCTTGAAATCTTTCCAGCCCTGCGGTAATTTCTCAATAATAGCAGCAACCTGAAAAGATTCACTTAGAAACATACCTTCTGCACGAATGTCATGCATGATAAGTTGGAGATCCTGAACTTGTCCAACAACTGACTTTGAATCCACCATCTTATAATCCAGAAATTTGCTGACAACGAATTTGCTGACAACAAATTTCTTCGCACCGGCATCCTCTGTCTTATATTTGCGATCCAAGGATTCCCATTGTTCCTTTGCCATCTTGACTGGACTATACACGTTGTACAATGTGTTGTCCAATCCATTGAAGATATAATTTCGGCATAAGAAGTTAGCATGTTTTCATGCATCCACAGCAGCAATTGCTTGTCGGTCAATTTCACCTTCGGTTAACGCCGAAGCATCTTCACATAGGAATCTAGTCAGATAGAACAACATTTTCTATTGCTATCTTTTAAATTCAGTTCCATTGAACTTCTCTGACTTTTTTTCATGATTCACCGGAACTATCGTAATGACAGCCAGTATCACTGAAGGCACAACCGAAGCAGGGGTAGGGGTAACAGTAGAAGTAACAGCAGTAGCATTAACATTTTCAGATTCCATACTTAATACTGTTATAACATAACAACACAAATATAGCAGTTTTAGCAAACCGAAAAAAGAATTTATTTTTTCTTTAAAATTGCAATTAAATTTTTATTTATTTTCTCTGAAATTAAAATTTTGTACAACGCAGATTTATATGAAGAAAATTGTTTTATTCTACCAACTATAAATAATTTCATTACAAATAAATACTACACTTAAAAAATAGTATTTTAATCTGTAAAGCTATTAATGAATCCACAAAATTAATTACGCTAAAAATATTTACAGAATTTAATATAAACTGTATTTATAAAATAATTTGTGCAACAGTTTTGGAAAACTATAACAGAAGATATAAAAACAGGTAAAAATAATAATTTCGTCTTAAGATTGTTGGATAAAATATTAATATATAGCAACCGATTTTCATAAAATAATATGTGGATTAAGCAGAAAATGAAAATTGAAGATAGTGACGGAAACTGAAAATTTGAAACAATAACAGAAACTGAAAAAAGCATAACAATATGCGAAGAAAACCCAAAAAATCAGAATTTATAAATACGAAAATTAATGAACCTGAAACAGTAGATGATTGACCGAGACTCGTATTTGACACGATCTCCTTATGACGAAATTGAAAGCAAACGCCTTCTACGATATAATGATTGGCGAGCAACAGAAGCATCACAACAATCTGTCACTCCAACGAACCGAAACTGAGTTCGAATTCGCTCTTTGAACTCGGGAATGCAAACTGTGAAAAACAACAGAAGCACAAGCAAGGAGGGAAGGATTTCAGTATATTCCAGTGGAAGAAATCGGGCAGCGAACAGCCTTTAAATAGGCTCCAATGGTGACTATTCGGCTTGACTGAACAAACATGGAACCGGTTCGGCCTTGCGGTTGGACCGCCAACAGGCGCGAACCCGTTCCAGTCCGACTCAACGGTTCAGACTCCAACGGCTCCAAAATTTTAAATAATTAAGATTTAAATTTAAAATTTTAAATAAATAAATTTTCAGCAAAAAGATAAAGGTTGATCTGACGCGCAACCCACGGCACGGCCAATCAGACGGGAGGGCGGCAACGGTGGCACGCACGTGTGGAATTTGGGTGGAACCCACCATTAGGTAGGTCATCTCCTGTCCACAAAACTGGACACCCCCAAGGGGCACACCCGTTAGAGCCAACTTGGCTTATAAAAGCCACTCGCCCATGTTTTTTTCAACCAATGTGGGATGGGATATAGTTACCATCATTTTGCCAGCTTCTATAGCACACTTTTAGAGTCAATTTTTTATTCACCCGTTAACGGTTTTGAACGCCACAAAATCTATTATTAAACTACTCATGGAGATGAACATATTAAGACTTGGAATCATCAAAAAAAATTAATCAAATCTAAAATTATTTAGTTTCAAAGTTAACTAAAATCATGTTCAATAAATTGTTCAAAACCCACTTATTTTCTAATAATTTCTTATGTTTTTATTCTTTGTTTAATTTGTGTAAATTGAAACTTACGTCTTTTTTCGCGGCGTTAGGGATTAACATTTCTTTGTCGCCCATTTGTCTTTCCAAATTTGGATTCGTTCTCCAGTGCTTACCCTCCACCTCGGCCCTTGTATCATAATTTCTCTTCCCTTTGTGATGCTTCTCATGTGAATGATGGGTTATGCCCCACACTTACATCTAGGAGCGATCCATTGGAAAAGAAAGAAATTATTTGTCGTTTCCCTATTCATGTGGTAGGTTATTTCTTACTATTTCTTTTTGTCCTCCGTTCATCTTTTTACTAAAATGAGTTATATTTAAATATTTTTGCCTAATTTCTAAATTCAAACTTAATTTCAGAGAAATTAGTTTTATTTGTTTCATTCAGGTATTCTCGTTGTTTTAATTTTCAGTTGCGTTAGTTTATATTATTATTAAAAATTATATTTCGGTAAAATTCTTAATCACAATATAAACTGTACATATCAATTGACTATTTTAACTCAAGCATTAAACTTTGTTTACCCTTTTTTTTTTGTGAACTTTTTATTGTTTGTCAAATGGGTTTATTTTGATATTTTGTATTGCTTTTGCCCTCGTATATCACATAATTTTTTAGAGAAAACAGGAACAGCGAGAATTTGGCTTTATCTACTTTGTTTTGACTTATTTTTGCTTTCTTCTAATTTCTATATATTTTAGCATAAATTTTTTGGACTAAAAATTAAAAAAATATAATAATCTTACCAAATGATAAAGATATCTACCAAGAAGAAATAATTTATATCATAATTATATTAAATAAAAAAATCAATAAAAGCAAAATAAAATGAAATAAGATAAGCGGTCTTTTATTGAGTTTATTAGATATTTTTTTTATCAAAAAGATATTTTTTGGCTAATATAATTGGACTAGATCATGACAAAATGAATAAAATTAATATAAATAAAATAAATAAATATGCCTTTATCCCAAATAAGGTATTAATAAAAATTAGTAGCTATAAATTATTCACAAATACAATCTTAATTTTTATGTTGTAAAATATTTCACTATTGTAATGTGTAATTAAGATTTGTTTATTTATAAATAATGTAAATTATTTTGTGAAACTATAAATAAATTATGGTGAAAATGTTAATATACTTATAAGTATTGTATTTGTGAATAATTTTTAAAAATTTATAATATTTCTGACTCTTATCTATAGACCCAAATAATTGGTCAAAATAAATAAATTTGAGCAAATATACAACACGCATATTATAATACTATAAATTTATAGACAAATTGGGACAAATAACCCATATATCGGTGATTTGTCAGTATGAAGTTGTTTGGAAATACTAAAAATGACAACGTGGTGAGAATGTATATTTAGTGTTCCGTCGTGATTTTATTTTATTGGGACAAAAATGAAGAGTGAAACTCGTGAAAGAGACAAGAAAGAGCGGTCGGGGCAAGAATATATCAAAGATAATTTATAAAATTTAAAATGGCGATATTAATTAGAGTTAAAAATAATATAGTAAATAGTTAATGAATGATTAAAATTGAAATTATGAAAAATAAAGAAATAAATATAAAAAGTAATAAATAAATATAGTATTTTTATATTTTAGTTT
>JAOTRH010000020.1:17159376-17171310 GCA_034768845.1 Heliamphora exappendiculata | reverse complement strand
ATATTATGTATTTTAAATGAGATTTTAAAAATAATAGTACTAAGTATGTATGTAGGTTTAGTAGTAGAGACTTTGACAGTTAAAGTGATAATGGTGGTAACGATTATGATACTATTAGTAGAAGATGATCGCTATTGATAAAAGTAAAAGCAATAACAACAAAAATGAAAACAATGACAACAAATGTAGGGTTGACCTAGAATCTCAGCTAAATTCCTATATTTTGGGATCTTCAAAATTTAAAATTTTGAACCCAAAACTTTTGACTTGGAGTATTTAGATTCCAAATTTTAAAATTTAACTCTTTTAACTCTCAATTTTCAAAACTCAAGATTTCCGAACAAATTTTGATTTGTACCTTGGAACTCGAATTTTTAATCTGTAGACTCTTAAAAATTCAAAACATCATTTTATCATGTGCAAAATATATTTTTTAATGTATTTTATTTAACTAAAATGTCTAATAATATTAAACTAAATGCATAAAAAAATTAGGCAAAATAATTCAATATATTTTAACTATTAAAAATAATATTATTGTTGAAGATGCTTTTATACTAGTCAAGATAAACAGAAATGAACATTAAATTACTATTCTAATCATGCTTGTGGCAATGTTCAAAGATTGGCAGTCGGAGCTAGCTATGAAAAGTGAGACCAAATCATGACTGGTCCCACCAAGACCATCATTAAACTTTAAATACTTACTATGAAATATGGAATTTTTTTTAGGACTATTTATTATAATTGAAATTATAGAATTATATATTATAATTGAACAAATATAATTATAATTTAAGTAAAAATTATAAATACTTGTTAAAATTAAAAATTTGTAATTTGAAACAATAAAATTTGGAATAAAAATTTATTTTAGTTTAATTTAATTAATTTAAAATTTAAAACTATAAGTACACTTTTTTATTTATTTATTTTTTTCGGTTAAACTATAAATTAAAATCTATAATCTAAATATTAACAAACATCAACTTTCTCATTTCTATTTCTAAGAAATACATATACATTCATTTCTTTTTGCTTGTATTTAAGGCTCCATACTCATTATTGGAATTGTTCCTATTATAAAGCCTTTAAAAAAAATTATTAATACAAAAAAATAAGTTGATAAAAAATCAATAAACATATGATTAGATTACATTAATCATAAAACTGTACAACTATTTTCAAAATTGTATTTGTTATCTATTTTATTAGTGTCAATTTTTTCTATGCAAGTAATTATCAATGTTCAATTAACTTATTTTATTTTTTTATGTAAATGATATTCTTGATAAACTCTCAACACGAGCAATTCAAATTATCAAAGTAAGGCAGTATAAATGTAACGACTTAAGTGAACTACTGACTAAATAATTTAAATAAAAAATTTAACAACGTGACTCAAAAATACTTAAACCAAACTTATTAGTCGTATTCAACTTGTTTCACTATATATATACTAGTCTTTGTTTTCTATCTCCTACCATAGAAATCATAAAAAATAATATAAATTTCTCTTTTTTTTTTTGAAAAATAAAAACCAACCAAATCCCAATTATCTATTTTTATTCATTGGTATGGACTTGATGTGAGAAACATGGGAAAACAGGACTCTCTCCCTCTATGGCTCTATAGCCTCTATTTCTCCATGTGCTAAGCTGACCCATGTACAAAGAGCATAATCCCATGAAATATGCACCATACCTTTGTATGACCTTGTACAATATGTTTATTAATTCACCTAAACAATGCATATCTTCTAACCCGCATTAATCTTTGATTGAAATTTGAAACCCCCCTGAAGCTAGCTATATAAATGTTTATTATTATTATTATTATCATTTTTTCTTTGAACAATGTATATATTAAATTGCATGAATCATTCTTAATTCACAAATAGATATGCACAAGAAACTTAAAAATTTTGAAAATTGAACCACTTCGACCTCTTTGGGTTGAATTTGTTCGATTTTATAAGTAATTAATTTAGTTCTAGGTTCCAAAAAGACAAATCAATAATATTGATTTGGTTCCTGAGTTAGTCTTGGATTAATCCGAATCAACTTAAGAATTAAACCATATAGACCCGATTAATAAATATATACATGTATAAAAAATTAAAAAATATTACTATTAAATTATATATATAATTATTGTGAAATTCATATAAAAATAATAATAAACATTCTAATTTTACAAATTAGAAAAAGAGAGTCATTAAATTAGATAATTATTATTAATAATTCTTATTTATTTGTTAAATGTTATTTAGTTTTGTGAAATTCTTTATTAGATATTTGTTATTTTTTTGCACTAAATAGATTATAAATTAATTATTCTAAACTTTTATTTCATAATTTTATTATACTATATAGGCGTTAGCTTTTATTTGTTATTTATTTTAAACTTTTAAAACTTACACATAGTAATTTTTTCATGCGCGCAAAGCAATTTTTAAAATTTATAAAATTGTGGTTCCAAACTAAACTAATTCGATTTTTATTAGTTTGGTTCTACAAAATGATTAGATTGATTCTTGATTCAAAAAATTAAAACTGATCAAATTTAATTTAATTCTAAATTTAGCACGAAACTGAACCCAATCGACATATGTGCACCACTATTCACAAGTATAATGAGTTATACATAAACACTTACACACTATATTTGTAAATATGAGATGTGATTTATTTGGTGTAACATGCGCTATTTATAAAGTTTTGATATTATTATTATAATTAGGATGGTAATTAGTAAAGACATTATTGGCTAAAAAATCTGACATTTCCTTATGAAAACTGTCATTTGGGAACTTCTTAATTCATAATAATATAAACTAATTCATGTATGGACAAGTAATCCTCTGGCATTGAAGACTGAACAGAGCATATTAAGTTAACCTGGATCTGGTTTTGTTGAACTTACTTGTGTTGGGCCCAGCAGAGAGGGCTTATCAACAAACCAAAGTCCTAGGGCCTGTTTGGTAAGTTTGATTTTTTTTTTTTTGTATGTCTAGCCCAAAAGTCAACCTTTTAAGATGTTTGACAACAAAATTAAAAAAACTGGCATTAGTGAAAATGAAAGATGGTATAATATAAGAAAAACAATAGTTGATGAATGAGGAGTTTTCTCTTAATAATTGTTCTGGATCGATAAAAAAGGACAAGCGATTGACCATATGTTAGAGGACAATTTTTAGCTCCAATCTCTGATTTTAGCTCCAATCTCCAATGTAATAGGAGAAAGAATAAAGAAACTTGACACCAGTTGAGTGCTGACAAGCTACCTTTCGATGCCTAAATCAGATTACTTGAATTATATTAGAAAATAAATGACTTTTGTATATGTATTATGATCTTACCTGAAAATTAAAATATCCAATTTATTTATATAGAGTTTCGAGATATACATTGATTCCTTTATGTTCTTCGTGAAATTCTCATCTAATTCCTATTTACTCGAGATGCTTCAGATTCCATTGACTTAGTTCAAGAGTAATTTGAAATCAACTTATTATCTGATTATTTGGTACCAGGTCAAGTCGGTTCAGTATAGGCCAAGTACTGATAAATATTCTATACTCATCAATTATGATTTAATAAATAAAAAAATAAATAAAAATAAAAAAATTTTATATGAAAATCAAAAGCTGGACGAGAATATTGAAAGAGTTTGCCATCCCCATTGTTAGAGGAATTCTTTGGAGAATTTAGTGGTATTCGGTCCATTCCCTCTAAACCCAACCAAATCTTCGCAACAACCAAATGATTTCCTCCTTTTTTTAAAATAGTAATATTGTATACTGATAAAATTTATTTATAATTTAAAATAAAAATTCAAATTCACTTAAAATATAATTTCATTACCCACCGTTAAATTTAAATTTGACTCACACGACAAACAGTTGAGTTGAACTCATTTATTTTAACAGTAAATAAAAATAATTTTTGGTTTATCCATAAATAGCACTTTTGAATAGCTATGTTTTTTTCTTTGAAAAGATAATAAAATTTGAATTTAAACTAAAAAACTCAAAAGAGAGGTACAGTAACAAAATATGGAATACTTAGGGCCGGATTGTCAATTAGCTTAAAAATTAATTTTTTTATTTTTTTATTTTTATGTTTTTAATTAAAAAATTAAATTAAGTTCAAAATAAGTTGTTAGATAACTTAACTTCAAAACTAATTTTTTGAAATCGGTTATTTGAGTAAAAAATTAACTTGTTTATTTTTTGTTCAAAATGAATAATTTTATCCCTCTATATATTTGATATTAACAATTATATATAATTGACAATAGTACTAAATAAGTTATAAATATAGTGTATTATTGTATTTTAAAAGTGATAGAAATTTAAATAGAATATTTTGGGAGTTTTTGTTTTAATTTGACTTTTTAACTTTTTTATTTTTTTATTTTTTTATTTTTTTGCCAAACGACAATTTTAACCTCTTGACATTTTTAACCAAAAAATCAAAATTATCAATCAAGGTTTTAATGTTAGTTTGAGAACAAAAAAATCCACATTGGAAGTAAAAAAATGGCAAAGTTAAAATTTTTTCTTGAATTTATTTGTATTGAGTGGGTGTCAGTCATTACTAAATTAATAAATTATAAATTATAATTTATAACAATAATTATAAATATTTAATAAATATATTAATTTATAATTAAAATTAAAAATATAATAATAACTTGTAATAAAATTTATAAATATTTTTAAAAAATTATAAGTTATTCCTATAACAAAAAATGCTAAGAACTGACCCAGCAAACACCGTCAATGCGGTTGTGGAATAAATCAATTAGCTAGAGGGTGAGGTGGGTGATTGGGTCAGTACAGCTGAGGACGTAACGACGTCGTGTTCACTTCGTGATCGTCAAGTCGGTTACCGATGGGCGATGGCAATAACCACGTCGTACTGACTTTGACCAACCGGCAAATTGATTTTCCGGGAAATTAAAAACGCAAGAAAATAAAATTCAAAAAAAAAAAAACTGAGAGAGAGAGAAAAAACAATCAGTGCTTTGTCGTTTGCGTGTGAGACGATGATGGAGGAGGGGAGAGAGAGACTGGTGGTGATTGGGTTGTTAGAGAAGGCGACAAACTCGACGGCGCCGGAGGTGGATCCACGCCTCCTCAAAGCCATCAAATCCGTCGTCCGTCACTCCGATTCCGAGCTCCGCCTCGCCGCCCAAACCCTTATGAACCTCATGAAGCGAGACCACTCTCAGGTTGTACATACGTATAATCGTATATGTATTTCAGTATTTATTTATGTATATGTGTATATATCGTCTACCTTGTCATTTGATTTCATCGTATGTTGAGTTAACTTCCAGGCAATTAACGAAACAATATGATTGAATCTAGGGTTCCCTTTCCGCACGTTTTTTTTTCTTTTTGTTATATGCCATGTGTTCTGTTCACCGCCTTGCTATTCTTTCAAATTCGGATTTGGAAGTTGTGAATTTTTATCAGGGAATGAAGAACTTATGTTTGTTTGTAATTTTGGAGATTCATTAATTGGGTTGACTTTATGATGTGAATTTATAACCTAGCTCTATTGAGTACTGATTTGGTCCGTGAATTTGAGTTTGGATTGTGGGTACTTCGTTCGATGTCAGTTAGTAATTGGAAATAATACTTATGAATTATATATCTGCCGACCACAAAAAATGAAAACAAAACAAAACCCATATATTTCTCATCTGGCAATCGGCATTGATTCAATGTACAATGTGGAAAAGATGCACAAATTTGTTTCCTGCAATGCATTACTTATTTTGATGCATGAATTCTTTTTAGCTATCAAAAGTTAGTGTATAAGGAACTTGGGTCTAATTGGGCACTAATGGTTTAGATTGAAATGGAATCCTGCGATGAGAAAATGGAATGTGAAACTTTAAGCTGAAACAGGCCCTCATTTTTCATTTGTTAGTTAATTTCTAGCATGATGGTAATGCTATTTGGATGGAAACTTTGGCAAAACTTGCTGCAATGGAAGAAGTAATATAGGGTTGCATTTGGGAAAATATCTTTCTGGATGGAAACAATATGTTTTTAATTAGACTTGAATTTGATGGTTTAGCGGTGTGGTTGTGATTTTCCAATATTTTATCTGTTATTGGAGTTGTTGACGTGCATTTGTGATTTAGATACTCCCTTTCCATAGGAGGAATATTGACGCTGATTTAAAACTTTCAATCTGATATGTCTTCCGCAGGTAAGATACCTTGCACTCCTCATAATAGATGAACTTTTCATGCGGTCAAAACTTTTTAGAACCCTTCTTGTTGAGAACTTGGACCAGTTATTGATTCTAAGCGTGGGATTCCAAAGAAACTTGCCGCTTCCTGCTCCTCCAGCTGTTGCTTCTGTTTTGCGTTCCAAGGCAATTGAGTTCTTAGAGAAGTGGAATGCTTCTTATGGCCTTTATTACAGACACCTCAGGTTAGGGTTCGACTACCTGAAAAACACCCTGCGTTTTCAATTCCCAAACCTTCAAGCTAATGCAGCTCGGATTCAGCAGGAGAAAAGGGAGCGGGAGACGAGGACAAAAGAGATTTTAATGAACAAGTATGAAACTCTAAAGGAAAATTTTTCGGCAATTAAAGATGAACAACAGTCAACAGTTGATGAAAT
Organism: Heliamphora exappendiculata; assembly: GCA_034768845.1. Taxonomy (NCBI): domain Eukaryota; kingdom Viridiplantae; phylum Streptophyta; class Magnoliopsida; order Ericales; family Sarraceniaceae; genus Heliamphora; species Heliamphora exappendiculata. The sequence goes on along the minus strand of JAOTRH010000020.1, from coordinate 17,164,661 downwards.
CTTGGAATGTTTAGATATTGTTACCGTAAAAAATGAAAATGTGTCGATGGGCCTTATAGAGGATGAAGGGATAGAAGAGTTCCGTAGTTCTGAACTTCGGAAGATACGTCGTGATTCATTGAAAGAAGGGGAGAAAGTTCAAGAAACAAGTGACAATAAAGTGGTTTTTGATGCATTGAGGGAGCTCTACAAGCTCTTGGTAACTAAGCATTTGGTTTCAGTGCAAGAGTGGATCTCAGTTCTTATAAGGGTTGAAGTTTCAGACAACAGAATCAGGGACTCCATGTTGAAGGAGTTCATTGATATTCGAAATCGTATCCAATCAGTGAAGAAGAAATGTGAAGAATCAGGTTGTTCTCTTCCTGACACCACAAATGATGAGGAAGAAGATATTTGGGAAGAGGGTGCTATTGCATCATTCGAGAACAGTTCTATTGTCGATAATCCATTTGATGATTCTGCCATTGCTTCAACTTCAGTTGAGGTGAAAAGGAGAGCTTGCAAAAGCAGTAATAAAGAGGCGGATGGCAACAAGAAGCTGGATTGTGAACGTGGTGGAACGGACTCATTCCCCTTGAGGAGTACGCTTCTGGCTGAAGCTCCACTTAAGAATTGGGGTTCTTTCTTGGATAGTTGGGGTTCAAAAAGTGATGTTTTGGCTCATCGAAGGGGTTTAGAACTTGAAGGTCATTGGGGTCGGATAGACTATGATGCTGTTATTCCAGCAGAGAAAATTGCAGAGTTGAGCATTCAAGCAACTCTTTATGAAGAAGACCCTGTTGATATCCAACCATGTCGTGCTCCTTTGAGTAAAGGGGGACTTTGCAAGAGAAGAGATTTGCGAGTGTGCCCATTTCATGGTCCTATTATAGCGCGGGATGATGAGGGAAAACCAATCGAGCAAACTTCTTTAGTAAAGGACATAACTCCTGAATTTGGGACTAATTTGGTGGAGCATTTGGCAAAACAGGCAGTGAGGAATGTTCGAGATAGGGACAAACAAGATGCTAAGAAGAAAGAACATGATAAACATGCTTTGAAGCGAGCAAAGCTTGCAAAAGTTCGAGAACACAATGAAGCTGTCTTACGCGATGCTGCTCTGGTTTCAACATCAAGATCTTCAACCATCGGAGAAGATGCAGTGTTAAGAATTGGGGAGTATTCAGCCAGAAACAAGAAGCGAACTCTAGCATCAATGCTGAAAAAGAAAGTAACTTCTAAAGATAGATTAGGTCAGAGGTTATTGAACACCCATGCAAGAGATGCTACGGTAAGTCAGCTCACCCAGAGAGAGGATGCAAAATACAGAGAAGCATTCCCAAATCAGTGGTAGATGGATTTATCCTTATAGTCCTATGGTGCCAGATGCTTTCTTTGTGGATGAAGTATCTCAGTTGCATGTGTAGATCATAACTTGGCAGATTCATCTTGGGAGTCTCAAGATATGTACTCTTAAGCCCTTGTTCCAATTCTTGTAAAATGGGTTTTGACAGTGGCGAATGATCCAAAGTGAGTGAGTCTTTGTTAGTTCTGTAGTATACATGGAGAGCCTTCTCTCACTCTCTCTCAATTTTCTTTGCAGTAGATTGTACTTATTAAATAAAAACCTTTTTAAAGATTCAAAGTTGATTAATGGAAATCTGTGAATTCTCACTAAGGTAGTATTGGCCTCTGAAATATGGTTGGATACATTCGGTCATTGTTTAAACCCAATGTCTGCTCACTCCCCCATGAATTTCAAGGATTGAATGAGGATTTGGTCTTAAATTGAAAGTTGATGCTTCGATTTTGATTAAGGTGGTTATGACCCAACAACATCGGTGATCATTGACACCCATCGCCTCCATGCCGAGTTCTATATTCAAGTTAAACCCTGCATTTCAATGTAGAAGGTGAGATCTTTGGTCTTAGCTAAGTGCAAACCTGTGCTGTATGTCAATCTGGTGGTGATGAAGTGGGCTGTGAAGGCTGATAACGCAGACTTTCTCTGATATCGCAGACTTTCTCAACAAATATTTCTCTTTATGGTCTGTTTGGTAGCAGGTAGAAGAAATTTCCCTTGCTTTTTTATTTACCCTCTAGGTGTAGGCAGGGGAATAGAGAATCCATGACTTATTTTATCTTCCTTTCTTTTAAAGCCAACTAAAGTAGTGAATAATGATTTTTGGAATCCTATCTGCAGCACTAAACCCCGTTTTAACCTTGAAGTAGCTTTTAACTGAAGCCATCTTTTATGCTGACTATTATTCCTACAAATTTTCTTCCTTCTTTCTAAATATTAATAATGAAGTTCAATTGATGCCTTGCATGCTAAGTCCTCAAAGGATGACGATTATTCACTCCATGGCCACTTAGTGATTGCAGAGGTGACAAACCTTAAAGAGAACATCTTTTGTGATTTGGTGTGTGTGTGTGTATATGTGTGTGTGTGTGTGTGTATATGTGTGTGTGTGTGTGTGTGTGAGAGAGAGAGAGAGAGAGAGAGAGAGAGATTCTTTTTTCTTTTATCTTTTCTTACAATTGGGTACAGAAGGAATAGGGAAAAGGCAAGTTGCAACATGAAACGGTGAGGCATGAACTCAAATTCATTGCACTTAGTAGCCCAAATGATATTAAAGTTTTGGTTAAATTACATTGACCTCCTCTCTGATTTTTGATAAAAACAGAAAACTAAAATGTCACTAACCTCCCATCATGTTTAATTTTTGCATCAAATTAGTCTAACCGTTAAATTTTCGCTCTGCTGCGTCTTATTAGATGTGTTTTTCGAATACATTTTTATAATCCAATCTGTTCATTACGTAAAATTCGTCGAGTTTTTTTGTTAAGTGAAATTTAAAATTCATTTGATACCTGTAACTAAGTGATTGAGTAACTTTTATTTAACAATGTTTTTTTTAATTATAATTTTTATTTATTTATTTATAAAACAATATTATGATATCTTATTCAATCACTTTGCTACAGATATCGGATGAATTTGAATTTTTATATGATATATAAACTCGAAGAATTTTACATAATAAACGGATTGGATCATAAAAGTTTGTTCAAACAATGTGCTAAACAAGGCACAACTGAACGAAAATTTAACGATTAAACTAATTTGATGCAAAAATTAAACCTAATGGGAGATTAGTGATATTTTAAAAATCACATAGGAAATTTTTATTTTCGTCAAAAACCAAAAGAAAAATTAGTGTAATTTACCTAAAGTTTTATAATTTTTCTAACCTGTTAAACTACGTGTGAGTTGAAATCGTTTAAAAAACTTTTACCCCATTTTTTTTAACAAGTGGATTAGAGTCAAGTTTAAAAACTTTCACTCCACCCATGCAAACCCAAAGGGAGCGAATTCTTGAAATAACATAATCACATTTTGAAATGGATTTAAGCCCTGACTGAAATATAATTTGCTTGATTAAGAGAATAACAAGTGAAAATTAATGCTGACAATCTGAAAGATACACAGGCTGGTAAACCAAGTGATTGCTATCAGATTGGGATGCTTGAATTTACATCCTTTTCTTCCCCGAGTGCTCATTAACAGAAAACTTGAGATAGAGACATTTTGATAGCAAGCAAGTGGCCCAGAAGCATTAAAAATACACCTTTTGTACACACAGCATGAGTTACCATCCAAAGAACTCTACTTAGTCCTCTAATCTGGAGGTCATAGGTTCGAGACTTGAAAATTGTCTTTTGTAAATACAAGGTAAGACTGCGTATTATAAACCCATCGTGGTTCACTCCCCCCCTCACTCTTGAATCTCATATACACAGGAGTTTCGTGCGCCAGGTTGCCCTTTTCCTTTTATATAATTCCGAATCAACCTACGCGTATACACAGGAGTTTCGTGCCACCAGGTTGCCCTTTTTCTTTTATATAATTCCGAATCAACCTACGCGTATACACAGGAGTTTCGTGCACCAGGTTTTCATATAATTCCGAATCAATCTACGCGTATACACAGGAGTTTCGTGCACCAGGTTGCCCTTTTCCTTTTATATAATTCCGAATCAACCTACGCGTATACACAGGAGTTTCGTGGACCAGGTTGCCCTTTTCCTCTTTTCCCCTTTTCCTCTTTTCCTTTTATATAATTCCGAATCAACCTACGCGTATACACAGGAGTTTCGTGCACCAGGTTGCCCTTTTCCTCTTTTCCTTTTATATAATTCCGATTTATATAATTCCAAATCAACCTACGCGTATACACAGGAGTTTCGTGCACCAGGTTGTTCTTTTCCTCTTTTCCTTTTATATAATTCTGAATCAACTTCGTGCACCAGGTTGCTCTTTTCCTTTTATATAATTCCGAATCAGCCTACACGTATACACAGGAGTTTCGCGCACCATGTTATCTTTTTATATAATTCCGAATCAACCTACGTGTACCCGACTAAAGCTTGGGGACTAATTTTACCATTCACTAGAGAAAGACCTAATTAAAGCCGAAGTAAAATTCTGTATAAACTAACCCTGCAAGAACTGATAGGAACCACTGTGCCAACCCCGTCGGGTTCTCTTGTGCCCATCCTCGCTGGAAGATCATTGCTGCCTGCTTGAGACATACTCCATCAGGATAAAAAGTTCTATGTCCTCAAGCAACTTTTACGAAAAAGGCAACTCCTTTGCAGACTGGCTCACAAATGCTAATTTTAGGTCCATTTCAAACCTTCCCAAAACAGTAACCTTTTGTTTTGTAGTATTGTCCAGTGATTATTTGTCTTTAATTATGTATGCTTTTATATTTCAATATCTCAAAATATGATCGTGCGTCAATTTAGTAGAAAAAAATAGCATAAATATCTAAAGACAGAGGATCATGTGCTCTGACCTTCTGATTTTGTTCTTTTGGTCCCTCACCTTGCCCCTTCATCTAGACCAAATGGCAGAGGAAGGAGTGCTGCCAAGGGTTTTAGAGGGTCTAAAACAAACTTTTGAAATAGAATTTTTTAAAAATTTGTATAAATTAAAAAAATAAATAATCAAATCAAATCAAAAAATAATTATAACCTAAAAGAGAAAACCATAAAAAATTTGTCTACACTTTGCTTTTTTTTTTTTTTTCTTTTTCAGACTTATATGGGTACTTTTTACTGAAAATCATAATTTTTATCTAAATAATTTGCAATTTAGAATGAATATTTCAAAAGATCTCAAAAAATTTCAAAATCTCCATACAAAAAATTATACACAATAAAATAATAATAATTTATCTATAAGAAATTTAATGTTTAAATGTGAATGGAAACTCTATTTTGTAACTAAGCATTAACTA
>JAOTRH010000020.1:17130796-17145083 GCA_034768845.1 Heliamphora exappendiculata | reverse complement strand
GGCCAATCCAATTGTAATTGATCCAGCTATTGAAATCTGGATTTCCATGGCCAATGAAATTCACAGATTCCAACAGTGAACCCCTATAAAGGATAGACTGTCGTCAAACAAATTAATACATTGGTGCACATAGAGCTTGCTATAAATCTGTAACAGGAGAGGAGAATAAAATGCAGTGTTACACATAAACATACAGCTTCATCTTCCAATAGACTAGATTGCGGGCAAGCTACTGCCTCATATCACAATAATAGAAAGAGGATCAAACTCACAACTTACAGCCCACATGGGACTAGGAGAAAGGGTGACCCACCAAATAGATTTTATTCCCTTGGTATTGTTAGTCCCACATACTAATAGTCCAGCAAAGCCCGGATTATTCCCAGGATAAATAATACAAGACCCCCTAGTATCATTAGTACAAGATTTCGGGTTATTTTACCTCTTTATTCAACGGCCAACAATAATTCTACAACTCTTATGTCATTATTTATCTCACTCTAACCAAATATGAACTTGTCACGATATACATAATCCTATTCATAATCCCTTAGTATAAAAAAATGTAGACCCTCAGTATTACTAATCTCTCATATTCTATTCAATCCCATTCAAGATAACAAGGCCTAAAAGAATGTGTCACCATGAGCACCATTAGCATCCTATACATGTGTGTATGCACATATGTATTTTAGTATTTTCATTCATATAGTATTTAATTTTTTGGGGTTGCATTATTTCCATAAAAAGTGTGTTGACTAGCATCTTCTAACAAGTTCTGATTTTTACAGTGTCATAATGGGCACACACTCTGTTCCACCTGTAAAGCAAGAGTACACAATCGTTGTCCGACTTGTAGACTGGAGCTAGGTGATATAAGGTGCCTAGCATTAGAAAAGGTAGCTGAATCACTCGAACTCCCTTGCAAGTATTGCTCTCTTGGTTGCCCCGAGATTTTCCCCTACTACAGTAAGCTCAAACATGAGGCCATATGTAACTTTAGACCATACAACTGCCCCTATGCTGGATCAGAGTGCGCAGTTGTAGGGGATATTCCATACCTCGTTGCTCATCTCCGAGATGATCACAAAGTAGACATGCACTCTGGATGCACATTTAATCATCGCTACGTCAAGTCCAATCCTCGTGAAGTAGAGAATGCCACATGGATGCTAACTGTAAGTATATTGATTTCATATTGAACTTTCTTATATGGATGAATGTATATGCACAATTGGACATCCATATGTTTTTTTTTTTCTAGTATATGTGATTGATTAATATTCCCCACTGAACAATTTTGAGTAACTAACCTCACTGTCACGGTGAGCCATTTTCCTTTACCATGATATTTGTATGAACAATTACTCAAAATTGGCCTATACATCACGTTGATTGGTTTTATGACAATAGAAACAAAGAAGGATTGTTTTGTCAATGGTTAATTAGGTATATTAAAATTTACCACCCCAGTAAATAGAAGTTTCTAACTACACAAACCAGAACACTGAATGAGGTATTGGCCAATATACGCTATTTGAGTTTACATTTTTACTTCTAAAAATAATAATAATTTTAAGCCTTTTTTCAGATCCTATATTTGTAAATAAATATTAAAAATGGGTTTATTTTTTAAAAGAAAGACACTAAAGAAATGTTTGTTTTGGGACAAATTTGTAAAATAACATTGTGTCCCTGCCACTACTTATATAACATCTGTTCCTCTCCATGGGATAAATGTGATCTCTCATATGGACTACAAATTCAATTATGTAGGGTTAAGTCTCCTCCTTTTAAGTTGCAAATCAAATAAAACTATATATGGAACTATAATCAAATATTCACATTCCAAGTCCCAAATCCTTGGTCTGTCATTTCAGTTTGCTGAAGTTCAAATCCCTGAGCATTGCTTTGCAAGTCCTCTGCTCACTTATACTATCTCCTACATATTTTCTGTTTAATGCTGCAATTTAAATGTCGATCCATCAATCTTTCTGTTTGCTGTATAATTGCTGGTGTAGAGCACAAAACCTTGTGCAATATTGCACATCTTCAATAACTCTCCATCCCCTAAATCTTTGTTATCTCTTTCCTTTTTGTAGGTCTTCAATTGTTTTGGTCAGTACTTCTGTCTCCATTTTGAAGCTTTTCAGCTCGGGATGGCTCCTGTTTATATGGCATTTCTACGATTCATGGGTGACGAGATAAAGGCCCGAAACTACAGTTACAGCCTGGAGGTTGGGGGAAATGGGAGGAAACTCATTTGGGAGGGCACTCCACGAAGCATAAGGGATAGTCACAGGAAGGTGAGGGACAGCCATGACGGCCTCATTATACAGCGTAACATGGCACTTTTCTTCTCCGGAGGAGACAGGAAAGAACTGAAGCTGCGTGTTACAGGACGAATATGGAAGGAGCAACAGAACCCGGATGGTGGGGCCTGCATACCCAACCTCTGTAGTTAATTTGAGTCTGGTTCGCTTCTCTCTCTCTCTTCTGTGTGCTGAATTTTTCTGCTATATGTTATCAGTTGATAGAGATGTTGAGAATTCTTGAGATATGTATTGATACTGACTGGAAGTCTTAAGGTTTCACAGTTTGTTTAATAAGATTCTTTTCCTTTTGGGTGATATTATTATAAAATGAGCCGTCAAAGATCAACTAAACTTCCATGGAGTTCTGGCCAGAATGGTATTTCTTGGAACTCGGAAGCCACCGACAAGTAATAGTTGTTTGAGAATGAGCAATGACTTCTTCTTCGTCTTCTGTTTTTTTTTTTTTCCTTTTTCTATCTAATTAAAAAACAAGCAATCATTTCAATAAAGTTTGTTCTTTTTATAGTCTGCACAGTAAGTAATGTGATTAGAAAACAAATAATCAGTAGAAGTAGTAGAGAGAGAGAGAGAGAGAGAGAGGGTGGATGTGTTATATGCACTGCTAGGTAGGGTAACCAAGGCAAGGAATTTTTTGTTCGAAAAATTATATGCATTGAAATTATTTAATACGTCTCAATATTTTTGTGTTTTGAGATTTTTACACAATTTAATACCCTTTAATGCATAGGGACATATAATCTTTAGCACAACGAATTCCTACATGGAACAAAGAGAGAAACGGAGAACAAGATATAAGGGGATATGGGTTTGTTTAATTTGTTTTAATTGTTTGCCTTTATATGATTGATACATAAATTTTGTTACTTGTCAATTGATAATAATTCCCAATGAGGTTGGAAAGTGGTTCCACCCGAAACCTAAAGTTGGTGTCTTAATTGATCATGCCTTTGGTAACTTGGCTTTCTAGTTATTTTAAGCTGCATAAGCAACGTTTGATGAATTTTAAGCTAAATAGATTACTATACTAAATTACATAATTGTCCATTGCTTTATTTTTAAATTTTTATGTAATTTTATGTGTAATATAAATTTTATATGATAGATCTAAAGGACTAGATTTTAAAATGAACTAAGTAAACGGTAGACAAGTCAATTGTCTCTGTTTGTCCTTTTTATAAAAAAAAGTTTTTTGTTTAAAATTTTTTTAAAAAGTTCACTTATTTGGTTTTTCACTATAATTATTTAGTTTTTTTCACACTTTTTCACATTTATTTTTTTATAAAAAAATAAATTAATTAAAAAGTCAAAAAACTTACAAAAAAAAAAAAGCTAGCCAAACACAAAGTGCAATTGTTAATTTAAAAACAGATGATTGTGTTCTACAACGGGTATAGGAATGGATTGAGTAATTCTCAACTCACGGTTGGAACAAATGAGTGCCTAATCAGTTATATAACCAATTTTGTAGAGATTTGTTTGGTAAGCGGTTAGTTGACTAGTGCTCTAGTTTTTTAGAAAAATCCTCTTTTTCTTCTTCTTATTTTTTTTATTTTCTTCGCTTTTTTTTTATTTTTCATTTTACCAATTGAAAAAGACACATCTGAAAAAAAACCGATAAAGACAAACAATTGAATCATTTCAATTTTTACATCATTTTCCCCCTTTTTTGGGTCTATAGTGTTTAGAATTGTCCATCTCTAAAACTTTCATAAATTCAAAATGTAAAACATTTTGATTAAAATTTGAAAAATTAGTAAAAATAAAAATATTTTTTAAAAATAAAAATAAACTTAAAAGCTAGAATAAAATAGCACTTAAGAAACATAAAGAGCATATGAATGCACTTTTTATTGAGTGGGTATAGATTGTTGGAAGAAATGTAACGCAAGATATGTTCGTTGGTCTATAAAATATATATTTATTAACTTTTAACAATTACAATAAATTGAATTTACAGAAAACAAAACTGCAAAAAATAACATGAACAGAATACGTAAATCGAGTGCTGCAAATGCAGTTTTTTTAAGAATGATTCACCGCCTACCAAGAGTGTTGTAAATATCCCTATTGGCGTCACTCTCCTAGGATAAAACTGTTGATCCGAACGTTGGAATATTTCCAAAGATCGGCTACTCAAACACACATCATCTGTCTTTCTCTCTCTCACAACTTGCAATTGTAATATGGTCTCTATCTCTTTCTTCTCTTCTTGTATTCTATTTTTCAAACTCGCCTAGAATACCATAAGAGGTCTTATATAAAATCTCTCATGAAAGACAAAAGAATTGAATAGAGAAATCAATTGCCAAATGAATAGTATTAATTCTGAAATTCAATTGTCAATTGAATGGCTAATTAAATTACCAATTGAATTCAGAAATCAATTTTAAAATAATGTCAAAAATTAATTTTAAAAAATAACTAATTAAATTCACTATTTTCAACATAAATTTGGTCTCTCTTTCAACACATTGCACAAAATATGTCCGTTGATATTTTAAAAATAATGTTAGATAGAAAATAACGAAAATCACATAAAGATAGTGAAATATTATCCATATATCAAAATATAATAAGATATAGCAAAAATTTGGAAAAGATAAATAATTTTATAAAAATTATTATAAAAAACTATTAATGATGTCTTGAATTAGCACACACTTAGAGAGACAGAAGTTTCGTGGCGTTCAATGTTTTAAAATTTTATTTAGTCCCTATATTTTTTAGGTATGTATAATATAATATGGTATTTTGACCCAAATTAAAAAAAAAGATTCTTTATGCCTTATAATGTTTTTAAAATATTCATCATAAATAGTAATTTTTCTAATTTTAAATTTTTAAAAAATATTATTCACTTGCCTATCTATATATATAGAGTGTGTACATTGGCTGATTTGAAAAGAAAAAAATAAATAAAATAAATAACTAAATAAGATAGGAGAAAAAATTTATTTTTTCTCTTTATCTCGTCTGAATAAAAATGACAACTCTTTTTCTCTTGTTTATCCAAAGCGATGAAAAGAAAATATAGTTGTTTTTCTTTTTAAAATTACTTTTAATAATCTTTTCCTTTTCTTTTCGGTCGTCCAAACGGCCAGTAAGCACCGAAAGGCTTAATCAGGGGTTTTAGCGCGCGCTCTCTCCCCTCTCCCCACTGCCTATGACCTTCCTCTTCGTCCATGGAGGTTCTCAACCCGACTATCACAATCCGACATCAATTCTTCTCCACCGTCTCAATTTTCTCTCGCAGGCATGCTCTAACGCCATTGATAAAGAAAAACCCATACAGGTTCAACATGGGTTACATACCCAACTCTAAACTGCGTCTGGACCCACCGTCCTTGACCTTTTTACCGCTCACCGTCACCGGAAAACTCCGAATTTCAGCCCGTTTTGGCCGACCCACCAGTCGTCGAAACTCGCTGAGGAATAAGCTCACTGAGCAACAACAACAACAACAGGTGCGTCCCCCTCCCGTAGTTTATGATCCAAGTTCTGGCTCTGGAGACCCAGTTCATGATGACGATAATGGTGAGCGTTTTTACTCGAATTTGGACAAGGATAGTGTACAAGAAAGCATGTTTAATTCTAATTATGGGGTTAATGAAGGTACTGTTCAGTCTGATAGTGTAGAGGAATCAAAATCAAAGCCTTTAGTTGAGTCTGTTTTGTGGAATAAATTGGAGAGTTGGGTTGATCAGTATAAGAATGATTCGGAGTTTTGGGGAATAGGGTTTAGTCCTATATTTACCGTGTTCCAAGATTCGGAGGGTAATGTCAATAGGGTTGTTGTTAATGAGGATGAAATCTTGAGAAGAGGTGGAATTGAGGGGACATCGTATAAGCATAGTGAACTTGAGGAGTTGACAGAAGTGAATTCGAAAATTTTGCATGCTAAATTTCTGGCTAGAGAGATGGAGAGTGGGAACTATGTGGTTCCGAAGAATAGTTCTGTAGCTAAGTTTGTAGTTTCGGGCAGGCAATGGGGGTTCGTTAATGCAATCCAGGGTCTTACTGTTCAACCCGGTTTATCTTTAAAGCTCCCAAGAATTGGGATCATGGTGTTGTGTGGTTTTCTTGTCTTCTGGGCAATGAAAGCATTGTTCACTCGTGGGGATGATAAGGCCGAGTACACAGGGTTGGAGAAGGAAATTATGAAGAGAAAGGTAAAAGCAAGGAAAGAGAGAGAGAAGCTGGTGAAGGGTAATGTGGAAGTTATTCAGAATTCTGTGGAGCCACAGATGGTTTCTGGTGAAAGGCCTAGGCTCAATAAGCAGGAACTTACGAATTTTATTATGAAAGCAAAAGGATCAAGTAGTATACTGGAACTACAGGAATCTACTAGTAATCAGGTTACCTCTAAGGATTTTGATAGTAAAATTCTGGAAATTAGGGCAATGGCTAGGCACGCACGGGAGATTGAGAATAGAGATCCTTCACCATGTGATAGTGGTGTAGGAGATGATTTAATTGTTAATGGCCTGTTCGATGAAAAGAAAGTGGTTAAACAGCATGGAGGAGGAGTTGAGAGTCTCCCAAATGATCTTTCTAATGAATATTCTAGTCAAACAAGTGGTTCTAATGGAACCTTGACTCCTACACCTTTTAATAATGTGAATAGCGAAGATATTGGGTTCAGGGAGGAAGCTTCAGTAGAAAACAGTGAAACACAAACGTCTAGTACTTCAATCATAAAAATTTCCAGTGATGATAAAAGCACTATACAAGATGTGATCAATCAAGAGAGTGGCGTAAATATATCAAATACGAGTGAAGTGACCCTATCCTCTAATGCCTTAAAAAGTCAGTCAGGCAAACTAAAGAAAAGTTTCAGAACAAAACCAAGGGCCATATGCTCAGCTAAGGAAGCAAGGGAGTTCCTCTCTCGAAAACATTATGATCAACAGCCTAATCCAGTACTTCAAGATAGAACTGTTCCAGAAGGTGCTTCAGTTTTAATGATTGAAAGTGAAAAGGAAATTGGTTGCAACGCAAAGCAGAAATTAGACAAGAACCATGAAGTGTCTGACACTACCATTTTAGATGGGACATTGGATTTAACACCTGCCATAAATGCCTGTAATAATTTCGTTATGAAGAGAGGGGAATCTGCTCCAACTGAAAAAGATGACCCTGAAGCTGCTGGCGAAGGACACAGGGTGGCTGGCATTCAGATGGTGAGAGCTTTAGTTCACAAGGCCAATCTTGGCAATACAGAGACAGGACCATCTGTTTTGGCATTTCCAAGAGAAAGGCAATTGGATAATAACACAAACCAGGGATTGGACACGGACAACAATGACTTCCAACCTACCATTTTAGATGGGCCATCAGATTCTGCATCTGCTGCAAGTGCTTGTGGAGATTCTACTCCAAAAACAACTAAGGATGGTGATCCTGAAGATGTTGATGAAGGATACTCCGTGGATGATGTTCAAATGCCACGAACTTCCTTTGTTCATAAAAGCAACAGCAGAAGTGCAGAACCTCCAATGTCAGTGAATAAGGAGAACTGGATGGAGAAAAATTTTCACAAATTGGAGCCTGTAGTGAAGAAGATTCAAGGTGGTTTTAGAGATAATTACATGGTTGCAAGGGAAAAAGTTAAACAAGAGTTAGATATAAATTCCAATATGGTACAACCCAAATCTGATCAAGATGACGGTGAACTTGACTGGATGAAAGATGATAAGCTTAGAGAAATTGTATTTCAAGTCCGAGAAAATGAGTTAGCTGGGCATGATCCATTTTACCTGATGGATGATGAAGATAAACTTGCATTTTTTGAAGGCCTTGAGAGAAAAGTTGAGAAAGAGAATGAAAAACTATTAAATTTGCATGAATGGCTCCATTCAAACATTGAGAACCTTGACTATGGAGCAGGTAACTGATTTTCCGTGGGTTTTCTTTTCATCCCCTCTTTATCTTCTGAAGCTGTGGAAAACATTCAAATTTTGAATAAAAATAATAATGTTCATGTATATATCTGCATCACTACACTTATATTTCTCAGTATTTAAAAACAGCAGGTCTATTGCATGTACCCCTCTTAGTCATCACTCTTGTCTTGAAAATCATGAAACTTGATTTTCTCAAATGATTTTTATTAGAAGTTACTGCTGGATTTACCATGAGGTTTCGTGTTAACCTTGTCATTTTGATTTCTTAAAACAGAGGTCTAATTGAGTTTTTATTTGCCTTATTGTAGATGGTATTAGCCTATATGATCCACCAGAGAAAATTATCCCCCGCTGGAAAGGTCCCCCAGTAGATAAAAATCCTGATTTTGTCAGTAACTTTGCTGAACAAAGGAAGACACTTCTTGCTAGGAATTTCTCTAATTCAGACATTGAGAAGAAGGATGGACAAAACTTCGTTCAGAAATTTAAAGAATCTTCATCCAATGAAATTATTCTGCCGACCTCATCACTAAACAATCAGAATACACGAATTGTTGATGGGGCTTTAAAGAGGCCCAAGACAGTTATAGAAGGAAGCGATGGTTCTGTTAGGGCTGGCAAAAAATCAGGTAAAGAATACTGGCAACATACAAAGAAATGGTCCCGTGGGTTTTTGGAATCTTATAATGCGGAGACAGACCCAGAAATTAAAGCTGTCATGAAGGATATGGGGAAGGATCTGGATCGGTGGATCACTGAGAAGGAAATACAGGAAGCAGCTGACTTGATGAATACGATTCCCAAGAGAGGACAGCAATTCATTGAAAAGAAACTTAACAAGGTCAAAAGAGAAATGGAACTGTTTGGACCACAAGCTGTCATGAGCAAGTACCGTGTGTATGCAGAGGAGAAGGAAGAAGATTACTTGTGGTGGCTAGATATTCCCTTTGTACTGGTAAATACGTACCTTGTCTTGGCAGTCGTACAAGTTGGTTTGCATTAATGTAATGAATGCTGAATTATTTTTCTCTACAGTGCATTGAATTATACACACATGAAAATGGGGAACAGAAAACAGGATTTTATTCATTAGAGATGGCGGCAGATCTTGAATTGGATCCAAAGCAGTATCATGTGATTGCTTTTGAAGATCCTGGTGATTGCAAGAATCTTTGCTATATTATACGGGCTCACATGGAGATGCTTGGAAATGGCAGTGCATTTGTTGTTGCACGTCCGCCTAAGGTAATAAGTTGTTTCTCAACTTCTGTTTCCTTGTAATTTGAACATGCAGTCATTTTAATTATTTGCAGTCAAATGTGTTGAAACCCAAACCAGAAAACGATTTCAGAATGTTTGATGCAAGACCAAGGAACGGATTAACTCAGAGCTAATATTGGTTTAAAGTAACAGGATTTTGCCCCAAATCTGTGATAGGAGCCCTCCATTATCCAAAGGAAGGTGATCATGCTTATCTACTATAAAACAAGATTTCTAAAGCAAAAATGACTGAATTTTTTATCTATAGTTTTGTGGCTGTCCAAAAGTACATGTTAGTTTGATATCTTGAAATTTAACCCGAGAGGTGTACCAAATAGGCTCAATCCTTCGCTTTTTTTCTCTTACCTTCAAGTATAGGACATCACATACCAATGCTACTGCTTTCTGTTGGTTCACTCCATAATCAAACTGCTATCTTCGGTATGCTGGATTCCTGTTTTGTTATGCACCTATATAGTTGAAAGCTGCATGTGTCTTATTGAGATGAGAAGCCTTGTTATCTCGCTTTTAACAGCTGCCCTCTGCAGGATGCTTTTCGGGAAGCCAAAGCAAATGGCTTTAGTGTTACAGTGATCAGGAAAAGAGAGCTGCAGCTGAATGTGGACCAGACACTGGAAGACGTTGAGGAACAAATTACTGAGATTGGGAGCAAGATATACCACGATAGAATCATGTGTGAACGCTCTGTGGATTTAAGTGCAATAACAAAGGGTGTATTGGGTGCCAGCAAACCCACTAAAAGGTATCTTTTGAACAGTGACTCAACTTTTTGCAAGATTTATCCATGGATGTCGCCATTACTCTTTTACCAAACTGAAAAGAAAGAATATTTATGAGTGACTTTAATTGGTGCTCCATGTGTTGTTGTGGCAAACTAAACGTTTTTTGTTTTATCGTGGTTGCTTTTTTGTAACTTTTTTCAGGAGGTCAAGGCGGAAACTGAAAAAGCCAACTGTATAGTAGACAGTCAATAATAATTTTTGTATCAAGGTATTGCCATTCCTGTTATACCCTGAATGTTCATAAGGACCTGTACTGCTTTTTGGCTGAGTGGTGGTCCTGTTGATGTGAGCATATTATTTTATTTTCTTTGTAAAAGTATGTCTTGCCATGCTGTTGTGACTATCCTTTGAAAGCTCTTGGACTTTACATCTCATCTATCCCAATTGTCACGACCTCTCTTGAAATGAATAGGAAAACTTCTTTGCAACCATAAAATGCCTTAACTTTGCTTATTTATATCCGTAGATTTTAATGTCAGTGTTGCTGCATGGTCACTAAAATGCTATCTTGGCATCTAAAAAGACCAAGTAGGTGTTCTTGATCTTTTTTTCGTTGTCAAAATACCAAAAAAGTGGGAAACAAATAAAGTTATTCCATATGCAGTAGTTTTGGTTTGGGCTTTATCATTGTGCAAATACTTCTCTAGAATAGCAGCATATATTTGAATTGGTAACAACTCTTGAATATTACTTCGTGAGAAGATTTCGTTGTTGAAATGGTGGCAGCGGTGGAGTCTAGTCAAATTAATGTGTTAAAGCCCCAGCTTTTTATGTGCTTTGACACAATCACCATCGATTTCGCCGTGCTATTGAAATTGACATTGTCACGAGCAGGGGGTTTCTTTGAGCAGATGAACAATAGGTCTATGTATGGGAGTGAAATACACACACGCACACGGGCGCGCGTGCACACACACACACACACACACACACACACACATATATATATATATATATTGGATGTGTATATATCGGTCTGGGTTTGATTGCAATGGCGATGCATGCACAAAGAGTTTGGATTAGATGTGTTGGAAAAGAACTATGGGCCATAGTTAATTCAAGATGCCAGGGACATTTAGTAAATTTAACCGTCTAGCTCACAAGTGGAAGCCCCAAAAGCACCAATTTGGCTGCTTAAAAAATTATAGCTCTTGGGGGTGTCTAGAAGTTATAACTTATAAGTAGATTGAAAAAAACAACTCCAAACACCTCGACTCAGCTTTTCTGAAACTAGAAGCTGAGAAGCTTCTCCAAAAACATTTGGCAAACACTCCATGTTGTGAAAGGAAGTTTTTGTTTCTGGAAGGGTAAATTATGGTGACCTCCCTTGAGCGTTTGGACAATTTTACAGAGGCCAAAGAAACTATAAGAGTGCAAGAAGTAGATTGGGCGCTTTTCCTTCACTCTATTCCAAAGTTGTGGGCTAAGCTTGCTCCGAAGTTTGGCATTCTTGAGGACACTGTCCCAGTTATCTAGATCAGGCATCCATTCTTAAATAGAGTTACTAGTCCTAGTTCCTCCCTCTCGTACAGAAGTTGTGGATCGGTAGAGCCAGGGCGCTCTTCCTGCCTAAACCTAATGGCATAAACCTAGTCAAGTCATTCTTCTCCATCCTCCCTCTTGCCTTAGTTGCAGGTTTCAAATTTTCCCTTTGTACTTGTCTGTTAACCAGTATAAACAGGAAAAAAAAATGATGTTGTGTCTACTCATTTTAAATAGCAAATTTGACCTCATTTGAGTGAAGGAATAAAATCAAAATGATAACACATGCATCGAAAAAAATATCCCAATGCATACAAACACCTGTCTCTTTCACCTAAACCCACAAGCAAACACAAACACAAACACAAACACAAAACGCAAACAAGGAAATTGCAATTTTTAAAATATCAAGATATGGACACTCAGTGATGCGACAGAAAATATTTCTATATATTTTTATTTTCTATGTATATGATTAGAACATACACAAGACAATTAAGATAATAAAATTAACACCAATTCAACCTAAAATAACCATTTGATGCATAGTTTAAATGCCATTTTAACACACACTAGAGCAA
Source organism: Heliamphora exappendiculata (assembly GCA_034768845.1). NCBI lineage: Eukaryota > Viridiplantae > Streptophyta > Magnoliopsida > Ericales > Sarraceniaceae > Heliamphora > Heliamphora exappendiculata. The sequence goes on along the minus strand of JAOTRH010000020.1, from coordinate 17,132,718 downwards.
CCCTCACTAGATAGTAGTGCAACAAAAAAGAGCAATTCACCGTCAATAACCTTATCCACAAATTGCTACAACTTAGTTGCGCGGAAGCAATGCCCTTCGGAGTGCTTGGTCGAATGGGAATAAAAAAGAGGGTGGTATTTATTCGTATACATTGGCGGCAAGGAAGGAATCATTGGAAATTAATCTTGAACTTAATTATGAATGCGAGTATACAAGAAGCATTGTTCTTTGTGTCCTGATATGTATATGGGCATAGGACTTGTGTTCGAGCCTCATCCCTTGTGTATCTAAAAAACAAAAACTAATAAAAAATAAGATATGTCACATGACATGTCCACCACCCAACTGAGCACCACCACTATCTCATTCACAACAATTTCTTGTGTTCTCTCTCTACACTTTCTTTCTCAATCACCATTTCCTCAATTACTCAACCGCCATGACAAAGTGCTCTCTGCTCCTCCTTCCACCTCCATCATTGTCCATCTCCATCATCCCTCTCCCTACATTGTCCACCCCACGACAGCCCCAGTCTTCTATCCCTTCCCTACCACAATCCACCATCTCCCTCTCTCTCTCTCTCTCCCCACCCGCACCCCTGTCCGCCATCTCCCTTCCCACCATTGTCCACCACCCCAGGAAGCACTCTCTCCCTCTTTCCCCTCCTCCCCTCACAACTGTTCACCTCACTCGATTGAATCCTGCTTCACCAGCAAAACTCCTCTTCCCATCACCACATCACCACATAAGCTGTGAAGGTGGCGATTGTAATAGATGGCGATCTAAGGTTAGGCTAGGGCCGACCCTGAAAATTTTGGAACCCGAAGCGAGTCTGAGATATGAGGCCCCAATAAATTTTAAAATAAATTTTAAAATTAATTATAAAAATTTAAGTAAACTAAATATGTTTGTAGTTATATTTTAACAAAATTAAATTTATGAAAAAAATTAAATACAACATAGTACCACTTATATATCAAACTTTTAACTTCTATATTATAAAGTTTTTTAACAATAAAATATTTTTTATTCAATATTTTGTTTTTGACTTTAATTGGTAAAATAAGGACCAACACTTTATGATTAGAAAGTTATGACTTAAGCATATCTTGATCCTAACTTTTGATTTTTTATATTCTATTCGTATTGTTTAGCATTTTAAATATTAAAAATTCTCGATGGCTTAGAATAATATTAAAATTGTTGCAACTTAAAAAAAATGAACTAAAAAAAATTATGACTTGAATTTAAGACCAAAGACTTGAACTTAAGACTAAAAACATCAACGTGAATTTTTTTTAAACATATTTATATTAAATTTAAATTCAAATGGGGCCCAAAATTCTAACAAAAAATCGGGGCCCAATGCGACAGCTTTGCTCGCCTGTCTCCAGAACCAACTTTGGGTTACGCTCTATCCTTCAATAGGGGCTTCTACTTCTTTCCCTATGCTTCCTTTGTATAGCCACGTAGTGTTTCTCCTATTGCTTTCCAATTCTCTCTCTGTAGAAATGAAATAGATCGTTATGGATATTTGGGTGGTGGAGGTCAAATTGGTTAATCTGATGGAGAAGAGAAAGTGGTCTACGATTTAGGTCAATCAGGGGGATGTTGGGTTTGACTGACTGTGATGAGAAACGGAGGTATTGTGGGTTTGGTGATTTGGTTGAGAAACCACTTTTGCAGTGGCGGTTATATTAATAAAATTGCAACGGATGTGGTGATGGCTGAAGATCGTGAGTCTGATGATAATAGAAATATGGGTTACGATGAAGGTGGTGGCGTAGTGGTGGTTGGTAATTGTGGGTGGTGGGTTAAGGATTGTAATTAAATGCGGGGGCTGATGTGGGTTGTGTTTGGGTGTCAGTGGTGACCATGATGCCACTCTGTAAGTGGTAACGGTGGCAGAGCCACTAACAGTT
>JAOTRH010000020.1:17110197-17130696 GCA_034768845.1 Heliamphora exappendiculata | reverse complement strand
GGGGAGAGGATAGGGGGGGACAAATATTATAGTAATATTAAACCCAAATTTATCAAAATTATATTAGTTCGCCCCAACCAAGATTTTCTTTAAAAAATCAATACAAGCCCTTAAGATTTTTTTTATTTTTTGAAAATCATTTGCTCCTCATATGTTAAAATTTTGCGTCCGTAACTCTTCAGGAGCCACACAATCGTGTGCAAACTTATATTTAGGACCAGTACTTGTGTTCACGCGTTGCACGTGGATCATAAATTGATTGAAAGGGATTGAGAATTTATAATTTATCCTTTTATTTTTTTCTAACCGTTTAAAAAGAGAATACAAAAGATGAAAACATTAAATTATTTTTAAAATTTTTGTGTAAATAAAAATAAAATAAAATAAAATATTACAAAAAGTTTTATCAACTTGGGTATTTTTTATTATAATAATATAGATGACCTCATGTGGTCGTGCGGCTCCCGTGGCATTATGTAGCCATACCCACACCAAATAATTGTTCATTTGTATAACCATAATGTATACAAGAATATAAACAAATGAAACAGATAGTGATATAGAATGTTGAAAAAAAATGGTTTAAAATTATTTTTTTATGTGAATAAGAATTAATTGAATATGGTAATTTAGTTACCATTGTAGAGTTATGTCTTTTGGTGGCACCTATTCGGTTTGAATAGGTATGTCCTTTTCTTGGTGACTATTCTGAATAATCACAAATTCCTCTATATATTTCGAGGTTCTATTTTATTTTTAAAACATAGTTTATGTGGAGTGCATTACATACATTGTGCCGGAGTCCGTATAAAGAAAGTACAAAACATAATTTAGTTCGACAGACCCATCAATTACAGTGCTTCTTCTGTGGGATGCAGATCATTGTATCATGAGAGATAGACGTTCGTGAAACCGTAAGCACCGTAGCAAGGACGAATCTGTCTTAAGGACATAATGTCAAACGCTAACCTTGATCTACTTGTATCATCATATTCATATGGTCTGTAAGTTCAATTTTATGATTTTATTTTATTTACTGCTAATGCACAAAAAGTATTCTATTTTTTTCAACAATAATAGTATTCACATATATATCCTCAATTTCTGACTTATGCATCAGAAATCGATATGCAATACTTTCAAACTCGGACCGGACATTGAACCGGGAACCAGTCTAACTAACGGTCCGAATTAACCCATTAAACCAGTCATGCTTGAAAACCGGTGTTTTTAACAAAAATCGGTGAAATCCACGGTTCAACCGGCGATCCGGTGGAACCGGTACCGGTTCACTAAAACCGGCAAGTTTTCTTCAGCAAATTTTTTCGTGCTTTAATTTAAAATTCTTATTTTTTTAATTGAGTGTTGCTAATTTATGAGTTCCTATTAAATGAATTGGATATTGCTATGTATTTTTATTAATTTTTTAGAGTGATTTTGATGTAGTCAACTGAAATATTTTATATTTTTACTTGGTTTACTTGGTTTTTGATGTAGTTATACTCTAAATTTTGATTGCTTTTGTTAGAGATTTTAATTGTTTAATTAGAATCATACTTAGATCATGAGATGTCATTATTTTTTTATTTGAATTGTAAGTTAGATGTTATTTTTATTTAACATTTATAATTTTAAAATTATTAATGACGTAATTATGACGTCACAGTTCGATTCCGGTTAAACCGGTGACCCGTCCACTGGTTATGTTTTTCGGTTTGCTCAACGGTCCAGTTTTCAAAACATTGTCGATATGCACTGCTATTATTTGCATATCCAATAAATATACAGTCAACGGTTTTAGGTCCTATTTTTGTTTTTTTAGGAACAGGGACCGCCACCTTAGCTAAACGCCCCCACACTTTTAAGTATTTGTAAGAAAGTTTACAACTCTTTCACAATTCATATGGCGTTTTATTTGTTTTCTTGTAGGGTAACTTGTTGAAAATATAATTCGCAGAAAGCAAAACTTCTCCCCACAAGTTCTGTGGAAACTCAAAATTTATCACCGTTATCACTAAAGTTTATGACATGATTCACAAATAATTATCATTATCATAACTATTAACACATAATAATGATAAGCTCATAATCTAGTGACAACACAATAGCTCGTTTGATAACCCGGACTAGATTGAATTGGATTAGTAGTAAGGGGAGATTGGTACTGAGGTGGGATTGGTACTGAGGTGGGATTAATTTTTTTGTGTTTGAATTGAGTAGTATTAAATAACGAATTAGATAATGATTTACCCTTGTATTAAGTTAATTTATTTTAATATTAGCTTAAATAAATTAATAAGTTAAATTTTATGTTATTGTTACATTTGATGTTATTTATTTTAATATTTTAATATTTCTTATTATTTTTTAAAAAATTTAAATTTACTTCTTAATCAAATCTTTCCTAATCCCACACCATCCCCCCACTAATTATCCCTCATATGGCGGACTAACAATCCGTCCGGATAACTAGTCCAAAGACTTAACAAATATCGGATTGAACTATACTCCGGACTAATAGTCCGCCGAAACAAACGAGGCCAATATGTCACTCAATCTCTTTCGTTACAATAGATTCACAAAATTTATCTCTTCAATTTCAAGAGATAAACCCCCACAATTCGTTTATCAAATGATAAATTTCTCCAGTTTTAGAAGTGTCAAAAAAAAATTTGCACTCTTAAATAATGATTTTATGCTTAGTACAATGACGACCACGTATCCTTCTAAATAATTGGATACCCACTACAACATAAATCAAATTCACATACTAATTATAATAATTAGCTTGTGTGGCACAGTTGTTTAAAACAACTAAACACGAAAATTAGACTTAAAGCTTGCTCTTAAGTTCACACAAAGATTCCCTCGTATTTTGGTCAAACCCAAATATAGTACATCCTAAAATTAATATTAAGATTCTTGCTTAATCTATAAAATGGATATAAGTATAACAGTCAAATTAAGCCCACCATCCTTTAAAAAAGGAATAAAATAAATATTTATAGCCCAAGTCTCAAAATATATGGGTTTCGTTGTACATGCTCATATTCCATTTATACGGAGCCAAACCAAATCAATCTCAAAAATATTAATTTGGCAAATAAACATTATATCTAAATAAAATCCTTTAAATATGCATACAAAGTATAATTCTCGTAATCAATGTACACATATAAAATATGCATATAAGTGACAAAATGTGCTCACATATTGTGTCACCCACGTTCAAATCATGAAACCCATTTGTGTTAAATTCACAAATTTATCGCATTTATTTAATTGTCTAGCAATAAATAAAAGCACAGAAAATTACAATTAAATTTTTAATATTTCAAAAAAATTTAAACACTTAGACTAGAAATAGCAAATTAAATTTCAAGTCCATATTAAAAAAACTTATGACACTGCAACGGGCAGTAGTTAAGACTAAGAAAGAAATGAAGATGAACCTAGACGCAGTAAAAGGGTTAGGACTTCAAAATCCTTTGGTTTGGATTTTCTAACTTATTTTTAGAAAATGAGCCCCAAAGCTTTCAGAAAACTATGTCCACACTGGAAGCACTTTATTGGAAGGAGGCTGTCAATAGTGAAATTGAATCCATCATGCAAAATCATATTTGAGAGCTGGTGGAGCTTCCACCGAGTAATAAACCTCTAGAATGTAAATGAATATTCAAGAGGAAAATGAAAGCAGATGGTTCAATAGACTGATACAAAGTAAGACTTGTTATCAAATGATACAAGCAAGAGGAATGAGTGGGCTATTTTGATACGTATTCTCCGATTATAAGAATAACATCAATAAGAATGTTAATTGTTATAACAGCCTTGTACAAGTTTGAGATATATCAGATGGACGTTAAAATTGCATTTCTAAATGGATAATTGAATGAGAAAATATATATGAAACAATCGGAAGGCTTTGTGGTTCCAGGGAAAGAAAGGCAGTGTAAGCTTGTAAGATTTTTATACGGTCTCAAGCAAGCTCCAAAACAATGGCATGAGAAATTTGACAGCGCAATGATATCAAATGGATTCAGAATAAATGAACGTGACAAATGTGTCTATTTCAAATACACAGAAAAGGGATATGCCATTATGTGTCTCTATGTTAACGATATGCTTATTATTGATAGTAATCAAGATATGATTAAAATTACCAAGAGAATGTTAAACAGTATGTTTGACATGAAATATCTGGGTGTTGTAGATATTATACTAGGAATTAAAATTTCTAGAACATCTTAAGGACATGTATTATCTCAATCTCATTATATTGAGAAGATTCTTAAAAAAATTCAAGAAATATAATAATCGTCAAGCGAGAACACCTATAGACTTAAATCTCCACTTATCGAAGAACACTAGAGATGGCATATCTCAACTAGAGTATTCCCGGATTATTGGCAACTTAATGTACATGACTAACTGTACTCGTCCGAACATTACATGTGCTGTTAAGAAATTGAGTAGATACATGAGTAGCTCAGGGATAGATCATTGGACGGCAATAGTTGGGCTACTAAAATATTTGAGATACACCATTAACTATGGACTGCACTATATGAGATATCCAAGCATAGTAGAAAGATTCTGCGACGCGAATTGAATATCTGATACCAGAGACTCAAAATCCGCGAGTGAATATGTCTTCACTTTGTCTGGTGCAGTAGTGCCTTGAAAATCTTCCAAGCAAACGTGTATTGTTAGGTCCACAATGGAAGCAGAGTTTATTGCTTTAGATAAAGCAGGGAAGAAGCAGAGTGGCTTCGCCAATTCCTATGGGACATTCCAATGTGAACAAAACCTGTGCGTGTAATTTGTATTTATTGTGACAGCCAATCGACAATTGGAATGACACACAGTAATATGTATGATGATAAGTCTCGGCATATTCATTGAAGACACAATACTATAAAACAACTACTCTCTAATGGAGTTATCACAATAGACTATATAAAATCAAAAGATAACATCGCAGATCCGCTAACTTAAAAGTTGTATAGAGAGTTAGTTGATAAATCATCGAGGAGGATGGAATTAAAGCCTATAAATTAAGAGTTGCCTCAATGGCAACCCAACCTAACTGACTGGAGATTCCAATATCTAAGTTCAAAGGGACAACCGAATTGTGTGTGACTCAGTAGAATCACTGTGGAGATTATATCTCCTACTCATTCCTATGATAATACAGTGATATAGTATTATTTAGGATAAGCTATTCTTTTAATAATTCTCATATCTTGAAAATTCAAGTGGAGTATAACAGGATACTCTTAATGAGAATTTACCTATATGGATAAGAATGGGCCACTTAAGCCTGCATTCTCTAAAGCACTCATGAAACCAAGAATTGCCCGGGGCCAAAATGGGCACAACCGTGAGAACTAAAACTGTGTTGAAAAGATTTTGTGTGACATTCTATTGTCTTGGATTTACACAAACAGTTGAACAGTTCAAGACATCACGTCCACTGATTTGCCAATAAATTCGATAGTTTATCACAGAGGAAGGTTCAAGGTCAAAAACCACATATCCTTATACAGAAGATTTCTGCTTGTACTCTCTTTATATCTGTATAGTCTTGCATTGTCGTTTACATAGTCGATCTAATTAATTTTCATTCATGTGGGAGATTGTTGAAAAAAATAATTTAAAAGTATTTTTTTTATGTGAATGAGAATTAATTGAATATGGTAATTTAGTTACCATTGTAGGGTTATGTCTTTTGGTGGCACCTATTCGGTTTGAATAGGTGTGTTTTTTTCTTGGTGACTATTCTAAATAATTACGAGTTCATATTTCGAGGTTCTGTTTTGTTTTTAAAACATAATTTATGTGGAGTACATTACATACATTGTGTCGGAGTCCGTATAAAAGGAGTACAAACATAGTTTAATTCGACAGTTCCATCGATTGCAGTACTTCTTTTGTAGAATTCAGATCATTATATCCTAGGAGATAGATGTCCGTAAAACCGTAAGTACCGTAGCGGAGACAAATCTATCTTAAGGACATAACGTCAAACACTAGTCTTCGTCTACTTGTATTATCATATTCTGTATTATCATATCCATACAGTCAGTAAGTTCAATTTTATAGTTTTATTTTACTTACCGCCAACGCACAAAAAGTACTCTAATTTTCCCAACACAGAAAACACATGATTTAATTTACCTCTGCTTGCATCCCAGCGTGCCGCCGTACACCAATAGCATCATACATGACAATCGAACTAAACCCCAAACAAACAGGAAACAACGAGTCTGCCACTCCATGACAGATTGCCACCGACGTCGTCAGCGCCGTACACAACGCCGAGTGCGACGACGGCATTCCTCCGCAGGCAAACATAATCCTAAGGTCCCACTTCTTCTCCACGAAGAAGTTCAGTATCACCTTTATCGATTGCGCCACCATCCACGCAAACAATCCCGACACGAACGTCGGGTTCCCGGCCAGCGTCGCCATGAACGGGCTCAATCCGACTCTCGCCGTCGATGTCGCGCTCAATAGCACCATCCCAATCCCCCCATTTTGCAAATAACCTTCCCCCCATTTCTTCGTCGAAGTTTTAGAAGGTAAGAAAAGTCCGATTCTCTGAAGAAGTGGGAAGAAATTCAATAAGGGGCGGATGGGTTTGTTGCAGTTGTTGCGTTCAGAAATAGAGTTTTGGGGATTTGGATTACGAACCGAGATTGGAGAGGGCTTCAAGGTGTTGAAACAAGTGAAGTGAAAAAATGAGAGGGAATTGTTGGTTAAACTTAAAGGCTTGGTGAGTTGGGAGTGGAGGTAGGAGGGTTTAAAGTTCAGACCCATGAAGTAGGGTTTTATTACAACAGAGTCCATGGGACAAACCCTGTGTCCCTGGGTTCAGTCTAGCATTGATGAATCAGAGGGGTGAGAGAGAGAGAGAGAGAGAGAGGGGACGGAAGCTTTGCGAAGAGGAAAGATGGGGTTGGGTTGGTCACTCGCCTTTAAAAAGGACGATTAGCAATTTAGCATTCTGTGGTTGGATTAAGCTCCTGTGTTAAATTGAATTTAAAGTAATTTATTTGATAATTTAGTATTTAAGTTAAATTTTTTAAAAATTAGTTGTTTATATAAAAAATTAATTTTTTTATTTTTTTGTTTAAAATTTTTTATTTTTTTATATATTTAATATTAATAATTATATGTAGTTGGTGGTAGTAATAAATAAATTATAAATAATAAATATTATTATATTTTAAAAATGATGTAAGTTTGTATTTTAATTTAAGTTTTTTAATTTTAACTTTTTAGATTTTTTGCTAAATGGGTAACATTAATTTTTTAGCAATTTTAATCAAGAAGTCAAAAAATTAAAATTGCCAATAATATGACAACTTTTTTATATATATTTTAAATTATTCGACGTGTAATTTGATTAATTTTTAAAAAATTAATTTTAATGTTCAATAACTGGATCCAATTAAAGTTGATAAAACGTATAGTGTCAAATAACCTTACAAAATTGATAGCACATTGATAAATAATTAATATCATTTAAAAAAATAATATTTTCAAACGCAATAATATTCAATAAACTTAAGCTTTGGTATGAATAATTTAAATATTAAAAATTATAAAATCAACCGTCAAAATGTGATTGAGATAAGCTAAACTCAATAATAGTGAAAATAGACGATAATAAAATAGAATCGTTTAATTCATTAAAGTTGTGGTAAGACTTGAAGTACCCTTATTTGAAAAATAACTATATAATTTTTTAATTTATTAAATAAGTTTTTGTAGTAATTTTAATAAGTAAAATAAATGAATGCACATTAATTAAATTATTTTTATTTTTAATTTATTCAGCAAACAAAATAATATTATCTCAATCAATTTTTTGTTGAGTTATTAAATAATATATATTATAAAAATAATACAATTGTGTTCGTTTGGCAACTTGTTTTTAAACTGACTTTTTGGCTTTAAGTTACCTAAAACTAAAAAGTTAAAAAATTTATTTAGTTGTGAAACTAATGACTTTTAAACCACCAAAAAAATCAAACAAATTAAATGTGAAATTCTAAAATTGCTCTTATATGTAAAATAAATCAAAAGTAAAAAAAATAGCCAAAATGTGAAAATTAAAAATTATTATTAAAAAAAATTAAAAAGCATAAAAGCAAATAGTTTAAAAGTTAGAGGATGAAAAATGAGGCTTTTTGGCTTTTTTATTTTTTTGAATTTCTTAATTTTTTTATTAGTTTTTTTTTAATTTTTTCAAATTATTTCGACGTGATAAATTAAAAAGCAAAAAGAATAATCAAAAGATTAAAAAATTTACTAAAAATAAAAATAAGCAACATAAAATTAGCAAATATGACGTATATTGGCTTATGTTAACTTAATTTTATCTTTTCTTAATTCTTTTTATATTTTAAGGAAAAAAAAAATTTCCAACTCGTCTCAATCACATAAGTTCAAAAAAATAACAATTCCATCAAACTATAAAAAAAATAAAAATAGAACTCAGTCAAACTATAAAAAATACTAAAAATAAAATAAAATAATGAAATATGCTATATTATCTCAAAGGGATCCAACATTTGTAAATTACTCAATAGCTATATTGGTAAACCACTCAATAGTTACTTTTTTTTTAGGCAAATTATGAGGTACTCATGTATAAGTAATATTACGAGATATTTTTAATAAATAAATAATTATAATTTATAGTAAGTAATTCTCTTTTTATATCATAATTACTTAATAAAAATAAATTATTATATTTCTAATATAAAATTTATAATTATAAAATTAAACAAAAATAGTATATAAAATTAACATAAGATACTCCGAGAGTACCAAATAATCACTCTTACCTTTGTAACGGAGATACCAATTAGGCACCTGTTTGGCCAGGGAATATGCTTTACTAGTTCAATAATTCTTGACTTATTGTGGACCAATGACAAGCTACCTTATGGCTTTAAAGATGAGATTTTTGCCTCACTCATTTTTCCTTTTAATAATTTCTTTTCTTATTTCAAAAAATTCGGGTGCATATTGTGTTTTGTTGCATAGCATCTCAAGAAATTCAATTTGTAAATACGTTTTTACGATTGGATATAAGCCCTGTTTGGAAAAATTACTTATTTGTCTATTTTATTTAATTTAGTTTTGTTTTTAGTAAATATTTTTTAGAATTAATTAAGTTTTAGTCCTATTTATTAAGTATGTAAGAATTTTTGTCTCGCTGCATTTTTTGTATTGATTTAGTTTTTTTTTTCAAATTTTATGAATTTTTTGTCTATTATGCCCTATAATATTCGGTTCTTCTTTTATATTTTAAATCCCTTGATTATAGGATGCAATAATCCCTATAGAAGGTGGTGATATTTTCAGCATTTAATTCACATGATTATAGGATGCAACCAAATATCATGATATCTTCTATGGTGATGAAAAATTTGCTAGTCCCCTTTATTCTGTAATCAGGTACAATATTGTTATTTTAGGATGATATCTTCCATGTTATCTTCTAGATTTTAATGAAAAATTTGCTAGTCTCTTTCTGCTCATCTTCCTCTGTCGGCTCCCCATCTTCTACCGTCGGTACTTCTAAATCAGTCCGTGCCGACCACTTTGCGTCACCGCCTCCGCTTCTCGCCATTGTCGCTGCTTTTCGCCGGCGCCGACATTCTCTCTCTCTCTCTCTCTCTCTCCCGCCCCCCTCTAATTTGCATAAGGTTTTATCTGCCACAATCTCTCTAACATTGTGTTTTTGATTCACCACCGCCCATTTTCCTCTTTCTTCCTCATCAACAATAATAATTTTTTTGATACATATTCTCTATACAATCAGTGTGCAATAGATACAATTATCAGTTGTGAATCTGTGTTTAACATTTATCAAAACACTTACAGTTTGACACTGATACAATTATTAGTTGCATGTTATTACTAAATGCACGCAGCTCCTCTAAACCACTTGTACATTTTATTAATTTTAAATTATGTTATAAGAAAATATTGCAATAGATACTTAATACTGATAAATGTATCAGTGGCATATGTGTAGTAAAATTGAATTAAAATGTATCAGTAGTTTATGTTCTTTATGAAAATATTTTCACTAACTATTGATAAATGTATCAGTAGTCACATCTGGTTGTGATGAGTTGAAACATATATCAAAACTAATGATTTGTAAATTTAAAAATATATTAAATTTATATATTATAATGAAATAGTTTTGAACATGTATAATTTATATACGATTATGTATCGTTTGTATGTGTTATGGCGGCGAGTGATTTTGCTCAACAGAAAGAGAGGTTACTTGATTTAACGGATACGCCATCTTTGAAAAGATTATAAATCATGAGAGATAATATCTTTAATAGGGATATATTAGCCATAATTAAATAATTTTAAAGCAGATGGGACTTAATTTATTAAAAAAAAGTGATGGAACTAAATCTAGCACAACTATAAAAAAACATGACTAAATCAAAAAATTTTCTATTTTTTATTGTTTGATCAAACTGTTATAATTTTTGATTTTTTTATCGAAATAAACTAAAAAATAAAATATTTTGATTAAAATATTAAAAAATTTCAAAAAAAACAAAAAAAAGCAAAAGATAAATAAATGAGTTAAATTTTATGTTGTTTATTTTTGTATTATTTAATCATTTGATCAAAAAAAATTTAGTTTTTTACTTGATCTGATTGAGACATTTAAAAAAAGTAAAAGATATATGTTTTCTTTAGAAGTTAGGACTCATTGATTACATTATTCCTAAGTTAAATTAAGGATCTTTAAACATGCGTATTTAGTTTCTAATTATAAATTAACTTACACAAATTCTACTATGTAAAGTTACGAGTTTACAATTGGTACATCTAAAAGTCTTAGTACACGATTTCTTTTAAAGTTACGACTTTTTCAAACGATTTCCACCAAAAACACTTAAACAAGAACTTGAATAATTTGAAAAAAAATACACACTCTTAGTACACGATGGTTACTATGGTCTGATTCAAACTCACATTTAACAATGTAGATAAGGAAGAAGAATAATAAAAAAAAAAAGAGAAGAGAATAGTCGCCATAGGGGTGGGCAACCAAAGTAATTTCTTAGGAATTGATGTGTTTATGTGCATGGTTTGAAAATTACAGTGCATATAAAAAAATTAAAGATTTGAAATTATTGGAGTGATATTATTTACGTGTGATATCATTTAATTATATAATAGAAAAATATTTTGAGTTGAGTAACAATAACCCACACTTAATAAGGCCCTATTTGTCCTATTTGGTAACGTTTATATTTTTTATTATTTTATAAATCATAAACAAAATATTGTTTGATAATTTTTTTTAAATATAATATATTTTCAAAATTTATTAAAATTTTATAAATAAAAAATATATATTTTCACTTGTTATATAAATCAATTTTTAATTTTTTTCTCTATTATCGATTTTTGGCTCCCCTTTAGGCACCACCTTGACCGCCCCCTGTGCTCACATCTTTAACAATTTTTTTTGGTCATCTTCTTTGATCACTATATCTTGTTACAATTTTTAATTACTATGTTATCGTTTTCGACCATTATTTTCAATCATTATCATCAACTCTTGCTATTATCACTATATAACAATTCCGACCACTACTATAATTATCACTTTTCAAATTGTCAAATAATTTTTATTTATCTTAAACAATTTTTTTTTATAAACATTTCTGACTCATCTAATATGTATTAATAAATATATGTTGGGTAAATTACACTGACCTTCCATGAGGTTTATAAAAACTTCAACCACCTCCCATGTGATTTTGAAAATGCTACTAATCCCCCCCAAATTTAATTTTTGAATCAATTAAGCTCAATTGTTAAATATTTCGTTAACTGTAACGGAAATCATCATCTCTCTCATACCTGTCCTCTCTCTCTCTCCTATCTGTCATATCTCTCCCCCTCCCCCGGCTCTTTATATCAAGTTTTTATTAAAAGAAAAAGAAGCTGAACTAAAATAGCGAGTTCCCGACGCCGACCTCCGGCCTCCACCATCGCCGCATCCGTCGTTGTTTCGTCGCCAACCCGTTGCCTTTCACCGCCTCCGCTCAGCCACCGGCGCCCTCTCTCTCGCTGCTCTCTCTGATCTCTCTCGCTGCTCTCCCCTTCCGGCAATCACACTCCCACTCCGGCAACGACACCCTATCTTTCTCTGTATGTATGTATATATATATATACAAAAAAACAAAAGAAAAAAATGGGACTGGCAGAGAGAGATACATACATACATACAAAGAGAGAGAGATGGTGGCGTCGCCGAAAGGGAAGAGCAGAGAGAGATAGCAGCGAGACAGAGAGCACCGGTGGGTGGGCGGAGGCGGTGAGCGACGGCAGGTTGACGATGAAACGACAACGGATGCGGCGGCGGTGGAGGCCGGAGGTGGCGACGGCAGTGGTGGAGGCCGAAGGTCAACGTCGGGAACTTGCTGCTTCAGTTCAGCTTTTTTTTTTTTCTTTTGTTATTTTTTTTAATAAAAACTTGAGAGAGAGAGAGAGAGCAAATGGAGGAAGAGAGAGAGGACATGTAGGAAAGAATGTGATTTTTGTTACGATTAACGAAATATTTAATAATATGATTTAATTAATTTAAAATTTAAATTTAAAGTGAAATTAGTGACAATTTCAAAATCATTAGAGAAGTAATTAATATTTTGATAAATTTCATAGATTAGTGTAATCTAGTCATATATTTTTTAATTTTGAGAATACCACGCAAGTCCTATTTTTCCCCAAAACAGTAGTGACCGTCACTCACCACCCGGCGCAGTCCACCGACGTGCACGCGGCTCTTCTTTTTAAACTTTCGGGTACGAAGTTTCCATCTCCGTTCGTTGGCTAGTTAGCTCTTTTCTCTCTCTCTCTCTCTCTCTCTCTCCAAGATTTGTGCCTCAAGATTGTTGAATCTCTGCAATCTACGCTTCATATCAGATATCAACAGCTTCTGCAAAACCGTCTTCACCGGCCAGGTCTTTACAGAAAATGGAGAACCTGATAGCTCTGGTGAACAAACTACAGAGAGCGTGCACAGCGCTGGGCGATCACGGCGAAGAGAGCGCTTTGCCTACTCTCTGGGACGCCCTTCCTTCCATTTCCGTTGTCGGTGGCCAGGTTACATCTTAGATCTTCGCCAGATCTCTCTCTCTCTCTCTCTCTCTCTCTCTCTGCATCTTTAAATTTCTTATTCTTTATCATCTTTTAGATCTGTTATTATGTCGGAAGAGCAAATTTCCAGTCTCACATTTGATTTGTTATTTTCAGTAAATCCTAAATTTGAGCCGGCGCTCTCGTTGCTGTCAATTTTGTTGTTTTTCTCTAAAAATATGTTTTTCGTAGATCATTGCTTTATTGATTTCAGAGTGTTATTCTTTAGTTTATTTTCTTTCATCTGAACTCTATGTTGGTTTCTCAAATTTTGAGAAAGCGTGTTTTTTTTTAAAAAGTTTCAGATCTTAACTCATCTGTTCATGAGTTCTGGTGTAAAGGAAAGGTTAAAATATACCTTGGTGGCCTTGTTGATCTTCAAGAACCTTTGAATATTCATGAAGCTTGATAAATCCTTGAAGTTCTTGAATGCCGAGAAGTTCTCAACATAATGACCTTAGGAATTCTTGCCAAGGAAGGATGGTGGGATCCTTCTTTCTCTCTCGGAGTCTCGCTAGTCGCTACACTAATATATCGTATAAGAGAATAAAGAAGACAATTCAATTAAAATGGCTAGCCAACTCTATATGCATTTGTTATTGTTAATGAGAATGGCTCAATGATTTATTTGAAATAGAACTGGTGTGAAAACACATATTCTGATATTCCATATTCCTGTTTGATAGTTATAGCAGGTGTTGCCTTTATTTTCTTGAAATGTGGATGCAAAATCCAAAATTTATAAATCACTTATCAGTTCAGCTGTTATTTACATACCACTGCCTGTATTGGACTGGCTCAAACCAGCATTCTCCCTTCTTTAGACAAGTTACCAAGAAACGATATATCTGCAAGATCACAACTTGAAAAGGATTATTGTTTGCATATGCATTTGGATTGTTAATTTTTGCTGATCTATATTTTTAATCATGCAAATTGAGATTGGTTGGCATCTTTGAAGTGTAAACCAAGTTTTGTACATTAATTATCTTCCATCTTACCTTTCACCCAATATAAATTTATCATTCTACTCTTTATGGTTCGTAGAGCTCTGGGAAGTCTTCGGTGCTGGAGAGCATTGTTGGGAAGGACTTTTTGCCTCGTGGATCTGGTAATAATGGTTCCACTGCTTGTAGTATATTTAATTTTAAATTCTCATCCACAATCCCATGAACTCTAGATATAATTTGAAACTATAATATGCAGGAATTGTTACCCGGCGTCCTCTTGTACTGCAGCTTCATAGGATCGATGAAGGAAGGGAATATGCAGAATTCATGCACCTCCCAAGAAAGAGGTTCACTGATTTTGGTATACATTTTGTTGCAGAAGTTGTCTTTTTTGTGATACTGTGATTTTAATAAGATGCACTTTATTATAATCCCAGTTAGTATTTCATTTAAACAGTTCTCCTCCTTATTGTGTAACTATATCATTGCTTCTTGTTTGATTTCTATCTGTTATATCTCGGATGCTAAACTCTTTTTCCTTGATCATCCCATATACTAAATTCTTAGTTGTATCTTGTGCAGCTGCTGTGAGGAAGGAGATTGCTGATGAAACTGATCGTGAGACTGGCCGTTCGAAACAAATCTCAACGGTTCCAATTTATCTCAGTATCTATTCCCCAAATGGTGAGATAGGATTGCGGGTCAGGCTACGTATTAAAATTATAATACTTAAAAATTATTGCTGTTTCAAATTTACATGAAAATTTATCATGTTATTGACATTGAGGGGTCGGACTTGTGAAACTTGGTCAGATCTTGTGTTGAAGAAACACTAGAACTTGTATATAAGAGCATTTTGGATCCTGTTCAGACTGTTGTTTTCATGTCAAGGAGCATTTTTATTTGAGCTATTAATGCAAAGGTTTAGAGGGAATCAAACAACTACATACGTAGTGGAATTTCATATGAAAAGGATTCCTGAATAGGTAACATGGTGAGTCGCAATTGCATATGTTAATGTTTTAAGGGCATGTATGATGAAGGTGTAATTTGTGTGAATGGTTGGAATAGAGTAGATGAAACAATGGTGAATCTACAATTAGAATATGTGAATCAAGAATAGACAGTAGCTTATGTTTTTTCCCCTGGTTATCAATGAACTTATTAGGCATTTCTTTAATGAGTTTTCTCATCTCTGCCTTTTGTTGATTATGGAGTTGGGAAAATTAGAATAGAGGTACACACTTACACTAGTAATAGGTATTGTCAGGGGTTATGCTGATGCTTTAAAATAGGTAGAACTATGATGTAGAATTAAAGCATAGGAATAGATTTTGAATGTTCCAGTAGAAATGAGGATAAATGAACTGATGAATTGGGAAAACCCAAGAGTTGCTTTATGTTACTAGGCCCTAATCTCTCCTTGGTTGTAAAATGATATTTAGTAGGCTAGGTAGTTTTTTGTCTTTTTGCTTAGGCTTTTTATAGTCCCTTAGGGTTGTGCCCTAATCTTCATCGTATCATCCTTTTGTTTTTAATATAAAACTTGATGCACACTTACGAAAAAAGGAGGAAAACCCAAGAGCGAACATTTTCATTAACACATATAACAGGGGGAAGATTGAAGACTGTGTTATCTACATTTTAAGTATGGTTGAAGCAACAAAGCTAGGATCATATGATCTTTGAACAACTACCAAATTAAAGGGCGCTTTATTGTAAATAATGTGTGTCAGCTAAGAAATAATATGTGCTTATATCAAAGGTAGCTAGAAATGATGACTAGAAGAGTAGAAAAGGTGGAACAAGGAATGAATGACTTCATGACATGATGTGAAAAAATTGTCTTAGTTTATGTAGTCATGTATCGGGGTAGTGCTATTGGCAGCCTTGTTCTCTTATTCACACTTTGGATATAAAATAGAGTTGGCCATTTATTGTAGTTGTCCTCCACAGCCTCCAGTCCTTAAAATATTTCTATTGAAGTTAGGGCTTTAACTAAGTGCTTTAAACATAGAGTTGGTTATTGCAGTGAGTGCTTCAAGACCTCCTTGTGCCTAGCTCTCCCTTCCCCTATTCTCTTTCCCCTGGCACAGAATATGCCATTCACCTTGGAATTTCAACAAATTGCTAAATGCAGAATTTTTCTTATTTGTTTAATCTCATTATTATGATTTGGTGGCTTTGCAGTTGTGAACCTGACACTGATTGATCTTCCTGGACTTACAAAAGTAGCTGTTGGTGAGAGAGCACACTCAACTTTTGCATGTCCTTGGTTTCTTCTTTTTTTTATAAAATAAATTTGGGAGAGTTTTCCTTTGGTTTCCCTATTAAGTTGAATATATGGTGCTGATTGTCTGGATCATTGTAGAGGGTCAGCCTGATAGCATTGTGCAAGACATTGAGAATATGGTTCGGTCCTATATTGAGAAGGTGATCCATTCAAGTTATGATTTTCTTTTTGTGGGATTGCATATAAGTAGATGAAGACATTATTTTAGTTTTGCTAGAACCTCTTCTGCATGTTTTTGGAAACACTGCTCTTCTATACGGGAGTTTTTTGAAGTTCAAGAGTTGAACCAATAGTGCAAAAATTGTTCTACATGATCTTGGTTATTTGAAGAAGTGACATGCATTCTTGATACAGACAGCATAGAGTATGATGTAGTTATTCCTTACTGGTTTTCTAAATGCTTGCTTCTTAGTTGGCCGCAAATCATGATGGTCTGTGCGGGATCAGATTTCGTGAAATAGAGTATTTTATTGGTCTATATTTGTCTCATACCTTGCAGCCCAACTGTATAATTCTGGCAATTTCTCCTGCGAATCAAGATATTGCTACATCAGATGCGATTAAGATTTCTCGTGAAGTAGATCCCAAAGGTAAGATTTCTCATCTGATGCAATTTCTGGCAATTTTGTTGACTCACTCATGCCTGCCTAGTTAAATTAGTTGTTCTTTACGATCAGATAACTTGCTCCAATATTATGAGAGAGGAACCTAAAATGAAACAAGCAGGAGGTGCCCATTTGGACAGCAGACTTACTCTTGAGATTGAGAGCTCATAGTTCCTTGAATTTAATATCTTGCCTATTTGGATAAGTGATGGAAGTCGTGTAGTCATCATACCTTGTCCTAAGGGATTCTGAATTTCTGTTTCTGTGATGGCGATATTTTCAGGGGAGAGGACATTTGGAGTTTTAACAAAGATTGATCTTATGGACAAGGGCACTGATGCAGTTGATGTAAGTTTCTTTTAGATTGCGTAAACAGAATGATTTTGCAACATTTTAGCATTGAAGTTCAGAATTTGTTGTGATATGGGACTCGATTATATACATGAAGCCTCCTGTTTAGTGCATAGTAATAGAAGTGTCTTTTGTTGCCTATCAAAAATAGAAACATCTTTTGTTTTTTCTCATAATGCATGAATGAGAAGTCCAAAGCACAATGATGAGAAGGTTGGAGGGGGGTGGAATAGGGCCTTGTTTTTTTATGGGGGTAGGTATACTTTAGTTCAATCAGTTTTAAACAACATTTTCATTTACTATTTGTTCTTGTTTAAAACTCTGGAGCAATTTTTCGCAATAGGCGGTCACGTTTCTTAGCTGGAACGGGTCCAATTTGATATGCATATGGATTTGACAACTGGCTGATTAAGTTCAATTGCCTCCATATAAAATTAAAAAATGATGAGGGACCTTTGTGGGAAGGTAAGAGGGAGGAAAGAAGGATTACGTGGTATATCGGGAGTTGGCATTTAGAACAAAAGAAAAAGGGGGTTTGGTGATAAGAAATGTTGTGGCTAGGAATATTGCTCTCTTCAAAAAATAGCTTTGGGGATTTCTCATTGAGGACAATTCATTTTGGCACTCCATTATAAAGAGCAAATATGGGATTCAAGTAAACGAATGGGATTCTTGTGTGGTATGTAGGGGCAACTCACGCGCTAGAGTTCTAAATTGCCGTATCGAAAGACTTATCGATATAAGTGATACGGTCATGTATCGGTAGATATCGGACAATATCGGTCGATACACTGGTAAATATTGGTATCAGAGGTCCACAATCTCAATACGTATCGGCCGATACGATACGTAACAGATGATATTTCTTGTCACGCGCTCCTTTGAAAGCTGTTTCGAATTTTGCTTCTTTTTTCTTGACGTTTGTCTCTTTGAAGGCGGGTAATGGGAAAGATTTGTTTTTGGGAAGACAAACAAGGAGTAATGTTTCCTTTCATGTTTTGTTCCCTCGCCTATATCGGTTGATCCACTCCCATCACGGGTCTATTGTTTCTATAGCACTCTTTCTTATGGCTCCAATATCATAATATACGAATCAACACATTAAGAAATTAGAATCTTGTTAATTATGATTTGATTACTAGAATCAACATATTAAGAAATTAGGATTTATTGATTGTGATTTGATTTACAAGTTATTTTCTTCCTTAGTAATATTTTTTTATCAATATAAATAGATTAATTATACCTCTTTGAATGTAACTAAGAAATTATACAATTATTTTATGCTTTTTGGTATTAGAGCAAAAAAAAAAAAAATCCCGCCCCAAACCTTTATCTCACCGCCCCTTTTTAGCCACCAAAACCTTAAGTTGCTGTCATCATCGCGGTCGACACAGCTTACCGTCGACGAGCCTCTTACCCTCATTGTGACCTTCTCTTCTTGCTTCGTGACGACCTTCAATGGACAACACCATCATCATCACCATCGATGTAAAGATTCAAGTGGATCACTGGCCTAATAACTTGAATAAATAGTTCAACAAAACGGCTCAAAATGCTTAAGCTCAAGTTATTAGTAGTAGCTTACAAGTTTCATTGTATACCAGACTTATTTTCTATCTTTCACAAATGTGGGATGGATTATCACAATATCCCAATTCAAATACGCACCGCCCTCATTGTATGGCCCGAGTTCTTCCCTTGGTTGGGGTGTAGATAGTAGCCAATTAGCGTGCACAAGGTATATAACCTCGAGGCCTCTACCCCTCTTCGGAGCCTCTACTCCTCTACTATTCACATCGCCACAGAGTCATACATAGGAACCAGGGTTAGCTCTAATACCATTTGTAAGGACCCAAGTGGACCACTGATTCAATAATTTGAATAAAGAGGAAAGAGCCTAACAACACGGCCCAAAATACTAGTTTCTAGACTTATTTTCTATCTCTCACCAATGTGGGATGGGTTATTACAATCGATCATCTCCGTCGTTGTCGATTTCACTGTCGATCTCACCGTCAGCCGTAGCTGATCTCAACTAGCCATGTTCGCTGTCTGGCTCATCTAGCTACGCACAAAAATGAGGCTTCGTGGTTCAACCAACCACGCTAAAGGGTGGGTATGGGTCGGCCTGGGTCGGTTTGGGACTTAACCCAGAACCAACTCGATCAAGGCCGGTTCTAAAATATTGAACTCAAAACCAAACTATCCATGCTTTAAAACCAACCCAACCCAACCCAACCCAGATAAACTCGGGTTGATTCGGGTTGGAACCGCTATTCAATTAAATTAAATATTTTTCTTAATAAAATATTCTAAAGTAATAATATATGTCTTATTCTATGAATGGCTTAATTTTTTGTATAATATCCCAAAATGAGCAGCTTAAATTCCACTACTCTTTTTTTTAATTTACACATTTTTAACTATAACTAAAGGCACAAATAATATAAATAATAGTTTTATGTGATTTATATATTATCTTTTGGGTCTTGGGTTGAGTCGGTTTAAAGAATTCTTAACCCGAGAACCGAACCAACTACATCGGTTTAATGTTTTTAAGATTCAAGACCTAATCCATTACTTGACAGAATCGAACCAACCCAATCCATGGAGGTCGGGTTGGGTTGGTTCATAGGTATTTCGGGTCTATTGGACAGTCCTAAACCACGCACAGTTGCCGTTGCCGTCGATTTCCATCATTGTCACCTTCCTCGCCTTCGACCTTCGTTGCCCTCACCGTTGATATTAAGAACCTTGATAGGGCTGGCAGGTTCACCGTTGCACCTTTCAAAAAAAAAAACATGGTGAGAGAAGACAAATGTTAACACTGTCACACGCAAAGAGAAAGACCTCCCTCTAATCTTGCTAGTCTCCAGAGGCTCTTGGGAGGATAAGGGTTGCACATAACCTTCAAATGATTGCGCAACTCAGTTCATGTTCAACAATTTGGTCGACTTATGTGGTTTGGGATCTCTGATACCTTGATTGATCCTGGTTCGGGTCTGCTCGATTCTATTTGGGTTTGCTCGACTCTATTCGGGTCTTTTTAAAAACTTCGGTCTTATGATTTGCTAATGCAGTAACATTATAT
>JAOTRH010000020.1:17056243-17110097 GCA_034768845.1 Heliamphora exappendiculata | reverse complement strand
TAAGAAGCAGACTGTGGTATCCCGGTCTAGTGCTGAGGCCGAGTACCGAGCTATGGCATTAGCAACTGCTGAGATTACGTGGCTTCAGCAGATTTTGATAGAGTTACACTTTCCACTTAAAGGCTCAGCTAGACTCTGGGTTGATAATACCTCCGCTATTTATATTGCCACAAATTCAGATTTTCATGAGCCAACGAAGTATATTGAAGTTGATTGCCACTTTATCCGTGATGAATATCAGAAAAGTGTTGTTACATTTGAGTCTATCTCTACAGGGGAACATGTGGCTGATATTTTTACTAAATCTTTACCGGGTCCGCGTGTCTCCTATTTATGTAACAAGTTAGGTTTGGTAGATATATATGCTTCAGCTTGAGAGGGGTGTTAGTAGCTTATTATTATTATATTACTATTATGTTATTATTATCCGACATGTGTAGGTGTATGATTGTAATAGTGCTATCTAAATTGATTATAAATAAGAGCTCGCCTACCCATTATGACACGGCATTATTCTTAACACTTTAAAGCTTGGAAAGACCATAAATTTCATTATGTGGTATATGAACTCTCTAAACATACTCGCACCAGTTGTATTTCCTGCATGCATCGGGTATCTAGAATTTTTGATCTCATGGATTCGGATGTATGGGGGCCTTCTCCGGTTGTTTATTTATCTGGACATTGTTATTACATGACTTTTATTGATTATCATTCTCGATGTACATGGGTTTATTTACTTAAAAAAAAATCTGATGTGTTACCCCTGTTTATTCAATTTCTCCATTTGGTCAAAACTTAGTTTAACACTGTTGTTTAACAGATATGATCTCATAATGGCAGTGAGTACATTTCTGATGTCATTTGTTCACACCTTAATTAGAAGGGTATCTTACAACAACTTACTTGTTCGTCCACTCCCGAACAGAATGGTGTCACATAACGTAAGAATCGTCATATGATGTCTGTCGTTTATTGCCTCTTTTGTGGCATGCACATACCCAAATTTTATTGGCATATGTTTATACTTACTGTAGTTTACTTTATTAATCGCACTCTTAATCAAATTTTGCATAGTTCGGCTCCTATTCAGGTTCTTATACCCAATCGTTCTTTATTTTATCTTTTGCCTTAGGTGTTTGGCTGTACTTGCTTCATCTAGAATCGTTGTCCAACTCGTACTAAACGGGATATTAAATCTATTCGTTGTTTTCTTTTAGATTATTTTTCTATATTTAAAAGTTATCGTTGTTATGATCCTGTGTCTTGTCACATGTTACTCCTTGAATGTTACTTTTTGTGAGGATGTTCTCTTCTATTACATGTGTCTTCTTTACAGGAATCTATTCCCTGTCCTTCAATGATAGACTCATCCCTGAGTACTCGTTCAGTTCCCATTTTTTGACTTTATCTTGGTGGTTGTCTCGTAGAACCTTCCTCTCCACTAGTACACTAGTTCATCACCCCTTTGCAAACATATTCTCGCCGCCCTCGCTCTTAGCCTTCCTTACTAGAGCTTTCTCCAGGTTAAGGTATTGCTTCCCCTTTTTTCATTTATGCTCCAACCCCTTTTTCTCGTTATCCTTCTTGTGATCGCCAACCCCCTTTCTGTTATGGTTGGCTTAGCAGTACTAACTATTCTATCTCCTAGTTTGTCTTTTATGATTGTCTTTCAGCTTCTTACCGTACTTTCCTTGGCGATATCGCCTCTGTGCCGATTTCTCAGTCTCTGTTTGAAACTCTTCAGAATCCCAAGTGGGCCACCGCCATTCAAACCTAGATGGATGCCTTGGAATCTAATCGTACTTGGGATCGTGTACTGTTGCCCCCCGGTGAGAAATTGTGGGATGTAAGCAGGTCTTACTGTTAAAGTATTTAGCAAATGGTTCTGTGGATCAGTATAAGGCCCACCTTGTGGCTAAAGGCTTTACACAGATTCCCAGCAACTTTGCTCCTGTTGCTAAGTTAAGTACTGTTCGCCTTCCTATGTCTTTAGCGGCTTCTCATTGTTGGCCTCTTCTCCAACTGAATGTTAAGAATGCATTTCTTCATGGAGATTTACTTGAAATCATCTATATGGATCCTCTACTGGGTTTTTAGGCTAAGGGAGAGTTTTCGGGGAGGGTATGCCACCTCCCCAAGTCTCTGTATGACATGAAGCAGTCACTAAGGGTGTGGTTTAGTCGTTTCAGTAATATTATCTTATCTATGGATTTTGTCCAATGTCACTTTGATCATGCTTGTTTTATCCGTCAACATACTGATGGTCGACTTATTATGTTACTAATATATGCTGATAATATTATTCTTACTAGAAATGATACAGCATGTATAGCTCAGGTGAAAAAAGATCTTGACAGAGCTTTTGATACTAAGGATTTGGGCCCTCTCAAGTACTTCATTGGTATTGTGGTTGCCTGTTCTCATTATGAGATATCTCTTTCTCAGTGAAAATACGTTCTTGATTTCCTTCAAGATATTGGCATGTTAGGGTGTAAGCCAGTCTTTACTTCCATGGATTCAAATCTTAAGCTTTCAGCTGAATCTGAAAAATTACTTTCTAATCCTCTACATGTCAACGTCTGTTGGGTTGCTTGATTTACTTGACAAATACAAGATCTGACTTGACTTTTGCAGTTAGCATAGTTAGTCAATTTATGCATGTTCATCGCAAAACTCATATGGATGCAGTTTTTTATATTTTGAGGTATCTGAAGACCTATTTAGGTCTTGACCTATTCTTCTCAACTGGTACCCAATCTGGTCTTTCATGCTTTACCGATGGTGATTATGCTAGGTCTAAAACTGATCGACGATCCACATTTAGTTTTTGTATTTTCTACGGCCATCATCTTATATCATGGAAAAGTAAGAAGCAAACAATTGTCTCAAGATTTTTGGCTGAGGCCGAGTATCGGGCTATGGCTCAGGGCACTTGTGAAATACTTTGGCGTCGATCTCTTCTTGCCGAGCTGGATTTTGAGGAGAAAGGATCATCTTGGTTATTTTGTGATAACAAATCTGCTATTATGCTTGCCTTTTATCCCGTTCTTCATGAACGAATCAAGCATATAGAGGTAGACATTCACTTTATTCAAAAAAAATTCGAGCAGACACTCTGATTCTCTCCTTTGTTTCTTCATCTGATTTGACTGTGAATATGTTCACTAAGTCTGTGGAACTATTTTTACTTCGGTCATCAATTGTTAAGCTGGGCTTGATTGACATATTTGTTCCAGCTTGAGGGGGAGTATTGGAATTAACACATTAGGAAATTAGGATCTCGTTAATTATGATTTGATTACTGGAATCAACATATTAGGAAATTAAGATTTTATTAATTGTGATTTGATTTACAAGTTATTTTCTTTATTTTTTGTAATTCTTTTTATAAATATAAATAGGTAGTTATGCCTCTTTGAAGATAAGTCAGAAATTATACAATTCTTCTATTCTTTTCATGGAACTTTAATTTTTGTAAAAATCTCAATGATGGGGAATCATTTGAAGTGACGCCTTTGTTGGCAAGTAGTAATGGACTTTCATTGAGAGTTCACGACATTGACAATAGAGCTTGGCTATTCCACTCTTCCATGACCTTTTCTTGTAAATCTTTTTTTGATAAACTCAATGATGGTCATAATGCCTCATCGTCCTTTCTCAAAACAAGAGTTGGAAAATGGTTGGGCCTCTTAAATTAAGATTTTTATGTAGACTTTGAATTATAGAAGTCTTATGACCAGTGGTATTATTCAACGGAGGAGGCCAAATAGATATTTGAGTCCTCAATGGTGCATTATGTTTAGGAGGGTTGGAGAACCTCTGAATCATTTGTTTTTGCATTGCTCTTTGGTTCTATCTTTACGGCACCAGACCACTGGTTATTTGGAATGGCGAAAATTAATTGGGTGGCTCTGAAATAGTGCTTGCAAATGGGTGAGATTTATTTTGGGGATTTTGGGTCTAATAAGAAATGCAAGAATAAAGTGGAATAAAATGCAAGAATCTCTGAGGATAAGTTGAAGACATTGATTACTTATGGTATAGAGTTCGCTATCTATGTTCCTTTTTGGTATCGGTTTCTCCTCCTTTTAAAGGAATTCTGTTGTTTTTAATATCTAAGGATAAGAGGATGCTGCATGATTTATAGTGATTTTATTCTTGCATCCGTCCTTGTTTTTATGATGGGGGACATCTTGTCGTCTCAACTATTGTACTTTTCTCTTTATGCTTAATATAATTATTTATTGATGATAAAAAATGAGTGAGCATGTGAAGGATTTTTCGTATACATTTTAACTTATAATTCGTTACTTAGTGATGTGATGAAATGTTACCTCATTTGCCTTGTTTTACCACAATGAAGTTTATGAGTGCTCAAGTTTTTAATGTTGTCTAAAAACTGAATGGCAGTTTTAAAGGTCTTTTTTTTGTGTATGCGCTCGTGTGTGTATGATTAGTGCAACATATGGTAGTTGCGGTTTTTGGGAAGGGTTTGTATTGTGTTTGCATGTGTTAAAATGTATAAATCTTGGCTTGGATTAGTTTCTCCATGCTTACTTAATTTTAGTTTTTTTTTTTTTTCCTTTCTAATTTTCTCTTTGTAGAAGATTATCCTAGAACCTCATGATTAAGAGGGCTGAATCTTAGGTCTCTCCAGGTATGCAAGCTCATGTGAAGGTATAAATATCGGCTGTTTATTGGTTTACTTTTAGGCAATAGCCCATTATTAAGAAAGATAAAAATAGGAAGCAAAAAGCTGTACCCCCAGTCTTGTTTTCATGTTCTTCTCTTTATCTTGTACTCTACTTTCTTGCAAGAACTAGTCTAGAGTTGTTTGTCAGAGAGCATTGCTTTGTTTGCCTGAGGCAGATTGTTGATAAAGCTCAATTGAACTAATCATTACCAGTATCTTTTTCTTGGGAGAAAGAAATGCCAATTGGCCATGATTCTTGAATAGATATAATATAAAATCACCTGAAAGCTTTTTGAAGAGGAATCTTAGGCCCTTGAAAGCCTTGCCTAAAAATTCCGTAGTTTTACCTTGAGGATAAATTTAGTGACTTTAGCAGTGAGCACTTCATTTGAATTGTGGGCCCTAATTATGCTGTTTTGAAGTTACAGATAGACGGCAAATTATTTGTATCAGTAAATGGCATGTCGATTCGAAGTTGCGTAGGCTTGAGCACTTCTAAACATATGGTTTTCTTGAACAACAAAAATACAAGGAAGTTGCCAATATTTTCTTTTTCTATTTATGCTGCGAGTACATTTCCTTTTGTGAATAAGATTTATGTCCTTTCTTCTCCCTTTTCATTTGTACATATCTTTGTTGTGTTTTTTGATAAGATATTTGTACTGTAGACTTGCTTGTTTTCCATCATTTTCCATACATTTAGCTTGTGAATGCATTTTTTTTTTGAGTTTGATAACATTTAAGGTTCCTACTTTACTGTTTATTTGTGATCTATTCCCTGTGATTTTAAGATCTCCCATATGTTTGTTCAAGCTAAGGAGAGGATTTACCTGCTCCCAAGTGTGTTGCATTTTCTTTTTTGACTTTCTTGACATGCTATTTTACCCTTCCTCAGATGGGCAATGTTTGTTCATACATGGCTGTATTCTTATGTTGTAAAGTAGTTTTGACAGAGGATGATTTAGTTGCATCTAAAATCAATGTTTTCAAATGTTTAGACTTGTTTTGAATTTGATTGTAAACATCGAAAGGACATCACTAGTTTATGTAATTTTCAGATGTTGGAAGGAAGAGCGTACAAGCTACAGTATCCTTGGATTGGTGTAGTTAATCGATCTCAAGCAGATATTAACAAGAACACTGATATGATCGCTGCACGGCGTAGGGAGCGGGAGTACTTTTCCAACACACCAGAGTACAAGCATCTTGCTCATAGGATGGGTTCTGAGCATCTAGGGAAGATCCTTTCAAAAGTAAGAACTTTTTTCGTTTTGATTTTAACAAGTTTTGTACATTGTAACTGTTATTAATGTTATTAATGCTATGTTTCTTTCAAGTAGGGAGGCAAAAATTCATATGCATTTTTTTCTTTGGTGGTTTAACTTATTTTTTTTTCCTCATACAATATTCTTTCTGTTGTGAATTTCATGCTTGACATTTTATATGTTAATTTCAGCATTTGGAACAAGTTATCAAGTCTCGAATCCCAGGTCTTCAGTCTCTCATTAATAAAACCATCATTGAACTAGAGACGGAGTTGAGCCGTCTTGGGAAGCCAATTGCCACTGATGCTGGAGTAAGGACTCTTTGATACTTCTTTTCTTTCTGTCAGATTAATCTACATCTGTGAGATCCACACCGTATAAAGAGTAGTGGCTCAATTAGCTCGTTTACCAGCCAATAATTGTGTGGGTTTCCATCTTCATGGGTGGCTCAGTTAGCATGGCAGAATAAGCAGGTTTTCTAATCTGACCGGCTTATCTGGAGTTTTAAGATGCTTCACGATTGTTCCTAGGTTACACTTGCAATCCTAGGTTACACTTGCAATGTGAAGCTTTTGTGACATTATTTCCATCTCTCATTCATGCAGGGCAAATTATACATGATCATGGAAATCTGCCGTGTTTTTGATGGAATATTCAAAGACCATCTTGATGGCATGTATGTTCGTTTAAGTGTGCTATCCATTGTTGTACCTTGCAACTTACATATGTAATGTTGATAAATGATCTAACACTTCGTTTGCAATGATCATTGATTTCTGCAGACGACCAGGGGGTGATAAAATTTACAATGTATTTGATAATCAACTTCCTGCTGCTTTGAAAAGGTTGCAATTTGACAAGCAACTTTCAATGGAAAACGTACGAAAACTAATCACTGAAGCTGATGGATATCAGCCTCATTTAATAGCTCCGGAACAAGGATATCGCCGTCTCATTGAATCTTCACTAGTTACTATTAAAGGGCCCGCTGAGGCAGCTGTTGATGCAGTACGTATTCAACTTCCTATTTATTTACACTAAAATTTCATGCACTTGGTGATTACATCATTTTTCTTGTTACTGATCCGTTGCCATTGGCATTTTCTCTAAACTGAGCTTGGTTGACGTGGTGTGACCATGCACTTCTGAGTGAACCCTGCTCTGATGACCGACGAAGGGCGGGCTCCGATCCAACCCATCTTCCCTCTCTCAAGAGGGGTTGGCTTCGAGCCAACCCTGCTCACTTGCCCAAGAGGGGTTGGTTACACACCATCCCCACTTTGCTCGTCCAGGAGGAGTTGGCTCCAAACTAACCGCACTTTGCTCACAGAGGAAGTGGTTGGCTCCAAACTAACCCCACTTCACTTTGTTTGCTCAAGGTCACACACACAAGCCAATTTCATCGCTTGAAGACTTAGCGAGTGCAAGACTGCATGACAAGACCTATATTAGAAGTAGGGCCCAGTAGATCTCGCTCGGGACCTTTGGAGGATTGTGGCTCAAAGGCTAGAGTTGAGCGCTCATCTGAGTTGCTTGTCTTGTCACATCCTTGGGGTGTCTCTACTATGACCAAATTTAGAGAGAGGGTGTTGAGTCAAGAGACAACAAAATACACTGATTACTTTTAAGAAATATGACGATTTGGAGACAATGGGCATAGGTTGCATAGCATGTGCCCTCTCACCTTGTCGGGTATTAGATATCTCTGTTGACCTGGCTGGTATGATCAAGTTATAGCTTCAAGGGAAAGGCTCCATCTGTCCCTTTGTAATAGTAACCTCTAGGTTCTCTTATCTCCTATATAAGGGAGCCCATACTCTTTCAAAGGTTAGTGTTCACCTGCTATTCAACCCGACTTTGAGTTTCTCTTCACTGTCTCCCCCCCCCCCCCAAATCCTAAGGTTGCTTGCGCTATCTCCTTCTCCATCTCTGATATCCTGAGATGCTTACCATCTTTAGACATTCCGGTACTCCACTCTACCCTGGACCAATTACCATGGAGCTTGAGCTTGGCTTGTAATTGGTTTTAATCTAATAAGCGCTGAGTGGCTTTGTTAAGGCTAGCTCAAGCGGTATTACTTTGTTATGGGTTTTCGCCTAACATCTACTTGTAGAAAGAAGCTCTTATATGAAAAGAGAAAAGCTAATAGGTTGGGAGTACGAGTAAATGGGTGATTGGTGGCTGGTGAGAGTTGTGAGTTGTTTTCTGCAACCAAATGTATGACGTAAATATGCATGCAGTGAGATATTTTTTTTTTATAAAAAAGAACCTAAATCAAGTTATGATCACCATCGTTTGCAGCACAAAATTTTCTCTGGCGATATGCTTAGCAATACTTCATGATCTCGTGGTAACACCTAATTGCGGCATGTTACAAATATCAGTTACCAACTAGCCAGTATAAAGCAGTGTTTCATCAAATATCTTCATTACATCTCTCTGTTTTTGTATTTTTAGTTTCATTTCCATACCATTCCTTGAAGAAAAGAAAGAATTGCTGTAAGTATTGCCCATCTTCATATGGTTGGGTTCGCCACTTTGCTAGTGCTCCCATGCAGTTTTTCACATAAAGAGTAGTAGTCTGCTATAGCAGAATGCCTGCCAGCCCATTTTTTCTCCCGATATGCAAGAAGTTACTTGAAATCTGTCCTCCAGTTGGAACTGAAATGAATCTTACTAAGACTTTTGTGTCTTTCGGCTAACTCTCTTACACATGGATTATGGAATGCACTAAACTGTATGAGCAGGAGGAGCACTGTTTGAGCAAGGTCATTGGAACCTTGCTTGTAAACTACAGTAAACAATGCTCCTCTTTTTTCTTTTATTTAGATTATGATATACAAATATATGAAAGCCTGTAGCTGTGTTTTCATATCATGTGCATGTACATATTTGCGTCCTTTATTTTGTGAATTTAATTTTCTAAGGAATCCTCCTGATAGAAACCACATAAGAAAAACCACATTTTCCTCAAGCAGCTGTGTGCGGAGTTAATTTTTCTGAACATGTCATAAATTTTATGAGGCTTTGAATGGGACCGCCCTTATCCCCCTCTCCCATTGTGCAGTGTGCAATCATGTAGTTGCTTCAATTTAAATGAGTATTGCTTCAATTTATTTCCCTGTTCCCTTTTTAATGCAGATTTTTTTAGAGAATTTATTTCTAGAGAACTTTTTCCAGTTTCTTGTCAAGACTTTTTTTTTTCCCTCTTTGAGTTCCTCTTGACTAAAACTAGAAAACAAATTGACAAAATCTGAAAGAAAAAATTCACTAAATACAAAAAAGCATATTATTTTGGTCTTTTTTTGTTGTTGTCGTAACTTCATTTTCATAAATTAGTCAAATCCTTTTTGTACTTAAAGTTTCCTTTCTCTTTAAAAGGTAACAACTTTTTATCAAAAGATGAGAAAAGTTCACTAAAAGGCAAAATTCTTCTTTAAAAAAAAGTTGGCTTAGAAGTTGGAGCTGTACAGACCCTAAAAATAACAATGCATAAATTATTCAAGAATGAACAAAACTATTCCAAACCATTTGGAGCTGAAACATTTGTTAAATTTTATTTGGTTGGGAGTGGGATCCCAACCAAATAATGTAGTTGTGCAGTAATGGAGTTGCTTCAATTTAAATGAGTATTGTTTCATTAGTTTCCCTTTCCCCATTTAGTGCTATTTTTGGATGTGGATGACCCTTGTAATTGCTTTTAGCAGTTTCTTTAATTAACGACAGTGTATATACATTGTTAAGAAGATAAATTATTCTAAACCATTTAGAGCTGAAACATTTGTTAGATCTTTTGTAAGATCATTTTGTGGAATGGTATGTGATGGACTGTCTTTATTTAACATTTTTCATTTTCCATTTTCCATTTTCCATATTGGTGTACTAAGTAAGAGCCTGCAAATTACTTTGCTTGATATCATTTTTCCCCCAATAATCACAGGTGCATGCCATCCTGAAGGAACTGGTTCACAAGGCAATCAGTCAGACCATGGCAAGTCCCCAGACCTTCCTCATTTTTATCGTCTTTCTGGATTTGCCCTTATTGTACATGATAAAACTGTAATCAGGAATAGTATGAGGAGGTCATTTCTTGTTTTAGGTTTTCAGTTTTATGCTGAAGAGTCATGAAATGTAAAGGAGAATAGCAATAAACTAGATGGGAAGGAGAATGTGGAAGTTATTTCATTCTTCTGATTCTATGAAATGCCTCGTATTACGCAGGAACTCAAGCAGTATCCTACCCTTAGAGTGGAGGTTGCAAATGCAGCCTGTGAGTCACTGGACAGGATGAAGGAAGAAAGCAAGAGAGCAACATTACAGCTAGTTGAAATGGAGTATAGCTATCTGACAGTTGAGTTCTTCCGGAAGCTTCCTCAAGATGTTGAGAAGGGAGGAAATCCAACACATTCAATATTTGATAGATACAATGATTCATACCTGAGACGAATTGGTAAGTGGCAAGGAGTAAGATAATTGCAGTAGTTAACCTATGCATTGAAAAGATTTGGATTGTGTCCGCTTTATAGATTTAACGTCAGCTTCGTGCTGTCTTTGGTTGCTCAATTTTAATCCCTGACTCTCTCTCCCCCCCTCTCCCTCTCTCTGTAACAGGAACAACCGTCTTGTCTTATGTCCACATGGTTTGTGGGAGTTTAAGGAACTCCATTCCAAAATCCATCGTCTATTGTCAAGTGCGTGAGGCCAAGCGTAGCTTACTTGATCATTTTTTCACCGAATTGGGTAAAAAGGAGGTGAAGCTTCCTTCCTAATCCCCCAACTTCATAGGGAAGTAAGAGAGAAGGGAAAAAAAAGGGATTTACATGGTGCTTATTTATCTTTCCAATTTGTTTTGCAGGGGAAACAGTTGGGCTCGCTGTTGGATGAGGATCCAGCAATAATGCAACGGCGTGTTAACCTTGCAAAGAGATTGGATTTATACAGAGCTGCACAGTCGGAGATCGATGCAGTTGCCTGGTCTAAGTAGAGGGAGGTACCCATTTTCCTCTTTATCTTCTACTAATGATAGGAGTTAGTAATAGGACTCTGATTCTTTGATTCATGATCTATGATTCTTTGTATCCCCCTATAATGTATTGATGTAATTGCTACCAAGGCCTCAATTTGAGAATTCTCATATCTAGTTCTCTCTCTCTTGTTTACTTCTTCAGGTTTTTCTTCTTTTTTTTTTCTTTTCTATTTTCCCCCACTTGCTTTTGCATACCTTATTTAAAATATTTGAAAGTTGCCCAGGTGTGCATTTTGATATAAGTTCTGTTGCATCATGGTCTGTTTTCCTGTGTTGTTATCCTGTGGCCATGAGGTGTGCATTTTGACAAGTTTTGTATTTTTATTTTTTACATTTTAAGCTTCTCTCTTTGCTCTTTCTTGAGATCCCCAGATCAATGCAAAGTATGCAACAAAATGCCCAGATGAAATCAGTGTTGGGGTCAGTCCGAAAATTCTATACCTTTTGTTGTTAGAGTAGAAGCTTCGATACCACTTTGTTGGGTTAAAACAACACACCCTGTGCACATTTTGGTATAAAATTTGAGAACATTCCTGGGTGACAGAGATTATAAACAACCAAAACTTGAGCCCCGGTTTCTTGCTTATTGGTGCTTTATGTAAAAAGAATTAAGAAATACTCATGATAGCTGTTCGAGCCATATTGCTCATATGCTGATATTAGTTTTGATTCCTCGTGATGTAGTAGTGGCTAACGTTTTAGTAGAATTTGATGAGGGTACACTATTGGATTATTATGAATCTGGGATCAAATAATGTTGGTGGTGTATTAATGTTCATATTCATGGTTTCAATGCAGTGATAGACAACTAATAGTTTGATGAGATACGAGAGGGAGGCTTGTAAATGTCATAGACATCATGTATATAAAATTTATTTTTAACCATACAATAAAATTAAGATACAAAAGTATTATACTTAATTTTCATTGTTTACTTATCTTTCTTATTTTTCTATCTTTTTAATTTTATTCATTGATTAATATTATTATTTTAATATCCTATCATATAATTTTTGTTAGTATTACTCCATGTTAAAGTTTTAAAATAATCTCCGATATGATCTTGTTTTTGCAACCTTTTCAATTTATTTCCCCTGGCCCCGATAATATTCTCCCTTATACTCTCCGCTTTGCACAATGTTTCTAATTAGGCGTAAAAAAGGAAAGATGAAGAGAGGGCAATATTCGGGTGGTATGCAACTTTGTTCTGTGTTTGAACAGTGCAATAAACTTGAAGAAATTTCTAGACGGCAACATTGAGTTGTGCCTAGGAGTTTAGGACCATTGTATTGTATTGTATTGCTTGAGAGAAAAGAAAGATGAAGAGAGAGAACACGAACAAATAATGATTTTAGTGAGAGGAAAAAAAAAGAGAGAGGAGGGAATATGAATGGTTTTTCAGTACAAGGGCCATTTTGCCTAAGTGATCTAAATTTGCGTGGCACTATAATTCATTAGCGCGACAAAAGAAAGAAGAACAGATAGTAATTTTAGTGAGAGAGAAAGAAAGGAGGGAATAAGAATGTTCTTTCAGTCAAAAGGTCATTTTGCCTAAATCATATGAATTACTGTGGCACTATAATTTTGGGATGTGCCATTAACGCAAGAAAAGAAAGATGAAAAGAGAAAACTAGAACAAATGGTGAGAAAAAAAGAAAGGAGCAAATAAGAATCGTCGTTCGGTTCAAGGGCCACTTTGCATAAATGGTATAAATTTGGGTGGCACTATAGTTTTGGGATGTGTCATTAGCGCCAACAAAGAAAGATGAAGAGAAGGAGAGATCTCAAATTTAAGTGATATATATTTTAGTTATCGAATGAACTTAATTTATTATCACTCAGTACATTCAACCTTATTCAGCATTAAATGCTGAATTGTGTGATTAAACAACTGTTAAATTCTTGTTTAGTATTTTTAAAAGGGCAATTTAGCTTCAAGTTCTATTTTTACTAATTTTTTGGGGATAAGGATGATTTATGAAACTAGTATCCAATTAAGGTTTTGTTTATTTCGACGTAAAATATTTTATCATAAAAAATATTTTACATATGAAATAATTTTGTAAAAATTATTATTTTTATTTGTATTTTCTAGTGTTTGGTTTAAATTTGAAAAATAAAAATGAGAAATGAGAGTGAACAAAGGCGAGAAGGATTCAGGTAAAATTTTTTGGAAGGATTCATATGGGAAGAATCTGTCTTACATTCCCTTATTCTTATTTGTTCTGAGAATGATCAAAGACGATAAAGATTAAGTGAATGTTTCAAAGGTACATTTTAAAATTAACTTACGAGTTAATTTTTTTAAAATCAAATTTGGTCTAATGAGGTAAAATATTTTACTAAAAAATATATTTAAAAAAATATATTTTACTAAAAAATATATTTTACATAGGTATTATCAGTCAAACAGTGAAAATTTAATAAAATATTTTATTCAAAAATATTTTATATCGAAACAAACAGAGTTTAAATCTCTTTTTTTATAATGTATCTAGCGTTGTCGTAATTGTAAATGAAACATTATTGCAAAAGTTGTATATGAAATCGTAACATATTTTTTCAAAATAGAGCCAAAATCGGTGCTACGAAATTAGAACGCAAAAGAATATTAACTTTAGTGATAGATATCGAATATTGATACGCAAATTTTTTTAATAAACAACCAGAAAGACATTTTAAGAGAATTTGACCGTCGAAACGAAAATGACGACTAGAAATAAGTCTTATACATCTCCCTCTATATCAATTTTAAACTCTCCATAAGAATTCATTGTTTCAGTTCTCTATATGCAAACTTGTCATTTCCATTTGAAACCTCCAGTACGATAAATATTGCAAAGGTGAGAAATTGCAAAAATATTCTTATTTATTGCAATAATATTCTTATTTACTATAATAAAATTCTTACTAACTATAACAATATTCTTATTTACTGTACCAAAATTTTCATTTATTGTAATAATATTCTCATTTACTGTACTATTATTCTCATTTTCTGTTAAACTTATACATTCTTATTTATTGCAACAATATTATCATTTTATGTTGAATTAACATTCTTATTTTTTAACAATATTCTTATTTTTTACAACATTTTAAGATGTTCCTCTATACGTAATATATGGGGCAACAACATATCATATGTGAATATTCTATTGAAATGGAATAAAATTGTCACATATCTTCAGTTAAGTTAGTGAAATAATACTGAACAAATAATCATAAAAATTAATTACAATCTATAGCATACGAAATGGTAAATCGCAATAACATCTAAATACCATATTAATGAACGTAGATAATTTATCAAAAATTTTTGTTAAATCATTATATATATCTTACCACCAAAGCAGAATCTATACAACTTATATATATCTATATATACCGATTTATTCCACATAATTACATATGAGTGTATAAACGTCCATAATAGCATTAAATATTTGAAAAAAGATTGGGTAGATAACTTTTTAGTATATATGATCTATTTTAAAATAAGTCATAAAAATATAATTCTACAGCAATTAAATATTTTTAAAAATTTAATTCCTTTTTTTTTCAAAAAAAAAAAAGCTTTTGAGCTAAACAATTTGATATCTCCAATAAATTTATTAACTTCTTTAAAAAAATTCAAAAAAAAAAAAACTGTACACATTTTAAATATTTTTCTTAAAATAAAATAATTATAATATTTTTAGTCAAAATATTAACTCTACTTCCAAATTCCTTTTTTTTTCAAAAAAATCAAATCCCTAAAAAATCTGACTTTTTAGACATGATGGACTACCCAAAAGTTACGGCCTACATAATACAACATTCCTGAACAA
The DNA here is from genome assembly GCA_034768845.1 of Heliamphora exappendiculata. Taxonomy (NCBI): domain Eukaryota; kingdom Viridiplantae; phylum Streptophyta; class Magnoliopsida; order Ericales; family Sarraceniaceae; genus Heliamphora; species Heliamphora exappendiculata. Next base: position 17,095,279 of record JAOTRH010000020.1, on the reverse strand, counting down.
TTCCCCGTAATTGTGTTATAATATTGTTTGACGTTACTCAAATTAATGGGTTATAAATTATATTTTGTAATGAAAATTGTAATTAGTATTTAATAAAATTTATAATTAAAATAAAAAATAATTATAAATTATAACATAAATTATAAGTGTTTAAAACTCTCGATATAACTGCAAAAATAAAACAATCAGCTGGCTAGTTCACCAGTACTTAATTGCTGTTCAATTATGGATAAATTTTTTTAGGTACATAGTATTAATAAATGTAAAATAGAATCTACAATTTCTTTTTTTTATATTTTAAAGTGTGTGAGTTAGTTTATATGTATTTTGACTAATTTATAAAGAATTAATCTTATCATCTACTAATAAAAAAATTAATTAAAATTAAAACAAAATTTCATATAAACTGACCCTAACTTTTAAACCTATAAGTTTAAAGAAAACAAACTCCCAAATCATATGCCTTGAGTTAATAGAATCTCACGTCTAAACTAAAATCTCCATAGCTAATTAGTTTAAAAGTTAAATATTTTTTTGTTTATTTTTGTGTTTTAATAAAAAAATTAAATTAAATTTTAAATAAGTTGTTTAGTAAATTAGTTTTTAAGTTTTTTTTTTTTAAAGATGGATGGTTGAGTAAAAAGTTAATTTTTTTATTTTTTATTCAAATTAAATAATTTTGCCTTTATATGTACTTAAAAATAATAATTATATATAGTTGATAGTGATAGTAATAAATTATGAATAAGAGATCTTATTATTTTTTAAAAGTAATAAGAATTTGAATAGAATATTTTAAAAATTAATTTTTTAATTTAAATTTTTTAATTTTTAAATTTTTTTGGTTTTTCACCAAACAAATCATGTTGATTTTCCTTCTTTTTTTTTGGCCTTTTTATCCCAAAAAAATAATAATAAACTAACAGCCAATCAGGGGCTAAGAAAGTTAATTTTGGTACCTAGCGTTTGTCTCTGTGTGAACAATATCGAAATCTTTATCCATCGGAAGCGCCGGAAGTTCTCCTCTCTCAAATGATGAAATCACCCGACAGTTGGGCGATGTTTGTTTTGAAAGTGAAGGGGGATGGGCCGAGGCGCATGCCAGACGGATCACAGAACTCGTATTCGTTGGGTTTTGTAAAGACCCAAGAAGGAGACCCAGTAGGAATAAAAAGGGCAATTTGAGATATGGACCTAACGATTCACCTCAAAGTACAAGGAAAAAAGACCTGAGAAATAGCACGGCCTATACGTGATGGTCCTGAGCCCAGCTTGCTAGGGAACGGACCACCATACACTGGCTATGGTGCTGACAATGCATTTAATGCGATTTGATCGTGATGAGATAGCATTAAATGCGATTAGATACGACGTTCATCCCATTGAGTACACCTAGTTCTCGGGAAAAACACTTAATGCAAAAACCTTGACCCAGATGTCGAGTCGAGGTGGGAGATTAATGATGATGGAATTGCGGCTGGGCATCAACACCGCTAACTCAGTAGGGATAGTCATTTTGAAAGGCTACGTGTGCTAGAAAGATTACAGGACTATGTGTCAGGAGATATAATTATGAGGTTAAAAAAGAGAGACAGAGCACTACCCGTAATAAAAGGATAGGACTCAAATGCTAGACGATACACAATAAAAATTCGAGAGGAAAAAACTATGTTTTCTTTTTTACTTTTTGATAAAAAGTTCTTTTCTTAAATTCATTCTGATTTTATTATCACAGGGGCTTTCGGTGGACCGTCGCCGGTTAACTCGTGTATGTTAATTTATGTAAGTGCAAATTTATTGGCAGGATCAATCGGGACGTGTTCAACTTAATAAATAAATATGATTTACGGGATACCGTCGTACAGAAAAATAGTAAGTTCATATGGAATTAATAGTTTGAATTAAATTTGTATTTTATTTTTGTTTGTGTTTTTTGTTTTCTGAATAATTGTCCAAATTAATACTCGAAATAACTGCGGATGAGAGGAGGAAGTGGAATAGAAAAATAAATGATTAGAGGAGGGTAAAAATTAAGGTGAATAATAATTTTACCCTTCAAAATTACTTTTGTAACATTTTTAGTTTTTTTTTGTATTTTAATTAATTTTTTATATCTTTATTTTATTTTCTTAAATTGAGTGACTTTAACATAGCTATTAGTGAGTTTTTATTATTATTTGTATTTTTTATTCTAAATTTTTAAAATTTTCGATTTTTAATTTTACTTTATTTACCTTTTTGTTTCCTTTTATTTCCTAGACTAGTTAAAATTAAGTTCTAATATCAACATTTTACTTTGAAATTTTATTTTAAAATTTTTTGTTTTAATTTTTTTCTCTCTCATATTATTCATTTTTTACTTTTTCAATCTTATTTGATTTTTTTTTATCTTTTTTGTCTTATTTAAGTTTTTATTTAATTTTATTTAATAATATTTTGCTCAATATATACACAATCATGTATCCCACTGCAAGAACAAAATTGTTATTATACTTAATCATTATCTTTCTATTATACAAATAGAATAGACTAAAAAAAGAATACACAATACAATAAATATTTAATTTTATGACTATTAGTGATGAAAAATCTAAACTCTCTTAATCGTATCCACCAATCCAAACATGGCGTTATCGTACTCTACCAGAGGATTAAATGTGAAGGATGTCTTCTTCTTCAATGGTGACGAAACAAACTAGGTTTGCCCGCAGAAGTTGAGAGAGCTCAACCCTTTATTTCTCGCAACTGCATGAAGACGGTGTGAATTTGGAGGTACTCTGCCATTTTCCAACCACACCTCCCTCATGGCTCGTGGGTTAGTAGTAGCTAGGGTTTTAAATCGCGATATCGGTATCCGTATTGGTGAGCCAATTATATATTGGTCGGATCATGTCGGCTAATATATATTGAAGTTGTAAAATTTTAATAGGTATCAACCAATGTAATAGGTAACATATCTAAAACCATAATTAAAGTCATATACTAGTGTTTTAAGATTTTAAATATCAGTCGTCGTATCGGTTAATACGTATCGAAATTTTAAGTTTTTGATACAAATATTTACCAGTATATCGGCCGATATTATCCGATATCTACCGATACATGACCGTATTACTAGTACCGATATGTCTTTCGAAACGACGATTTAAAACCCTACTATTTACATGAAAAGAAAATAATTATATTACATTTGAGACATATTTCAAAGTATTCAGATTAATTTGTGTGCAGCTGATCTAATTTTTTAAATTGAGACTAATATCAATGTTGACTAAATAAGATTCAATAAAAGTCATGACAAAGTATAGTATGACCTAAGTCCCAATTTTTTTTCCTCATTTTTATTGATTATTATCTAACATTGGATAGGATAATTCTATCTTTTCAATGGGGGTATATATACCAATCATAAATGAAACATTTTAGAGCAATTTTGCTTAAAAACCGGGGGCAATTCTGCAAGCGTATGGTATAAAGAAAGAAGAAGCAAGTTCCCCTTTGGGATTAGGTTTTACGTTAGTTGTGGTTTTGGTTCAGTGAAAACCAGAAAACTCGTGGGAGAAACTCTTAGTTTCAGAAAATATATATTACAGGTTTGCCTGCCCTGCCTTAGCTCAGGTGTTATGGAGTCTGTGAAAGGCCTAAGGTGGAGAAAGCAAGCTCTCAAACCTATTATTGTAACAAAAAGAAAAGTCAGAGAAGGAGCAGAGATGGATAACGGCGCGGGCGGCGACAAGGAAGTGGAGGAAGAACCCCTGAGTCCGGCGGCGCGTTTGTTTCACGAACCGAACTTCAACGTCTACATCATAGCCATCATGGGGTGCAAGACCCGTATATACCCTGAGGTTGTGAAGGACAAGTTGGCGCACACTCTTCTTCAGTACCCTCGTTTCTCTAGCTAGCAGGTGTGTATGAGTATTATTTTATAGTAATGCCATGCTATTATTCTTGAGTTTGTTATTACTAAAATTAGTAATTTATAAATTATAATTTATAATAAAAATTATTATTATTTAGTAAAAATTATAGTTTATAGTTAAAATAAAAAATAATTATAATTTATAAAAAAGTTATACGTGTTTAGAAAATATTATAATTTTTTTATCAGTAAAAATATTATAACTTATAACTAAAATTAGCAGTCGTAAGTTAAAATTTACTAGTAGTTTTGTCAAACACCCTACTATATATTTTTTAAACGAACGCTACCAAAAAAATGAGTAAGCGATCAAAAATTAACAGTAAGAAGTTTTATTTGTGCTCTATTATTAATTCTTTGAAAAGTCAACTCATCCTAAAAAGAATGACCGAAACAAATGACCAAAATTGGGATATGCGTTTGATTCTTCCCCCATCATTCTTCTCCTAGCCCCGTTCTTCCCCCACGTATGTGTTTGACTCCCGGCCCTGATGACGTCGTCGTCTTCGACGGAGCTCACGCGGCTGTAAAATTTGGTGAACTCTCGGAGATTGATAAATCTTGTCCTCCAAGATGTCGAATCTAGCGGTTGAAGGAAGTAAAGAAAGTGTCTGAGAAAAAAAGAGAGATGGAGAGTGCTATTTGGAATTTTTTTTACTTTTTGTTTTTTCTTCTTCTTTTCTAATCATATGATCCCTGCCATCTCCTTATCATCAATTGCTAGATGCAAGCTCAAGTCTCCTCTCTTCTTCATGCTGGGCTCTGCGATATTAGTGAGAATGTTCTTACGGTGAGAATATTCTCACACGCATTACCAGTGAAAATATTATCACAATTTTTAACCGGTGAAAATATTCTTAATATTTTTAACCATTGAGAATATTCTTAGTGCTTTTAACTAGTACCAACACACAAAAGCAAATAAATACACAACCAGAGCTAATAACTGTGAGAACATTCTCATTGGTTCAGAATTTTAGATAGTTATGAAATTTGTTATTTGTTGAGTTATGCTCCGAACAGTGAACAAATTTTAAAGGCCACAAATGTGAAGGCAGAAGCTGCAAAACTGAAAAGTAAGGCGTTTCTCCATTGGTACAGCAAGGAGGTAATGGACGAGATGCAATTTACAAAAGTGGATAGTAACATGAATGATCTGGTGACGAAATACTAGCATAACCAGGACGCCACCACCGACGACGAGGAAGAGTACCAGGAAGGGATGTAAGAGCATAACGAGGAGAAATAATCAGTTCATGCGCGAAAGAGTGGTTTTAGCGCGAGTGTTACGTGTGTGAAGATATTGTTTCGATCGTATTCTTCGAAAAAGGTAGCACGACTCTTAATTCTTCGGTTAAAAGAATTATTTTTCAGTTCAAAATGCATACCAAGAGCCGGTGTAAATATGCAATAGATAGATTACCATAAAAGGTGCAAGGTTTACTTGATTGTTAAATTTAGAGGTTAAAATATTTGTTAGATTGTTAAATTTAGATTTTAAAATGTTTGTTAGATAACAAAAGATGTTAAAAATAGGACCCAATTTTGTATGTTACGTTGCTAATTTACTAGCATGTGTTTCAATGATGTTATTTCTTTTTCTTTTTCTTTTTTTGTAAAAAGGCACAAAATCAAATATTTTTTTAATATTATTTCACTTAATTTATTACTTTAATTATAATGCAGTTTGAACGAATATTTATACGTTATATATTTTATTATTTACGTGACAGTGGTTAATATATTTTTCAATGATGTTGTTAGTATTATGTTAAATTTTGTACAAATTCAATCAAAATTGAGACTTATTCATCCTAAGTATATTTTTTTTGCTGCTGTGTTTGCTAACTTGATCTGACACCATTTAAAAATCAATAATACTAGTGATTGTGTTTTGGTGATCATATTTGAGTACTATATAGCGTGGCAATTCATACGTAATACTAAAAAATAAATAGTAAAATCACAAAATAATATAAGTACTATACATAAAGTACCACATCATGTGATATTTAAATTTGATCTTTAAAAGATAATCACCGTAACATTACTCTTTAAAAATAGGATAACAAAACTATTAAAGAATACTAAATTTGTTAATTGTACTAAAACTTTGCTAAAATGGGCTTTAGTTTGGCAATTGAAGGTGGCCTTATTTTTGGAAAGGTGGAAAGGATTGAGCTTCATGGATGATCAGCAAAAGGAAGATGACCAAAGAGATCACGTACGTATGAACTAGATTTAGTTGGATTTGAATGTGTTTGGTCCGGCCGGGGCCAGAGTTTGTCATTTGTCAATTTAATTTTAAGTTAAATTTTTAGTTTAAAATTATTTTAAACTAAATAAGTAAAAAATTTATTTGGTAAATTATAAATGTGACTTTAAATTTAAAAGATAATAAATTAAAATTTTTGATTTAAAATAGTTTTAAATTAAAATGCAAAAATCTTAGTTTAAAGTTGTTATACTTTTTTTAAAATCTATTTTTAAATAATTTGATATATTCAATATAGATCTTGTTTGGTAGATTTTGATCAGTAAATTTTAAAAATATAATTTTTATAAAAAAATAAAAAAAATAATAAAAGTTATAATATTTTTAAAAAATATATAAAAAAAATATGTAAAAAAATAAAAAGGTCAAAAGCCTTTGGATTGCCAAAGGAAATCTTTTAATTTTTTAAACTTTAAGTAAAAAAATAAAAAGTTTAACTTAAGATCAATGGCCAAACCAAGCCTTACTAGCTGTATATTATGGATCATGGCTCCAACCGAAAGGTTATAAATTTTGTAAAATGATCCTCACACTCCTTTTTTTTTCTTTTTACAAATTTATCTTATTTTTTTTGTCTTTTAGCACATAAAATTACAAACTCTCATTTAATTCAATACATTTTTTTAATAAAAAACAAAAATAATTTTGTAAATTCACATAGTAATGAGCAAAAAATAGTGTTCACCAAAAAAAAAAAATTTTATGGAAATCATTTCCTTAAATTTTTTTGATGTATAGACCAAGGATTGTATATATTACTTGATTTTTGTCAACCTATTATATAGAAATGATATCTTTTAAAAATTAAAATTTTTTAATTTACGATGTTATTTTTAATTTAATTTTTTTCATAAATTTTTAATTTATTTTGTAAATTTATTCCGTCAATATAAATAGACGGTTATCCCTCTTTATAGGTAAACCAAAATTATACAATTCATTTATTCTTTTTATTTTACCAGGTACATATTATCAATTTCTTTTAATAAAAACATGTTTTACAAAAAAAAAAAAGTTAAGGTAAAAGAAAGAAAGTATATATAAAGAAACAATTTTCATTATCTTTTTAGTTTGTAAGAACTTTATCATGATATATAGTTTTATAATTTTTTACAAGATCTAATTTGTAAAAAAAAAAGTTTCTTACAAAAAAATTATTATGATGTGATTTATATTTTTCTGCTACAACTAAACACACATACAAAAGAGTAAAATAATTATTTATTATTTACTAGTTAGATGCATGTGATCGGTTTTATGTTAATAGAATAATGTATGGGAAATAGAGTTCAAGAAAATTCATTAATATAACATTTTTATGGGTCTCAAATATCAATCCAAACATTTTAGGTTTTTATTTAATTAAAAATTTAAAAAGGCTAATATAGCCGTCAGAAAAATAAAAAAAACTTAAAATTAAAAATAAAATACTAATTTTCAAAATAATTTATTTAAACTCCCACCTTATTTTAGACAATAATAATACTCTAATTGATAATTTATTTATTATTTTAAATACAATTTAACCTTTTAATTAAAAATGTCAAAAAAATTAAAAAAATATTAACATTTAAATTAGTTGGGAATACTGATAGATGTGTGATATTGATACAGACTAATTACCTTCCTATCTTCAGTTTTAACTACAATTATAATTAATTAATTAATTAAATTCAAACAAACACAGGTAGTAGAAGAGAAAATGGCGGGGAAATGAAATGGGTTCGGAGTTCGGACCAAGGTGGACTTAGACAAACACGTCATAGTCCCAAACCTGGACCCAAACATGGTCTCTCCGGACAAGTTCCTGGAAGACTACATCTGCAATCTCAGCAAAACCGCCATCGACAACTCCAAACCTCTATGGGACCTCCACCTCCTCAACCTCAAGACCTCCGACGCGGCGGCGGTTGGTGTCTTCCGAATCCACCACTCCCTCGGCGACGGTACCTCGCTTATGTCTCTCTTGCTCGCCTGTTGCCGGAAAATGTCGGATCCGGAGGCGGTGCCGACTATTCCGGGCAAGAATAAGAGATCGGGCTCCGGCCGTTCCGGCGGCGGGGTGAGGTTGTGGCGGTTCTTCGAGGCGGCTTGGTTTGTCGTCAGGCTGGTCTGGAATTCTTTGGTTGATGTTGTGATGTTCATGGCGACGGCGTTGTTTTTGAAGGACACGGACACTTCGATTAAAGGTACGGCGGGCGCTGAGTTCACGGCGCGGCGGTTCGTGTATCGGACGGTTAGTTTGGATGATATGAAGTTGGTGAAGAACGCTATGAACACTGAGTTATTACAATCAGAATTTCTTTAAAAGAGAATTTCTTTTTCTTTTTTTTAAAAAGGCACAAAACCAAATATTTTTTTAATATTATTTCACTTAATTTATTACTTTAATTATAATGCCATTTCAACGAATATTTATACATTATATATTTTATTATTTACGTGCCAGAGGTTAATATATTTTTCTAACACATAATATTTAGTAGCTTGTTTACTAATAATACCAACGACAGACAATAACGGCCTATAATTGGTTCTGTATAACTAACTTGTTTATAAGTAAGTTTGACTAAGTTGACGAAGTTGATTTTTTCGTCTTTAGTAAATTTTTTTTATCATTCAGTTAAATTTTTATAAACTTTTTAAGCTCTTTTTATTGAGATGAGTCGAAAAAATAAAATTTTTTAATTAAAATATAAATAAAATTTAAAAAAAATAAAAATAAATAAAAATATCAAATCAGTGAGATTATAAATAAAATAAGCAAATAAGTAAAGGATACTAAACCGCCCAATTGTTTTTCTCCTTGTTAATTTGCAGACAATCAACGATGTTGCTCTGGCAATCAGGCAAGCCGGCTTGTCTCGGTACCTCAACAGGAGATACGGTGTGTTTCTCCTTCCTTAACACTAGCAGTTTCAAAATCAGAACTACAGTTTCACCTTATTAGCTAGCTAGTTCATATATATGTATTCTTGCATGCATGTGATCACAGGAGAGGATAACAAAGTTGATGGAGATGGAGGAGCAACTCAGGCCAAAAATTATCTCCCCAAGAATATCCTCCTTAGATCGACTCTCCTTATCAATATAAGACCATCTGCAGGAATTCAGGCAAGCTACTGCTTCTCTTCTACCTTAGAATTATTAACCATTAATTTATTTAAAAATTCCAACGGTTAGAAAGAAAATTAAGCAACTTTATTATTTATATTCTCAGCTCTCTCGGCCAGGTCTCTGAATATTTAACTATTTTAATTATTTAATAGGTGGTGAGATTCAAACACCACAAGATCCATTGTTGGGTCTAATAAATACAATAATATTTACTTGTATTTGGCCTTTTATGAGGAGGCATGCGAAGAATGTTAAAAATAAGAGTACAATCATCCTAGCAGCATAAGTTTTTTTATGGAATAGTGATGGCTAAGAGAGCATTTTTACAACTAGTAAGGGGGTGTTTGGGATTGCTGAAATAATTAGTAGGTTATAGATTGTAACATGTAGTGGAAGTTATAAGTGTTTGGTAAAAAATATACCTTATAACTGTAATAGAAAAAAAAAAAGTAAAAGTTTGTAGTATAAATTATAGGTGCTTGGAAAAAATTGTTACTTATATTTAAAATTAGTAGTAGAAAGTTAAAAATTAGGTCAAAAAATTTGGACAAACACCCCCCCAAGTATTTTGCCTAGCAAGTATGGAAAAAGTATACAATCTTTATTTTGGGTAGTTACTTTTTTATGTATATGTTTCAACATTATTAGGCATATGACAAGTCAAAGTACATTAAAAAGTATATCAACACATAATTCATCGATGATTTGACATGTTTCCATTAGCCAAATAAATATGATTAGCCTTAGATGATTAGCTAAATTAACTAACCAAAATTGGGAAATGCAAAATGGTTAGTAGAATTAAGGACCTGATGGAACATTAAAAAGTAGTACAGGTTAACAATCAATTCTGAGAATGGAATGCGTCTTAAATTGTTTCCTTCTATTAAATGGATGCATTTCTTAATTAACATGAACGAACTGACAAACAGGCTTTGGCTGATATGATGGAGAAGGGCACCGAAGCTAAGTGGGGCAACTGGATCGGTTATGTGCTCCTACCCTTCACTATAGCATTACGGGACAATCCATTGGATTATGTTCGAGAAGTGAAGGCTACCATTGATCGAAAGAAGCACTCTCTTGAAGCTATTTACACATTTTCCATCGCAGATGTATTTCTCAAGCTTTTCGGCATTAAGGTGCAAATTATAGCATTTTTTAGTATAGCCTATTTATATCCAATTTTGCTATGAACATGGAAGAGGTACTGAAAATTTGATTCAGAATGTATTGCTGAGCTAACATTATCTGTATTTTTGGAATATTGGGTTATCTCTTATCTGTAAATGGACTCATCTCATTATATAAATACAATAACTCTCAAAGTCGAATGTATGAGAGAATCTTTTCCTAACAAAAGATTGCTACGGAAATCTTAACCACCACCATGACTTCTCCTGAAAACCCAACTTCTTCCTTATCTTCATGGCCAAAATCCCATTGGCTATGTTGATGGCTCCTCCCATGTCCATCAACAAATCCTGAGAAACTTGCTTGGGTCTAACAAGATCAACTTATCGTGAGTCTTTAAATCTCTTCATTCTTTGTAGACATTCTTCCTCTTATTGTTCGTAGTGATATTTCTCTTGAGATTTGATACACTCTCGAGAGGTCTATTGCATTTGTTTTACAAACTCGGTTTCCCTATCTTCATTGGAGTTTTCAAATGCTCCGTCAAAAAGATCGTATTGCCTCTATTTTTCTTTACAAAGTCAAGACCTTGGTTGACGAACTTGCTCTTGTAGGAAAGCCACTTTCCTAATTTTGAGTTCAATTTCTACGGACTAGATTCACTCGGATTATGCCCATACCATGTCAAATTTAGTCTGTACTATACACTATTTTTTGAGAAAGATTTTTGATAACAAATATATGTACCTATAATTATTTATTTATATCAGTATCCAAATGCTATATATGAAACAAAAGCCCACTGCAATATATAGAGATTATATGGTATCCAAATGCTATAAAGAGCAATAATTATGATGTGAAAATCGATTGACATGTTCGGTTTGTATTGAACACAATAAGAGCCACCGCACGTAGTAGCACTTCCAATCCAAACCGAGCATGTCAGTCTATTTCAGCGTACAATTACAAATCTTGCATTTTTTTTTGGCCATACAATCAGTTGGGGAGGCTTGGCAGACCTCTGGGCTATTATGAAAAACTCAATAATCTGCTGAATCGCCACAGCTGGGCCACTGATGAAGTGCCTTTTATCTTTTATTTTTTGTGTGATCGACAAACTTCCAGTGCTTTATCACACAGAATTATCACTCACACGACAATGTGCTTCTCAAACTTAGTCGGACCCCTCGAAGAAATTGGATTTTATGGCCATGCTATGACTTACCTTGCGCCAAGTTCTTATGGCCAGCCCCATGTAAGTACTTGTACTTAATTGAAATACATTGAGAATATGACTAATAAAATTGCCTCTGGTGTTAATAGTTTAAGCTTTTAAATAAGTCTAGAGATCAACAATTTAACAAAAAGTTACAAAACATAATTGGTTTTCTCGATGACTAAGTGCTAAATTAATGTCGATGGCGCGATTCATGTTGGGTATAATAATTTTCTACTGCAGGCGCTGATGATTAACTTTCAAAGCTATATCAACAAGATGACGATTGTTCTATCTGTTGACGAGGAAACCATTCCGGATCCTCATCAACTGTGCAATGATCTCGAAGAATCACTTAAGCTCATCAAGGATGCCGTCCAAGCAAGAGGGCTCGCCATGGATGATAAAAAGATGGAACACGGAGGGTGAAAGTGAAGGTGAAGCACAAAAGTAACATTTCCATTGCAGAGTCAGTCACTTGCATCCTCACTATGCAAGATTGACAATCATAATGAAATAATTATGTAATGTAGCATATGGATGCTAATATTTGTGATTTCTCTGCCTTTATTCATAGAATGTTGTAATGTATGCCACCAACTCCAAAAGATATCCTTATCTATATTTTCCATCATTTGTAAACAAGAACTCTATCTAAATTTGTTATGTTTGGTAATCTTTGATTTCCTTTATTATTTTTTGTGATTAGTAAGTAATTAGTTTTGAGGTCGTTGTTTTCTATTCAAATTAGGACTTTGATATCATAAAGAGGAATGTAAGACTGTCACATAGATAATGCATGTACTCAATGAGAAATGAAAATAAAAGTATTTTATGTAAAAAAATACATGCATGTACTCAATAAAAAATAAAAATATAAGTACATTGTGTAAAAAATACGTAAATAATGATCGCTAACTAATAAAACAAAACTACAATGAAGGAAAAAAATTTCAAAACTAGAATGAAAATATAAGTATCTTGTGTAAAAAATACGTAAATGATGATCGTTAACTAATAAAATAAAACTACAATGAAGAAAAAATCTTTCAAAACTAGAATTATGTTCACTTTCTGTTTAAGAAATTATTATTTTACCATTCTAATTCCCCATCCCAACCTTTTTTATCAAAATTTACCCGCTCTTGATTTTAACTTTGGAAGTTTGTGATAGGTAATTTTCTCAAAAAGACAAAAAAGAAAGATTTTGCAAAAAATCCAACTTAATGAACTAATAGACTCAACAAAAAAGAAAAAAAAAGGAGTTAAACTAAGTAATTAGCGTTTTCAACAGAATAATTGAATTTATGCTTTTCTGACTTCTCTTTCCTTTTTTATTCTATATATATATATATATATCATCAAATTTTATTGTAATTCTTAGTAATTTATGATTTTTTTTTTCTAGAAACAAAATTAACTGCAAATAATAATTACTTAAAAAAAATAGAATTGATGCTCAGAGCCACGTGGCTCTGACAAATTAGCTAATCAGAATGGATAATATTTGGTTCTTTAGATAGATTGATTAGATTCAGGGTGTTATAGAAATGGGAAATATTTAAAATAGGACGTCAAAGGTCAAAATTACATTTCCAATTTAAGAAGTTAGTTTCCGGCGGATTCGGCCACGGTTCGTACTCTGCCACCGGACTCGTCACCATCTACAAATATAGACAAGAGATCGTGAATCCCCTCAATTGTCTCGTTAAAACGACGATAGACGAGTTGGGTACGATTTCAAAAACCCTAGACGACGATCACAGACCTGGCAAAGGAAATTCTCTCTCATCCATCATACAAAATTCTTCTTTTTGTTTCAATTTTGGCAATTTCTTTCCTAGATTACAAGCTGGCGATGGGTTGGTCTCCAGAATCTGCTAGAAATGCATATCTCGATACCCTTAAATTGGTATATATATCACTTCATCTTTCGTTCTCTCTCTCTTTTTTCACGTAGATTTGTTAATTTGTTCGTGCTTTTATCTTTCGTTCTTTCTCTTTTTTCATGTAGATTTGTTAATTTGTTCATGCTTATATATATATATATATGTGTGTGTGTGTGTGTGTGTGTGTGTGTGTGTGTGTGTGTCTTTTGTCTTGTACATAAAGATGGTCTATTGTGTCATAGTTTAGAAGAACAAAAGAAAGGAGCACGTAATTCATTGAAGGTTCTTGAAGAGATCTTCCTGTGCTTTGTTAGGATAGATGAAGATGGAAGATTTCTTGACGCATAATTTTGTCTCTCAATTCAAAAAAGCCCAGTGCCTAATTTGATTGTAATAGGACATTTCAGTTTTCGGGGGATTTACCGCAATGCATAACTCTAAATAGTTATATTTAACTACGAGTTTGGGCACACGCTATACGTGTACTAATACATGATAGTAATTGAAGTTTAAGGGCCAATATTATAATTGATAATGCTTTAGGGCTTCAAAGTGCAATTTGTGCTGTATATATGTGTGTGGAGGAATTAGGATTTAGCATTGTTGTGGTTTTCTGAGATGCTGTAATTGTCAATCTTCCAATTGTGGGCTTTGCTTTCCTGAACGAACAGTTTTTCTTTTCCGAATATAATTTCAGTTATATATGGATTGCGTAGAAATATAGCAAAAAGAATTCACTGTTAAGTATGAGGAAATGTTGACAAGCCAAATTCGGGCATGCGTTAAGATATTGAGAGAAATAACTCTTGATTCATATCTGTTGAGAGATAAAGTGCAGGAAAATGTGTCAACAAGTAAAAATGAAACTGATAATGAAAAGATGACGTAGGTTGGCACATAATAGATGGTAATGGGAAACTCTTATCCGTACCTGCCCACACTCTAAATGTTATTGTAGGAAATCCTACACTTACTAAAAAAATTACTAACTGATGTGGCACTAGAGTTGCATTATCCATCACCTTGCGACTAAAAAACAATGCATTTAATAACAAGCCACATCAGTGCATAAAATAAGTAGTTAATTTTTGTGTAGATAGCACTGGTCATAAAATAACTATTGTATGCTAGCTTTAACTGGTTACCGTGAATGAGCTGCTGCTTCTTGTCACGGAATTTTCAACATTTATACGGCTATATATATATATATATATATATATATATATATTGGCCCAATGAATATGGCTGCAGCCAATTACTTGATGTTATGACCTTAGTTATCAGAATATTACGATTCATGATTCAGTTCACGATTTGATTCACGATTCAGTTCACGATTTGATTCACGATTCATACATAAATCGATACAAATCTATGAGTAAATCTATTCTGTGATAGAATCGTGATGAATCTTACTATTCACGATTCGATTCACTATTTACGATTCGTGTAATTCTTAAAATTATTAGATTCAACAAATTCCGAATCTCCTATTTATTAGTTTTTTTTTTTAAACACTTTAATACAACTTAGCGTGCTTATTATGAAAATAAAAATAAAAATGCATAATTTGTTGCTCTTTTGGTAATTAGATAATTTAATAAGAGCTAGATAAATCCAATAAATTATGAACTTTTTTTTTATGCATCTTTTTAGGATGTTTTACTTTTGATAAATTGTTTATTTTTATTTTAGTCAAGCATACATAATTTAAAATGATATGAGTTTAATTATTAGACTCAATGGTTCCACAACATCTTTTTTAAACTTTTATTCATTAGCAACAAGCATACAAAATATATTTTGAAGTATTTTTTATTTAACTCTTATTTTTTTATTTTACTATGTTTGAGATTTTATAATCCATTTTTTAAATTTTAAAAGAGAATATATAATGATTTATAAGGAATTTTGTGGTTAGTTGGATTTGAACTGAAATTTCTTCCGATAAAGGTAAATGCTTTTCACATTTATATTTTTTAATTATGTTTTTATTGTATAATTTTTGTTCATATCAATTTATTCACTTTATTTTATACATATGAAATATTTAAACATCATATTTATAGTTCATGCCGAATCTTACGATTCTCAATTCGATTCTATTCACAATTCGCAAAACTAAAATTTTGATTCACGATTCGATTCACGATGTGACAACTATGGTTATGATAATGTAGGTAGACTTGGGATTTATTTGGCAAGTACATGCGCTTTGGCGGTTTTTCTTTTTCGGTGGTTTTGGCTAAAAAGCTAAATAGAAAAACTGTTTGATTGTTTGATAGGATAGCTTTTAAGCCAATTGGTGATGAGCTTTGAAAAGTGTCGTCTGGCAAGGCTTAGAAGTTTCTTAGTTTTTTTCCTTTTAAAACTACAAGTTGGTTGACAAAATAAAAAAAGTTATCTGTTAAGCCACCTGCGATGCTATGTATAATAACTTGATATTTCGTTTCTGAACATCCCTCCGAGATAATGAGTAGTGGCCAACTCTACTTCCCTTTTGTCCGTGCAGTGCAATAAACATGAAGAAAAATGCAATACATGTACAACTTCAGAGCCAGAGAGCAAGGAGTTTATTTCAGCCTTAGCAGCAGGCATGAATGCAAAACTCATTGTGGAGGTCACACCCAAGGCATCCTCATCAACAATAGCATTAGCAGCCGCAGCTCGGCAAACCGGAGGCAAGCTCGTGTGCATACTTCCAGAGCCCAGGCTGGACGAATCCCAGAAAGTTATTGAAGACTCGGGCCTAAATGACATGGTAGAATTCAAAACTGGGGACCCCCTTGAGCTGTTGCCAAACTACGAGAACATCGATTTCTCTCTAGTTAATTGCAAAACGGACAATTACACAAACTTGTTAGAGCTGCTGGATGTGAATCCCACAAGATCAGTGGTGGTGGCAGACAACTTGGTGGAAGGGAGAAAAGGATTGGAAGGTCATGTGAAAGGAATGGAAAACAAAGGTGTAGTCAGGTCCATGAAGCATCCTATAGGGAAAGGAATGGAGGTCACTATGATCGGCAAGTGTGATGAGTTTGGTAAGAGAAATCAAGGCAGAGGAGGGCTTTCTAGAGCAAGAGGTGGTTCAGGGAAGAGGACCGCTAAAAGCAAATGGGTTATTAAGGTTGATGAGAAGAGTGGCGAGGAGCATATTTTTAGGATGCCTTAATTTCTATAGGTTTCTTTTGGCATCAGATTAACATTGGTTTGTGAAGGTTTGGTTGGTAAAATTGAAACCAGTGGGTTGCAGTCTAGGAATTCTCCAAAATGCCACCGTGAGATGTCATTACGGTGCCATGCCTTGTGAAGCAGCCGCTGTAGGATTCAATTTAGCAGCATCTCTCCGATCAAAAGCGTTAAATCACTGTGCACACCACATCGCTGCATAAAGGTTTCTCTACTCATCGTGCCAAATTTTTTTGTTGTTACTGTATTTGTAACTAGGTATAATCTGTGTTTAAAGGCACTACTACTATTTATTTTAAAATAATTTAGTAATTTACAATGACGGCTGAAATTATAAGAGATAAAAAATATAAAAATAATAATAATGACAGATCAATAGATTGTATAAATACTCAAATTAAATAATAACAAATTAATTAAAAAATATATAATTATTGCATCTTAATTGATAGTTATATTTAAATTAAATAATAATTGATAAAAAAGACAAGTTTTAATCAATTTTATCTCATCGTTTGATTGTTTAGAAGGAATAAGAACCTTGGATTAATAGATACATATCACATCAATTATTGTAACTTGTTATATAGATGTTAAGCACTGGAATCGATTTCATAACGTATGAGAAAGATTAATGAAGAAATATCCATTTGCAAAATGTAACTTCATAATTAATCAACAATTTGCCAGATGTTAACCACATTACGGTGCTCTCTATTGTGTTTTTGTTTCCGTTTTGTGTGATCGTGGTTTTGGAAAATTGGGCTAGCAATAAATGGAGAAGAAAAAACAATTTACCGTACCCAAATATTGATTAGAGAGAGGGGGAAGCCGTACATTTGCCGGCGCAAGTTCCGAAAATTATATGGGGCAAATGATTTATTGACTTATTTGACTTATAAATAGTGAAATAAATAACTTCGTTTGGTTGGTTAAATAAGTAATATTTAAGTCAATAAGTAAATAAGTCAAATAAGTAATCTTTAAGCAAAATTTAAGTCAAATATTGTTACTTATTTAAGCAAATAAGTAAAAATAAGCCAAATAAGTAAATAAATCACTTAAAAGCTAAGGTAGCCAAACGAATTTGTTTACTTTTGTTTTTTTTTATTTCACAATAAATAATTAAGCAAATAAGCTATTTACTCAAATGGGGCCATGTTTTTCTATCTCTAACACATTGAAAATCGTTAGATATGTCTTGAGATTTTTGTGCTTTTAAAATTTTCACGTGATTTTACGATTTTTAATATATTAGAACAATTGGATATGAAATTGTGCGCGGTACAAATTGGTTGGGTTTGTTCGGCACAATCAAGACCAGGTAAACTGGTTCAATACTGATGATTCCGAACTAGATATGAGCCGAATTTTTTTCCGCCGAACTCACTGGATGCTTCTTGTTCCGTCGCCGAACTCCTGCAACCACCAAGAGCACCGTTAGCACCTACCGGCCAATTATGATCGGGAGGCACTCCGATGCTCAAATTAGATATCTCTTTAAGAGATTTCTAAGCAAGAGTTTAGGCTTAAGAATTGCATACCTGTGGATTTGGGGGTGCCTCTCTTTATATAGAGGTAATGATCAATGGAGGTTGAATCCTCTTAGGATTCTGCCTCCTATTAGTTAAGAATTGTTTCATATCCTGATATGATTTGCTTCCATCTGTCCTGATTGTATTCTGATTTGTTTCCGTCCTTCTTATCCAATTAAATCGTATCAAAGATGGAAACCAATCTTTCCATTTAAGGGGCCGACATGGGCCTTACTAGTTCGGGCTACCCCTTTATGGGGTCGGCCAAACTCGTTAAACCCGAATAACTTGGTTGCTTGGGTTTCTTCGAGTACTTGGACAAGTCCGTTTGGGACTGGTCTTTCTTTTGAGCTCCTGGTCCCAACTGTTTAGTTTGGGTCGTAAGTCCGATACATTTATCCGTCCTCATAAATTTTCCAAATAGATAAAATCTGCTCTTTAAAACCACAAAGGGACATGTAATCCGTTTAAAGCCATAGCAGAACAGAACCTCGCATAGCTGGAGTGTAAGAGAATATAGCGCAAAATGTTTAATCAGAAGAAGCCGGATTTTTTTTTCCTTTTTATTAAATAATGTTAGTGTGACCAAACTATTTTACCAAATTAAAATATCAAATAACATAGTACAACTACAAATATCGGATATAAGTAAAATTCATGTAGGACTCATTATATTTATATCTATGTTTGTAATTGTATCACATCATTTGACAAGTTAATTTAGTAAAATAATATGATCATTCTAACATTATTACTTTCTTTTTTTTTGGTTGCACTGGCAAGATTTCTACATCTGAACTGGAATTATGCGCCACAGGTTTCATGATGGTTTGCCATTGTAAATTTGTACTAGTGCCAAAAGCAGTATATCCATACAACACATTTTTGTAGACCATCATGATATACAAAGCAAATTATTAATTACATATCATATAACCGATGTTACGGAGTATTTTTGGCTAATAAATAATCACAATTCACATTATATGAATCATTTCTTATTTTTTAACCATATAATAAAAGTGAATTATTATATTCTTAACGTAAAATTTCTCTTTACGATATTAAGTAAGAATAACATGTAAAATTGTTACGTGATACTTTACTTTAAGAGCACCAAATGATTACTCTCAATAAGAGGGGATGAATTTACCTATTGGCTTAGTTCGTGGTTTTGAACACAAGTGAAAGAATGTGGTGCTCCAAAAGGACCAAAGCCAACTAAAATGAGCAAATATTATGTTACTGCAAGGGTTCAAACAAGCCAAACTTCTCCCTAATGCAAAAACAAGACAACTTTGAAAACAACCTAATTGCTCATACTGAGGAACATAACTCCTCATCTTAAATCTGTCTCTGAGCTTAGTTTGTCACCATTCTAGATTGCAAAACATAAGCATTCATCTTCATAGCAATGAAAAATCGATGACCAAAATGATGAGTTTAATTTTAGGCTGATGATGCAGTCACATGCACAAGAAGAGAACAAAAGAGAAGAACGAAATTACCCGTTTTTTTTTTATGCCAGTTTATTTGTTTATTTTATTTTGCTTAGTTTATTCTTTAGTGAATTTTTAAATCGTTGGATCAAATTATTATAATTTTTTGACCCCACTTATTGAGACTAGTAAAAAAAAAGTAAAAAAACTGACTTTTAATTGCTTTTTTTGAAAAAATACAAAACTAGGCCAGATTTTAAATTGTTTATTTTCGTTTTTAGTCTTTTGCCCAATTTTATTTTACTTTTCTATTTCCTTATCATTAAGACGATCTAAAAAGGTATTTCTTTTCAGCCAAAATATGAAAAACAAATCCAGAAAAACCAAGAATTTAAAGAAGGGACTCATATTTCGAAGGATGGGATTTTCCCTGTAAAACTTAAAAGACTCAAAATAAAAAATAGTTCATGAAATCTCAGTCCATATCTTGCTGAGGACAATCATCATCTATTTTTCCTGATAATACAATTCAGGAATCAATACCAAACTTTCAGATCAAGATTGAAAACTAGTTGATTATCCCTTCAAATAGTCCCTGCTTCATAGATAACAAGCAATTATGATATACAGAGATACTGATGTTAGGGTTTTCTCAATATTACTCCACTGTTAAACCAATAATGAAATAGATTATAATCAACTTGTGGGTGCATTATTTCGGCCACCAACACCACCCAGTCAAAAAGTTAATCTATGTCAATATACAGTTTTAATCAAATTAATCATCGGGAATCAAAAAACTCATTTTCATTTTTTCCTTGTCATGAACAAAATATCAAAACTTCCTAATTGAATCTATCAGAGTCATGGCCTTAAAAAGGGCCCCTTTAATTTCCAAAAGCAAATCTCCTGATGTAAAACCTGCACAACAAGCAAACCATGGATCAGCCCATTGTAATATGAAAAGCTAATGTAACAAGTAGAAGAGTTGATGATTTCATCTTGGATGATGCAAGCGCATAAACCTTAACGCCGTCAAAATCGGATTCAAGTAGCCATTTGAAAATTGGATATACAAACAACTCAAGAGTAATGTTTTTTTAGTGATAGGGTACAGTGAAGCAGTTGTTTCCAGCTCATTAGCTACTTGGTGCTACGTCTAACCATCAAAACTTTGATATACTACATTGGAACATTCAACTCAAAACACCTTAACAAAATGTTCTGCTTTGCGCTCTCTCCTATTGAATCATTGGTCGGATAATTATATGAGAACTTGAGATCAGCTGCCCCATATGTCATTTTGAACTAGAAAATGGTGCACGTAAGTAACATGGATACAGACATACGACACGACGTGACATGGACAAAACTCTAACACGTTGATCTTCAAAGAATACAAATCACAACACGTTTAAGACACATTAGAAATTAACGTTTTTTACATAATTACTATATGCCAAATACATGAATAATTTATTCAAAATTAACAAAAAATATGTAACTTATTACTAATTAAATTTTAAAGGAATATATATCATCTTATCAATGTTTCCTTACATATTTAAGTGTGCATAAATTGCGTTTCGAAGAATTTAAAATATTGCTACTATAAAGACATTCATCAAATAGGATGTGTTCGAAGAGTTTAAGAAGTGTTATCTTATTCGTGGACTGTCAAGAAAGTGTATAGTATTAAAAATTTAAACTTTTAACTAAGGCCACATTAAAAAGTATTGGACATGCTTTTAAAAGTGTTCGAAGAGTATTTGACATGGGTATCCGGCACAGCACGCTTGCTCCATGGAAGTATATGTGTCTCTTAGTGGTGCACATACCAAGGCCCAAGACTTGGTTCTGTATGGAGAGAGAAAATTGATTAATGTAGGAGAGAGAGAGAGAGAGAGAGAGATTAGAGAAAAATAAAAAAAAGTGAGGATAATAACCACTTCTTTTATACTAGAGGTTGGGCACACGCAATGCGTGTTTAATATTTAGAGAATATGTTATTTTGATAAAACTTTAAGAATGGAATGATACTAATTTTGAGTTTATCTAAAGCAAAATACTATCGATAATAAATCAATTATGTAGTTTTTTTTCCATTAAGAAAATAATAAGAAATTCATTTCATGATAATTAAAAGGATCGAAATAAAATACATGGATCTTATTCTTGACCTTCTCTTGCATAAGAACAAAGATATGGGGAATAAAATTATTGTGGAGAGACACAACAGTAAGTTAATGTAAATGAACAAAAGAAATAATGACATCATATTTTGAATATGTTGTTGTATGCATTAAAATAATAAAGAAAAATATACATGAACATGATTTTTTTGAATCACAACTCACATTATGATATGAATTCATCATCCCTAAACAAATCATTTGACAACAATTTTTACCATAAACAAAGTTTATATTTTACATTATCTTCATTGTTTGATTAAATTTTAATTATTGATTTACATTTTTTACCAAGTAATTCTTGTTTTACATCTATGCACGTTTGTGAGCTATTTGGTTTTCAAACCAAGGAAATTTCAAAACTAAACTTCTACAATTTTAATGGGCATGCTTTCATGGACAAATCATTTAAGACTCGGCAGTTATTGAGTTATGGTGTTCGTGGCTTTTAAGTAGGAATAGGTTATTTACCATGTTTTCCCTTTTAGCCAATAAAGAGTGAAAGAAACTATGCTGTAAAATGACAATTTCTTGGGATAATTTTGGTAAAACAAAAAAAAATACTAACTTCACCAAAATGGAGACACCAATTTTGATTCTCCCTTAATAAGAGAGTATAATGGACGACAATTTCTTTATAAACCAAACCAAATCAACCCAAGCTTTTGTCCTAATTAATTGGGATCGGTTACAAGAATCTTTTTATGACAATTTCTTTATAAACACCTAAAATTAATATAAAACTTCTTTAAAATTTAGAGAATAAGCACCTAAAATTTCTTATGTGAGAATTTCTTTATAAGCACCTAAAATTTAATACTAAAAGTGGTTTATAAGAATAAAAAATAAAAGTTGGAGAATAAGCACCTCAGATTTAATACTAAAATTGCTTTAGAATGATAGAAAGTTAATTTAGTTTCATTAGAATAAAAATCAACATATTAATTAACTTCTTTAATTAATACTAAATTTTAATATCAATTTTTTTTTGAAATTTTATTAAGTTTTTATTGAATTTTAATAGATAAAAAATAAAATTTAGATAAGCATAGATGTTATATATTTTTCTTACCCATCTCAGCTAGAACTACTGTTACTTTTGGTTAAATTGAAAGGGAGAGAAATAACCAAGAATGAGAAAGTAGAGAGGAACCTTCGGCAAAAGAGCCAATGAGCACCTCTATTTTTATTATGTACTAGCAGTCGGGGCACAGGCACTGTGTGTGCACTTCAAGTTATTTGTTTTTAAAAGAATAGAACAAATGAGAGAATTAAATTATTTTAATTAGTTTAAATATTTACAAATAAAGAAAAGCTTCAATACACACCCACATTTTGGGATGTATAGTACGCCCTTAAGAGATTTTGTAGTTGAAATTATGAATATTTAAAATGTCAAATCAAAAGTTGTGGGTTATGAATTATTATATGATTTTTAAGTATGATTTTTTGTGGTTGTTGATTTATGAATCTGTGTGGTTTTTTAATTATGAATATTTGTGATTTAATTATGAAGTCACGCGGTAAAATTTATGAAATTGTACCGTACACCCCAAAACATGGGGTGTGTACTAAAGCTTTTTCCTTAAAAATATCAATAAAACTAAATACACTCCATTTTGTACTCCTGTAGTATTATTGTGGAACATGCAATTTATGTGAGTATGGAGTATAAAAAGGAGTACAAAATGGAGTGTCCCTAACACTATTGTAAAAATATACACACAACAATAGAGTCAAATGAGCAAAATAAATGATGACATCATTGTACTTAAATGCAGATGAGCATGATTTTATAAAATTTATTCTTAAGAAAATACATTACTGCTACTGATCATATGGAATCACACTAAAATTATGTCTTTTTTTAGAGATTCTGGAATATTAACTGGAGAAAAATTAAAAGTAGAATAATAAAATAGAATCCGATGTTGAAAAACGAGGGTTCAAATTTCTCCATGAACAGTTCATGCAAAACTTTTTCAATGTTGTGCAGCTTCATGTTGGTATCCAAGAGTCAGTAACATTGCTATTATTCCATCTCATGAAGAGTTCAAGCACAGAGAAAACGTTTGCAATATTGCTATTATTCACATCTCATAACTAACATTAGTGATGTATGCTTTTCCCAATTGATTGCTTGTGATTTCCAAAAGTTTGAAACAACAGAGCTGAAACCCATGATAATGGAAACTGAACTTAAAGATGCATGAAGTAATATTAAAGGAATAGGCTTCGCTTGTAGGGAACTGACCTGCAATGTTTCATGAACTGGTGCACTGATCAAGGAACTTTAAAAACATGGAAGCTGGAAAGTTCAAGGTACTCCGGCTTATTTGTATGCGATAAAGGTGATTTGTTCCTCTTTCTCTTGATCATCCCACTATTCTGTAACCAGTAGGAGCAACAAAAATTTTCTTACTCGGCACTAGGTGCACCATTTTCTTTTGATGAAAAACTGGTAGACTTGAGAGCTTCGCTCTCTCGGACCACTCTGCTATATACAATTTTAAAGGACTGTGAACTATATGGTCTCCTGAGTAAATTTATTGGCACTCGCAGGGTCTGTTTTCGGTTTCTTCTTCCTCTAATCAAAATGTTGAGGGTTTTCTCGCCATCAATTTGACAAGGTTGTCTCTCCATCTGATTATTGCAACTGCTTCCAGAATTTTCGTTTAGAGTGTTCCAGTGACTCAGTTGATTCCCAGAACTTAGAACACTAGATGGGTTTGAACAACCATTTTCTTTCTCATCTTCTGATTTAATCCTAGCCACTTCATTTGCGTTTTCCAATGTCTCTGATGCTGGAAGATTCAATTCTTGTTTCGCTTCATCCCCATCGGTAATGTCCACCGGCAGGTTTGGAGTCACGTCCACCAGCAGGTTTGGACTTACATCCACCGGCAAGTTTGGAGCCAAAATCGGGCTCTCAGAATTATTTAGGTCTTCTTTTGGCTCCAAAATGGGATCAACAAATGGCTCAACAGCAGTTGGTGAGACGGAGAACTCCATTCGGCGGTAGCCAGGCCAAACAGTGCTAGGCATGTATTCATTGGGGTTCATATTACCTTGCCATGTGAAATGATTGGGATGAAAGGGGCCGCTGGTCATAGGAAAGGTAGTGGTTGGCATTGGTTGGGGTTGAGTATAGGAGGGGTACAAAAACGGTAAGGAACGCATCATGCTTGGAGTAGGTGGAGGTGATGGGAATGGCTGGCAAGGGGGGGAGCACATTGGATTAACTGTGGGTAGGACAGTAGGAGATCCTGGGTGTAGAGTCATATTCAATGGCCAAGGACCCACAGCTGGAACAACACCAGGACCTGAAGAGAGAGTAACGTTCATCGCCATTGGTGCTGTGCGTGCAACAGCTGCTGATGGGTTGAATGGAGCTGCTGATGCAGACAACTTCTTGTTGGGGAATTCCCGAGTGTCACCTGAAGAAGAAACTGAGGATCTTTCCTTTAAATCCTCAACTCCCAGCGAGGCAGAATTTGAATTATTATCAGATTTGGAGCTGCTAGATGCATCATTCTCACACAACTGAACTTTGGGAGCATCAATTGAATTCGGAATGTCATCAGTTTGAATGCTCTCCTGTACCACTTCATCAACCTCACCACAGCAAGACCTAATAACTTCCACACTTGCAGACTCATTCTCAGAAAGTTTATCCCTCGTCACATTGTTTGACATAGTTTCTTCCTTTTTGTCAGCAACTTCAACTCCACCTCTTAAGTCATCATTGGAACTTAGCACACAAATCTCAAAATTCCCTACCGTTATGTTTTCAGCTTCAGTTGTTATGTCAGCATTTTCTTTTGCTACATCCATTTTGGTTGAATTAGTTTCTTCCTTCTTGTCAACAACATCCAATCCATAGCTCGAGTCATCTTTGGGATTCTCAAATTTCTCTTCTGTTATGTTTTCAGCCTCTGTTATCATGTCAGTGTTTTCTTTTGATTCATATGTTTCCAATCCATGTTTTTCAACACCAAGCTCTTTATTATTATCAGTCTGAAACTCCCTAACCTGCAACATAGTAATAGTACCTGGTGGGGCCAGTGCTACTTCCTTGTATGAAGGAGATTTTCCAAGGCTAACTATTGAACTTCTTTGCAATTTTTGTCCAACTTCCTTCTGTGCAGAAACTGGACTGGGTTCCAATGGTAATCTGAATTCATTGCCCTCAGTTCTAGAGACCTCCGGTGTAGCACCTTTGGTAGATGAAGATACGGACTTAACTCTATATGTTACAGCTTTGACTATTCTTCGCCCAAACTTAGTACTTAGGGAGGGACTCTTCGTTGTGTGGTAATCTGCATAACTTCCTGGAGAGACTGTTCGTTTCTTTAAAAGGTAGTACCTAGTATTATGATAGCTACTCTTCAGTCTACCATTATCCAGTTCAGGAACCACATCTTTTTTCTGATAGCCATAGACCTTGCTGACGGTTGTTCGTCGCTGTCTTAGTCGCCGCCCATATGAGCCAGCTGATCTTGGCCTTTGAACTGGCTGCCATCCATCTTCTCCTTCAGCATGCCGTTCAGCTAAAACATCAATGGCAACAACTATTGGCTTTTCTACAGAAATTTCCTCCAGCACAGGCTGTTCGAACTGTGCTGGCTTCTTCTCGATGGTTTCTACATCCACATGCTCCACGGACTTAACTGGTGGAGATGTGGTTTCATTGTTCCCATTTCCGTCAGCTACAGGTTCAGAAATTAGTTTTTCTTCATCTGAAGTGTCTTTCGGGGTATCTTTTGGAGATCCTTCAGAGCTTGTGAAGCTGAAGCTCTGGTAAGATTTCTCCTTCATCTGCAAACAAAAATTTGGGTAGATTCATATAAATATGTGCGCATGCATCCATTCAAACTTCTGGCTTTATAGATAATGGTGTTACAGGGTTGGTTATTTTCGTATGACAATACCTGGGACTTAGTGAGAGTTTTGAGTGTGTCCATGGTTCAGAAGCGGTTGTCGAAATTTTGATGAAGTTTATCTCAAGCTTAAAGTGATGAAGATAATACGTTTCACCGCATGTATATTTTGTGTATATTTAGAGGATCTGAGGACACTTTTCTCGTTAAGATAAATAGTTTTTACGCAAAACAGCGTAGAGGGCTTGATAAGGACTTGAGAGCAGAGGGCTTGCTAAGCCCTCGGCGCAGAACATAATTTTTCCCGCAGCCTTTCAAGAGAGCAGTGCGTGATGAGTACTCGAATGCTCAAACTCCAATGTGTAGCGCCCAATAAGCGCTTGAGCGCCGCACGTCGTTTCAATTCTATATTTTAGGGTTTTTGTGCTGCATGCTATATATATGTGTGCGTGTAAATGTTCTTCATCCTTAACAAAATACAAACCTAAAAACTTGTTCTTATTATCATGTATATTTAGTTTCAAGTTGTTTTGAGAAAAACCTTCACACGCACACCTTCATAATCATTGTGAATGTGGTGTCGTTCTTTCAACCACTTTGGTTGTTTCTTGCGGAGCCGTCCAAGATGGATATCAAGAAGGCAATTCTCATAGACCACTGTTGATCAAACGAGGCGGACGGGGTAAGAGCCACCAGGTCGTAGAGATTAAACACAAGGAGTGTGTGTAAGAGAGTGTCGGAATTAGGTTAAGTGTTGTAAGGTTGTAAGTCATTTCGTCTGAATCTCTTTGTACCTTTTATTTCAATAACGGATTTATATGGGTTGTCGGCGGCCGTGGTATTCGTCCTTTGGAGAGTTAGCTCCTTGAGGTTTCCACGTAAAATCTCGTTCTTTATTTATTTTCAGTATATGTTGTTGTTTGATTAATTTTTTATTTATGAATATTGACCTTTTTACCCCCCTTTGAGGCACGATTTGTAAAGACTTTGGGTTTTTTTCAATTGGTACCAAAGCGTAGGTTACTCTTTAGGCTTAACAACTTGAGTTGATCTTCAAGCCTTTTTTGTTATGGAGTCTGACATACCAAGAGATGGTGGATCCGGTGTCAGACCATTATTGAACGAGAAAAACTATTTCTTCTAGAAAGCTCATATGAGAGCATTCTTAAAGTCAATTAATTTTGGATGTATGTTGAATATGGTTACGAACCTCCGTCGCCTAGGACGTTATCTTTAGGTGAAAAGTATGATGCGGCGGAAGAAATGGTTCATGGACGAGCAACACAAGTGGTCATGCGCGCATAGCTAATTGGGAGTGGTCTAAATGAGACCGTTATTTTACATGATAGTCCAAATTTATTCATGTTGGTGTTCATGCACTGCCTAAGGATAGATTGGGTGAAATTGATCAACGCACGGTTCCATCACTCGGGCAAGTGTTTGTGTTGTGGTATTGGCTTGTGCCATCCTATGAATGTGTCGCGTGGCGATGGTCATTAATACGCACAATTATGTTAAAAAATTTGTGATTATTATCATATGAAAGGAAATAAAATAAATGGACTTTCAGCCAAAGGTCAAAAAAAATAAATTTTAGTGCGCAAGGTCCAATTTGCAGAGTATTTTTTCTAAAAATACTATGCAAATAGATAAATTTATCTGTATTGCATAACAAACAAATAAATTTATCTGTTTGACATTCATTTTGTTACCTTTATGTGTTAACTTTATTATTATAGTCATCATGTATTGTTGGGCACACCGTCTCTTATTATATGTTTTCGTTAGTACATAAATAAACCGTTGCGTATCCCATTAGGATTAATGCCTTCATTCAACTTAATATTGTTTGTTTAACATGGTATCAGATCTATTACCGCCGACAGCTCCTCCTTGAACCCTAACCCTAGCCACCGACCACCCAAGCTACCACATTCAACGCCGAAACCCACTGAAATTCACTGCCACTCCCCCAGCCCTAGCCACCGACCACCCAAGCCTCATCCTCCAGCGCCGAAACCCACCAAACCAGTTCACAACAATCGCCAACAGCCACCGACAGTTCCCAAAACCCTGGCCGACCACCCAAACAGTCGTCGGACCACCAAACCTCCACCACAACTCTCGCCGGCACCTCACCACCCCACCAAAACCATCACCAACAGCCACCAGATCTCCAAGCCAGTCGCCTACAGTCCCTAAAACCCTAGCCGACCACCCAAACAGTCACTAGACCTTCGCCGCAACACCAAACCTTGCAAACAGCCTCCTTCGGCGCCGACAGCCCTCTTTCTCTTACTCCTGACCCTCTCTCTCTCTCTCTTCCACCAAAACATCGCAAACCCTCACCGATAGGTCAACAGGATCATCGGCAGTCTTCCTTCTCCCTATTTCCCCCTCACTACGTCCCTTCAATCAT
Source organism: Heliamphora exappendiculata (assembly GCA_034768845.1). NCBI lineage: Eukaryota > Viridiplantae > Streptophyta > Magnoliopsida > Ericales > Sarraceniaceae > Heliamphora > Heliamphora exappendiculata. The sequence continues at coordinate 17,066,072 of JAOTRH010000020.1, read as the reverse complement.
CTGTGAAATGGATTGTTTTCAATCCAACAAAAGGTTATGTGTTATCCGGTTCTTGTTGATGCAGTGAGGATCGTCTGTTTGTGGGTTGTTTGGTATTTGAACAAGAATGTCATCGGAGGGAGATAAGTCTGCTATCCAGACTTCTGGGACTGATGAGTCTTTGACGGATACCAGGCGACCAATGAGAACTGAGGTGTTCTCTTCTTCTACTCGGCTTGTCGATGAGAAGCTTGACGGAGCTTTTGCTGATCTTTTGTGACGAAAGAATGTGCTGAAATCCCTGCAAGGAATAGAATTGAATTCATGCTCCAGATGTTAGTTCACCTATCTACCGGATGTGGCTGCGGGATGATACTCGTCTCTTTAGTCAGATCATGAATTCAATGGATCATAGTGTCAAGGTCTCTTGATTGCAAGCGCCGATACGGAGAAAGAAAACTGGAGGGCTCTCGAGGATATGTATTCATCCACCAATGATTTATCGCGCTTCTATAATGTGATGCGAGAATTTTTCCGCTTCAGCAGGCTGGTCGTCCCCTTCAAAAACACTTCATGAGATTGAAAGTGCTTGCCGATGAGTTTGATAGGCTTCTTCCCTTCACCAATTCGCTCAGTAAGTTTTAGGACCAACGGATGCAGATTATAGTAGTGTGTTTTCTATCCAGTTTAGATTCTGAATATGACACGGCTTGTTCCCAAATTCTTGCTAGCACTGACATTCCCACTTTGTCTGAGACTTTCTGTCAGGTGAGTCGTTCGATGCGTCAAGATGGCACCCGGTCTTCGCCTGATGCTAGTGACTAGTCCGCTTTTGTTGCTTATCGAGGTAGTAGTGGAGCCCATGGTCGTGGCTATGGCCGTGGCCATGGCCGTGGTAGGGGACGTAATGGAGGTCGGACTGGAGGATATGGGGGACAAGAAGGAGGTGTTTGTGAAACTCGTCATTGCCACTACTATGGTATTCAGGGACATATTCGCAGTGAATATTATAAATTACATGGAAGACCTTCCCCAATAGCCAATGCTACTGTTGATCACTCCCAGGCAGAATCATCTTCTTTGTCTCAGAAGCAGCTTGTTGAGATGACACCAGCAGAATATGAGTAGTATATTTAGTCTCAGGTTGCTGGTCCTTCCGATCCTGTTGCCGCTACCTTTGCAGGTAATTCGAGTGCCTGTTTGACGACTATCCCATTTGCTTGGGTGATTGATTCATATGCCTCCTACCATATGGCTGGGTCCGCAGGTATATTGTCTGACTATTAGGTGACTCCTGCACATCGTGGTGTCCTTGTGGCTAATGAATTTTCCTTACAGGTTAAGGGGCATGGAGTTGCCACTCTCACGCTGTCCTTAACCCTGATTAATGTCTTATATACTACTGGAAATCCATTTAACTTATTATCAGCCAGTCAGCTCACTAATAATCTCAACTGCTATGTGACTTTTAATCCTAATGGTTGTGTTTTTTAGGATATTATGACGGGAAAGATTATCAGTAGAGGTCGAGTTTCTGGCGGGCTATATTTGGTGGAGGAGGTGGCTGCTAAGGCCTGCTCAGTAGTCTCGTTTCCCAACTTTGAGGCTCATCGTCATTTGGGGCACCCATCTATATCCAATTTGCATAGTCTGTCATAATTTTCGTTCTATTTCTCATATTGAGTATGAGTCATGTCAGTTAGCAAAGCACCTGCGTGTGCCTTTATTACCTCAAGTCAATAAACGAGCTTCGGCTCCTTTTTTTTAGTCCATTATGATATTTGGGGGCCGTGTTCTGTTAAATCTATTTCCGAATTTCGTTATTATGTCATATTTGTGGATGATTATTCTGTGTCACTTTTTTATATTTTATACGACATAAATCTGAAAGTAGCTTCTATTTTCTTCTCATTCTGTATGGAAGTACAAATCCAGTTTCAGACTCAGGTGAAATGTTTGCGCAGTGACAATGGTGGTGAGTATCTCTCCACCCCGATGAAGAATTTTATGTCTACTCATAGTATTGTTCATCATACTATTTATCCCGCTATCCCACAGCAGAATGGTGTAGTTGAGCGCAAGAACTGCCATATTATGGAAACTGCTTGTGCTCTTTTGTTTCATATGCAAGTACCTAAGAAATTCTGGGAGCATGCCGTTTTGACTGTTTGTTACTTGACCAATCGTCTCTCCTTTCAGGTTCTTGGTGGAAAACTTCCGATGGAGGTGCTCTCTCCTGCGAAGAGCCCTTTCTCACATCCTTTAAGAATATTTGGGTGCTTTTGTTATGTTCGGGATATCCATTCCCAGCGGACGAAATTAGATGCTCGTGCTGTTAAATGCATTTTCCTTGGCTATGCTAAGACTCAGAAGGGGTACCGCTATTTTTGTCCCTCACTAAATCGGTTCCTTGTCTCTCGGGATGCTGTGTTTGTGGAGTTTACTCCTTTTTTTTCTGCGTCATTTTCGGTTGTGTTGGGGGTTGAGAGGTCTGATCTTGAAAGTCTTGATTTCTTAGTGTCTCATTTTCCTTCCTCTTCTCCTGCAGGTATTCCTACTACTAAGGGATCCTCTCCCCCTTCTCCATCAACTTCATCAACTCCATTGGAACTCTCCTCTGCTGAGCCAATCTCCTTGTCTGAGGATTCTCTCCCCATGATTAATATTTCTTCTCTTAACAGTGATGCTCTTATTGCTACTTGGAAATCTTATCGGACTTACAGGGATCACCCACTTTATACTACCTCTTACAAGGGACTTTTCGCAGGCCGTTATTCCTCATACTGTTTCTGAGGCATTAGCTAACCCTGGATGGCAAGGTGCTATGTTGGAGGAAATGCAGGCTCTTGAGTCCACCTCTACCTGGTCTCTTATTTTTCTCCCGAACGGTAAACATGCTATTGGATACAAATGGGTGTTTACGGTCAATGTTAACCCTGATGGTTCTCTTGCACGCTTAAAGGCCCACCTTGTTGTCAAGGGGTATGCTCAGATGTATGGGGTTGATTATTTTGAGATCTTCTTCCCAGTCGCTAAGATAGCATCTATTCACATTTTTATGTCTCTGGCTACTATTCGCCATTAGCCTTTGTATCAGCTAGATGTCAAGAATACTTTTCTTCATAGCGATTTGCAGGAGGAAGTCTATATGGAGCAACTTTCAGGTTTTGTTGCTCAGGGGGGGTCCTAGCTGGTTTGTCGTCTGCATCGTTCCCTTTATAACTTAAAGCAGTATCTTCGAGCGTGGTTTGGTCAATTTATTATGATTATACATCAATTTGGCATTTTATAGTCCGTAACGACCACACTGTGTTCTATAGGCGCTCCTCTGTTAGATGTATTCTATTGATAGTTTACGTTGATGATATTGTTATCACAGGTGATGATGCCATGGGCATTTCTGAGTTGAAGCAATTTTTAAAATCTCAATTTCAAATTAAAAACTTGAGGAAATTGAAATACTTCCTCGGGGTTGAGGTGGCATGAGGCAAGAAGGGTATCTCTATTTTTCAGAGGAAGTATGTACTAGATATTCTAGCTGATGCGGAGCTTCTGCAAGCAAAGGTGGTTGAGTCACCTATGGATCCGAGTGTCAAACTTCTTCCTGATGAGGGTGATGTTTTTCCTCATCCTGACCAATATAGGCGAATGGTTGAGAAGTTGAACTATCTGACAACAATGACAAGATCGGACATAGCCTTTCCTGTAAGTGTGGTGAGTCAATTCATGACTGCGCCTCGGGTTCCACATTGGAACGCCGTTGTTTGAATTCTACGATATCTCCACAATAATCCTGGCAAGGGAATAAATTTCAGTGATCATGGTCACTTTATGATGGAAAAGTATTCTGATATCCCATTGATTGAAAATCAACTTCTGGATTTTCTATATTTATTAGTGGCAATCTTATCTCTTGGAAGAGCAAGAAGCAGGACATGGTCTCTAAGTCGAGTGCAGAAGCTAAATATCAGGCCATGGCCATGGCTACAATTGAGATTTTATAGCTCCGTCAGTTGCTTAGTGAGTTCGGTGATCCCTGCCATGGCCCAACAAAACTGTAGTGATACAATAAATCTGCAGTGTACATTGCCACAAATCCCGTGTTTCACGAGCACACGAAACATATCGAGATCGATTGTCATTTTATTTGGCGTGAGTATCAAAACAGTGTGATCGTGTTCGGATCAATTCGTACTAGAGAACAATTGGTGGATATTTTTACTAAGTTTGTTCCGGGTTCTCGGGTTCAATACATATGTGACAAGCTGAGCATGTTAAATATATATGCTCCAATTTGAGGGGGGTGCTAGCTTTATGTGTTGACTTTATTATTATAGTCATCCGGTGTGGTTGGGCACACTGTCTCTTATTGTATGTTCTCAATAGTATATAAATAAACCGTTGCGTGCCCCATTAGGGTTAACACCTTCATTCAACCTAATATTGTATGTTTAACACATTTATTTAGTATGCAAACAAATAAATTTATCTGTTTGCATATCAACACAAATAATGCAAACATACATGTTTTGAAAAATCACAGATAAATTTATCTGTTATAGGGTATTTTTGTTCCAAAAGAACCTTGCGCGTTAAATCTTTTATGCGGATGGACTTTACTCGTTAAAAAATCTTATACTTGATGAAATACAGTAAACGGCCTATAAATTGGACAGTTCACCAATTTTCCATAAAATAAATTGAATTTGATACTATTGTATGCCAACTATTAGGTAAGTACATGATTTTGTTATATTATTTGGAAACCTTGAAGAGAGAAGAATAAGACGAGAACTAAAAAGCCTTTTATTTCAAATATAAAGCACTTTAAAAGGTGCCCCGTATACTTAATGTTGAGGGAAAAAAAAAGTATCGTGGAATCATTGAGCCTCACAGATTTGACCCATATCAAATTAAACAATATTAATTTCACCAAGATAAAAATGATAATTCATGGAAAAAAGCTATATTAACTTTAAATGTCCTTTAGAAGATATATATAGACTTTTTTCTTATTAAAATTAAGAAAAGGAGTTAAGTTTGTGTCTAAGTGAAACCTATCAAATACTCTGGTGAAATTAAATGAACAACAAACTCAACAAGGTTCTAAAAACTTGTATTATGGTATTTTCACGAAAAGAAAAAAACTAAGACATGAAAACGGGTGTGTTATTTGTCGAACCCAATGTTTTCAAAAATTGCATGAATCTTCAATTGTGAATCAAATCACAAATTGAACTATGAATCATAAGATTATTCCCAAAACAGATCGACCAATGCATTCACACAATCAATCTATGCTTCAATCCTGTGTTGAATTGTAAATCATAAGATCTTAACAACTATGAGTTTTAAAGACAACAAATCCACCAGACTTTGTACATAAAATGTGCAAGCAACCATAGGCGACCAAGAAGGTTGTGGCAACCTTATGGGCCTTAAATTTGGCTAGCGCACTTTTATTATTGTTGGTCAACAAAATTTGGCCATTTAATGGCCCTACTCAGACACCAAGCTTTTTGAATGGCACCCAATCGTTGAAAATAGCCTGCCAACCTTATAGGCAGCCAACAATTGAATAGGCCATAAGCCAGCCACAAAGGCAAAGGAAAATCGTTTTATTGCCGTCATTATTAGTGAAAACTGAAAAGAAAAATAGGCATTGATGTTGCATTAAGACAATTTCAGTATAAACCACAGAGATGAATGAGCATACCTTCATAATATAGGCTTTTCTCTTTGCAACAGCATCTTTCCCTCTGGCATCGTGACTTGGATTAATGTAGTCAAGCAAATCTGACACGCTGCCAAATCAAATAAATTCAAGTGCAGCAAAAAGAAAAATGAAAGTAAACTAAATTAATTGTTTCAAATATCCATTAGATAACCTTAGTCGTAAAGAAAGCCCAGTATCACTGGCCTTGTAGGCCAAGAGGTAACCCTTGGTCTACCCAAGGAGAACACCAGAAAGTTCTGTAGGCAGGAAGATTGCACTCCATATTATTTCGAGATCATAAGATCGTCAGAAGACCTACTGAATGTTATGCCTATTAGTCTTGCCAATAACATCTTACTAGGATACCATTTCTGCATTATCCATTGTGTATTTGAGCTCCATTACAATACTCTAGAACCTATTTACTTTCTAACACCACATTATACTGGTTTTCTAGTACTACAATACTCTCTAAATCTCATCTGTAGTATAATACTTTCTAAATCTCAATTGGGAAGCATATAATCAAATGTCAATTGGTAAGATTGCAGTCCATATTGTTTTGAGATCATAATATCGTCAGAAGACCTACTGAATGTTATGCCTATTAGTCTCGCCAATAACATCTTACTAGGATATCTTTTCTGCATTATCCATTGTGTGTCTGAGCTTCCATTACAATCTTCTTTAACCTATTTACTTTCTAACACCACATTAAACTGGTTTTCTAGTACTAAAACACTTTCAAAATCTCGGCTGTACTATAATAATACTTTCTAAATCTCAATTGGTAAGCATATAAGCAAATCTATAATGATTCAATTGGGTGAAGGTTCATATTGTCAGCAAAGTGCTGGTGGTATACCTTAAGTGGCCTTTGCTAGCTATAGATGCATCAGGCTTTCGTGTTCCATTCCTTGCAGCTTCTTGCTGTTCAAAAGCCTTGGACTCAAAGTACTCAAGCCAAGCAGCAGCATCCTGAGACATTAAGATAGAGAGTGCACAAACCATTTGTGCAAAGCAAAAAATTGAAGAGAACAAAAAGTGAAACCAAATTTAACTAGAGCTGAAAAAACAATAAGGAAAATAAAAGACCCAAAAATCTGTTACCAGCCTTGCCACTTTCTGATTCAAGGCATTCACTTGATGCAAAGATAAACATTAAAGTGATGCTAACGAACTAATTGTAATTCTTTATACTGTCAAGTTTTTCCATGGTATGGAATAGCTAGCACCATCGAGTTATGATTATATATGGGCTTCTACCGCTTATTACCATTTAATCTAAAGTGGCGAAGAGAGAAATAAAAGAATGCCTTAATAGGCCAAAAAGAGAACACCTGCGTACGTAGGTCATCAGGGCCCAGCTTAGCTCTGAGAATTTGCAAGGTTGTCTGTTCATGCTGAACACTCAAAGGGTAAGCTTCCATCAATGAGAGTGCAATTGCTATAGCATGGTAACTTGCGGCTGTCTGGAAAGCAGTAAAACAGAAAGAATTAGGTCTCAATGATGAAACCAAATTAAGAATTCATATCAATTCCCATGGATACGGTAATACAGCTAGTGAATATGCAATAGTTCAGTAGCCTTTACAACAAAGTTGCAAGTTGAGCAGAAACGACCATTAGAGAAATCAGAGATGTGGGAAATGTAGTATCCAATTGCGAACATTATGCTTATAAACAAATAGATTCTTTGCTGCTAACGTTGCACATCCACCCATCTGTCTGGCAGTCACCCACCCCCCTTGCCCCAAGTTGTTAGGTACCTGAGGTTTTTTCTAAATAAAGAAAATGCCTCTCCTTTTTTCTTTTATATCATGTATTCTTTTAACCAGAAAACCTACCAAGAATTTCCTGTTTCTAAGCACAAAGCCTTTGGCTAAATGATATCAAGCTAGAGTCCATTAGTCTTATGATAACGACTGGTACACCATAAAATCCCAAAATGCCAAAAAATTTCAATTAGGATTTAAGAACCAGGAGCTTAGTAACTTGGCCAAACAAATTCTCCAATTCAGATATTTGGTCAACAAAGGGGGGAAAAGTTTTTGTAAATGCTACTTTTGTTATGAGGCAATCAAACAGATATTACAGTAAAACCATGGACCAACAAATTCAGGTGTATGTATTTTTTATTTGATGTGGGGACCAGCATGTGCCTCTTACAGCAAAGCCACAGTTGTGTGCCTGTTGAATATGATATTTATACTTAATGCTCAATAGGTTGAAGAGAGAATATTTCTTCCATCAGTTATCCATTTCCATCAAAAAAGTGAATGATACCAACTCTAATCATACGACATTTTGGAGTATATTCATTTGTAGCATATCCTATTTTACAAAATGGAGAGGTGACCGGTGTTCTATGTTAGTCCTACTTAGATATCTTCTTCTACAACTAACGTATAACTAATAGAGCATATCAAATACAAGCATAAAATTAGTAAAGGGAAAATAAGCGATATATAATGACCTGAATATGATCTGGCCCAAGTAACCTTTGGTTACACTTCAGAGCTTTATGGAGATATCTGAGAGCAATATGCACATTCCCCAGGCCTTCCTCCATCATAGCCACATTGATGTATGTCGCAGCAGTGTTTGGATGTGATGGACCACATGTGAGATGTAATAGATAGAGTGCACGCTTTACATATCTGCGCAAATATAATATAAATTCACTCAGTAGAAGCAAGAAAATCATAATATCAATGACAGAATGGCCATAGTCAACATAAATAACAACTTGCTTGGTATCCGGTTCAATTTTAATCTTGTTTATGCTTTCTGCAGAGGCATTTAGCCCCAGTTTTCCATTCTACTTCGTCTAATGCCTTAACTTCAGTGCCGTGCACTACCATGTCTTCCTTCACTACCTCGCCCCAAAATAAGTTTTTCTTTTCATTTGTTTTCCTTGATTATTCTACGGCATCCAAAATCCAGTTTATTCAAGAGTCAAAACCTACGGAGTCAATCACCAGAAAACCAGAAGCCATGTTGATTTTGGCATTCTGCTTGACCTAAAAGTAACCATTTCTGCACTTTTTGGTCTTTGTTGAACATGAAAAAACCTTCTTCTTCACTTCTTGTGCATTTGTCTCTAATATCACAGTATTTTTACAGCCTCAAGAATATCTCTTCCTGTTTTACCAATTCAAGAGTACGTCCACGTGATAACCACCTTATTTCAACATATTCAGTTTTAGCACTCGGTTGTTTTTTCCCTTCAGCTAGAATAAGCTAAGCACAAACACTTTTAAGAAGGTGGTGTGAACATGTCCCCGAAGAGTGTTGGATATTCGTCCAAACATGTTCTATTATTTTTTATAAAAAAAAAATCATAACTAGACACTTTTCGGACACTTAAGGATCCATCACTTGGACAAACATGAAACAAATTACAAGTTTGAATAAAAATAAACTTGAATCCAATGAAAAATTAATTACAGAGGTTATATATATAATCCCTCCCACCAATGGGCCTTTGGTCCAATGATGTGGGAGTCACTCTCCCAAATGGGAGGGGAAGGGTTCAACCCTAGCCAAATGCAAGGTGTGAGAGCTGGGTGTGTATGTATTTGTCGTTAAAAAAAAGTATTAATGCCTCGTATTTCAAAATTTCTAATTTTAAAAATTCAAAATCCCAAACACTCCAAATTGTTCATAAAAAAACTAAAATAGATATTTGGGCATTTTGTTCACACTTCTTTCTAGAATGTAAAATTCTAACTATTTGGATATGTTTTAATGTAAATGTATTGATGATTTAAAAAATGTAGTAGTTACTATTTTCATATATACATATAAAATTAGACTTTTTTTTGTTCTCATGTTGTGTCCTGATTTATTTTAAAACTTCCATGTTGGCATGTCTGTGTTGTATTGTAACCATGTCCGTGTTTCTAATAAAATAAACTTGCAGAGGTTGCTAAATCTGTTGTAGTTGCTAAAAAAATTCATTATTAAATCCATAAGAAGAAGTTACTGCTCAGACACTTTTTATGGTACACGAACACTAAATATATTAGGATAAGAAATGAGGTAGACAGCACAATGAATACACAACTGTGATTAACCCGTCAACAATATTCCAATCAGTAATCAGTATTTTGGATACAAAGAAAGCTCACT
>JAOTRH010000020.1:17014594-17046468 GCA_034768845.1 Heliamphora exappendiculata | reverse complement strand
AATACAGTTCGAATTACCTATAAAACAAGTATGATGCAACTCACTTTACAGTGGTAAAAAAACATGTTTAAAAGTCGTCAAAATGCAGCTTCCACAGTCATGTATATCATTATTTTGTGTTTTAGGCATACCAGTGATTGTAAGTTGCAATTTCAAGGGCATACTTAGTGGGTTGTAAAATGCATTGTAACCCTACAATTACACAAAGGAACAAATAACAAGTTTCCGAATACAGTTCGAATTACCTATAAAACAAGTATGATGCAACTCACTTTACAGTGGTAAAAAAACATGTTTAAAAGTCGAGAAAATGCAGCTTCCACAGTCAGGGATGAGCCAGCCATACTCATAATATTGTATCACCTCCCCCTGGGCATAGAGAATAAACAACCCCAATCACTTTCGATCGGAAAGGACGCCCGTTATTGCATAGCAGAAAATAAAGAACGAAGGGGACACTTCACTTGGATGTCGCAATGTTCATATTTAACGGCATTAGGTACCCAATCAAATGGAAGCACTTGAAGCCATATCATTACTCATTTCTTCGCAAGCAGCTTCTTTGGAAGCATCTCCAAAGGTGTGGTTTTGAGAAGGAAAAGCCTGGCAGCACGCTCTTGCAATGTGCCCCCACATTTCAACCCCCGTGATTGCAGCTCAGATTTTAACCTTTCCATTCCGAGGGCCTACAATTATATTAGAAAAAAATTCAAAATATTAGTTGTTAATTTTAAGAAATAGAGGATTTATTGTCAGCTTTACAACAGAACAGTGATAAGACATCATAACTATAATGCTGGCAAGGCAATTACTTCGGCAATCTGAAATTTTGTTGCAAATGTACACTTCTATACTGATTCCTTTTCTGCATAAATTACTATGAAACCGGCAATGACCACATTCCAAACAAAAAAAAAAAGCTGTGTTTGGTATTGTATTGTTTTCCGTTTTTATTTTCTGGAAAACACAGTTAAAACTTGTTCGGAAAACAATTTTCAAAACTTAATTTTCATTTTTTTTTAAAACAACCCATTTTCCGGAACTCAAAAAAAAAAGTTTGAAAATGAATACGACATGAAAACTATAGGTGTTTCTGTTTTCAGCATCGGTTTCTGTAAAGTATCCTGCACATTTGAGAATACATGCCGGTTTCGACTACAGACTATAATCTTGTTCTGTAATAGAATCCACTGCAATTGACAACTTCACGAAAAGATATCAGTCACCTGGTGATTGTTTTTTTGTTTTTTAATTTCTCAGGGTATTTGAACTAACTTATGAGTACTTTAACTAATTCCTAATGGACCAATTCCACTGTCCACTAGCCTATGGAGGGGGCATTTAAAGTCGAGGTAAAGCCTCGTATGGACAAGCTCCAAAGAGTTGATAGTACCTTGAAGGTTTTGAATCTGAGACATTAGAAAGAGCAAACCTCCAAGTCCAAGCTCTCAGGCCTTGACCCCTTGCTTGTTTGAGGGCCAAACATAGAGTAATAAGAATCGATAAACCAGCTATTTTACTGAACAATTTTAGTTTAGAATAAGAAACTATAAGATGTAGAAAGGTGGTACTCTTCCCAATCTGATGCTGCTCAAATTGAAGACGGCAAGGCTTTGTGTTCGTTTGGCAACCTGGCTTTAAGCCGGTTTTTTGGCTTTAAACCATTTTAAGCCGAAAAGCTAAAAGTTCATTTCGTTAGCAAAATAATCACTTAAAAAGCCACAAAAAAAAACCAAATAAGCCACCTAAGAAATTAACCGAATTGGGGTATGATTGTTGGGTTGGAATTTATTTAATTTTATATGTAAAAAGGTAAAATTGAAAATTGTTATCAGAAAAGCCAAAAAACCAAAAAGCCAAAGAGCAAAGAGGGTAAAAGTTGTGGATTGGAAAACGTGGCTTTTTTTGCTTTAATCCAAATAGTCAAAAAGCCCAAAAATCCAGCTTTAAGCCGGTTTGCCAAACGAAAGCTTCATTTTCTAGCCACGGATACTTTTTGATTTTAGGGAAGAAAAACGTTGCAACAGAAATGGATATTTGCACTAGAACCAGCCAAATGAAAAGCAAAACAAAAAATGAACGGAAAACAAAAGAAAGAAGGGGGGGCATAGGGCTTGCTTTTCCCAAGTTGCCTATAAAATCAAGAGTGAACCAATATCCACTTAACAGATTTAAAAAACGAGAATGAATTTCAGAATTTATTTATCAAACCAGTGCAAACCAAGTTTACCAGACACAATTCCCTATCAATGACAAAGAGGAAAAAAAAAAAAAGGAAAGGATAAAGAAGCCAAAAAATGGGCACACTTTCATCCCAACAATGATTTTGCCTTCAACAAGAGTTCTCTAAACAAAACTTCCAAAGAAAACAAGACAAGTCACAAATACCAAAGGAAAAATCAATAAGCAAGTGTTCCTATGGATACACTTTCCGAGTTAAAGTTCAAGGCTGTTTCCTAAACAAGCCTTAAAAAAAAAAGGTTCAAAAATATGCATAGGTACTAGGTAGTCAAAGCAAAAGCTTGGACACTGAGCACACTTCTACTGATTGTCTATATCCATTTGGGAAATGAAATGGGAATTGGACCATCTTAATTAAAAAGAAAAAGATCAAAAGCCCATACAGGGCAAAACATCCAATATAAACCTATGTTACACCATTATAATTAAAATAAAAAAGAAAGATCAAAAGCCCATGGACGTGGCAAAACATGCAAAATAAAGTTATAAACACACAATCTTATCCATGAAAAAATACTGAATGATGCCCAGACCATGAGTTGTGAAAAAGAGAGATGTAACAAAGCAGCATTTTGCTCCTTAAATGCCTTGAAGCAAAAGGTTAAAAAAAAAAACCTAGCAATGAGTGTCAACAATTATAGAAATAAATAGAAAAATAGGAAAAAATGAAAAATCGACTAGATATAAGAAAAAAACTTCCGTAAGGAAAAATTCTTATTCTCTAAACCTCTCAGGTATTATCTATTTGAAAGACAACTATCACAGGCATCTTGTGGTCCTAATGTTTTATTACATGAGAGAGCATATTTAGAAAATTTTCCTGGCGAACTTATAGATGTTTTAGAAGAAATGTAGTAGGAACTCAAAAGTAAAGCACTTATGAGCAATTTATGTTGGCACAAGTATGCAAAAACAGTGGCTTGGACAAGAAAATACGTTATCACAAGCATACCTCCAATTCCATTGCAGAGTTAAGTTCATCGAGATTTAGTTTTTTCACCACATCTGAGACATTCATGCTCATCACCATAGTTTCTTCATGAACTACTTGTTTGGATTCCAAATTTGGGATGACTTCTGGCACAGTTGTTCCACACTCCAAAGTTCCCCCATCTCGGGCGCTAGAAACATTTAGTGGTTGACCAATTGTTCCCTCCAGAATACCAAACTCAGGTCCGTTAGATTCTTGCTTCTTAGCCTTAAAATCATCAGTTCCTAAAACAACTGCATCCTCTGAAAAAGATACATCTCCATTCCCCACCATCCTTTCTCCAGGAGTCACTAAAGCTGGTTCACCAGCATCATTGGTTTCACTGCCAACCATGCCTGGATCAACCATGCCTGGATCAACCATGCCTGGATCTGAACTTTCAACAGAAAATGGACTCCTTATAGCAGTTTCCTCTTCCTCAGAACCGGTCTCAAGAGAAACTCCACCAGAAGATTCTCCATCCAGTTTTCGACCAGTAACAGAACCCAGACTACCTTCTCGTTCCTTATTCGAGTCCGACCCGCTCCCATCATCTACAATAACAGATTTATAATTTTCCTCTTCATTTTTATTGTTGTCGTCCTCATCCGTACCATCGCTATCACTATCACCCATTGTTCTCTTTCCCATCCTAACAAAATAAACCAATAAAAGATCAACAAATCAACAAATCATATGAAAAAATTGTCCAGGTGTATAGTTATGTTGTATTTTGTGAATCATAGTTATCAGAAACTTACGATTCATGATTTAGTTTACGATTCATGCATAAATTGATATGAATTAAATATATTTTTTTGACAAAATTGTGATGGATTTTACAATTCTAAGTTCGATTAACAAATTGGTTCTATATTTTCTTTTCATGTGATTTTTAAAATTATCAGATATAACAAGTTTCGAATTTCTATTTGCCACTTTTTGTTTTTGTGAAAATTCTTTCATATAACTTAGTGCGTTTATTGTAAAAATAATAAATAATAAAACATAATTTGTTGTACATTTGGTGATTAGAGGATATAATACAAACAAGCGCAGATCTCATAGGTTTGCAACCCTTTTTCCTATTTCTCTTTATGTGGAAAGTGCATACATTTTTTAAGGAAGTAAATGATGAAAATAACAGTTTTAATAAATTAATTGTTGTTATTGTGGTAAAACAAATATGTATTAGATCAATTGCACTGAACGGTTGCATTTTTTTTTTCGAACTTATTTCATTACCAACAAGTGAAGTATTTTATCTTTAATCTAAAGAGTTTTGACCCACTCTTTTCTCTTATTCTACTCTCTTTGAGGTTTTTCGATCCTTTTCACAAATCAATTTGAGGGTTTTTTTTGGTCCATTTCACAAATTTCAAAAGATAATATTCCATGATTTTAAAGAAATCTTATAGTTAGTTAGATTTGAGCCACAATGTTTTGTGAATAAGATAAGTATCTTACCAATTAGACTATAATCATGTTCAAATTTCATAATTTGTGTCAATATCATTTTTATAGGTTATGCCAAATCTTACGATTCTCGATTCGATTTACGAATTACAAAACTAGAATTTCAATTTATGATACGATTCACGATTTGACAACTATGTTGTGAATACAAGTGTGGCTTCAATTCTGTTTTTGGTAAGTAACAAACAATCAACTTAACTAAGCCAAATAGCTGCATTAGGCATATTAATGGAACTTACAGGATCCCTTTTTTATTTCTAATTTATAAAAGGGAAGTCTCACACACTGATTTTGGTTTCTTCTCTTATCTATCATTTCTCTTCCAATAAACAAAGACTTGTTATCCTATTTATTTGAGAACCAAAGAAAATAAGACCACTCCAATCATGAAGTTAGTTGTCTAAACGTATATTTGAACATTTATAGTTGTTTCATACATTCAAGATAAGGAAGGAAAAAAAGCGATATATAGTTGTTTCATACAAAACATTATGGCCACATTCATTAGATTAGCATGTTCAGAATCAGTTTAAACGAGAACATACATTATATGCTTCTTTGCCCAATCATAACAAACGACGCCCAAAGAAATTAGACCAAGAATTACATCAAATAACAATGAAATCAATTGTCTTACCATATCTTCAGTTTCTTCGCATCCGATCCACTCACTTCTCCCGCTGCGATCTTCCTCTTTGAACTCGCATAACTTCCAATCGCTTCCCTCACCGACTTCTCAACCTCCTCCATACACTTTGCCGAATCATCCCTATACTTCTCCACGTACTTCTCCGCATCCCCCGACGCCCCTCCCTTCTTGGCCGCCACTTTAACCTTCTTCTTGATAAATTCCTCGGCAATCTTCTCCAACCTCCGGTCCTCCGCCTCGGCTTGCCACTCCTCCAGCTTCTTCTCCGCGTTCACGTGGCGCAGCCGCCGCCCACTCATGTCGCGGCAGGCATCGAAGTTGTTCGTCTTCTTCTGGCCGGCCTTCGTGGCGGCGCCGCGGAGGAGCGATCCAAACCCGCCCTTGCCGCCGCGAAGGCGGAGGAGGAGGTGAAGCGCTGGGTACCGGTGGGTCCCATCTGTGGGATAGAGGAGGGATGAGTCTTCGAGTTGTTTTGTGCCGGTTACGAGTCGCTGTTCGCCGATTGGAACGCCGGCGAGTTCTCGAATACGATTCTTTATAGCGAGGACTGGTATCGATGGAGATGAGAAATTTAGGGCTCTGTATTTGCCGTCTAACAATTTGATGTAGATTTGGTACGTATCCTCCATGATCGATCGGAGCTATTTCCGTTTATTTATGTTAAACAACGATCAACACAGAGGACTAGAGTGATCTTCATCGGATATATACAAGCCCTAGAATCACATGTGTACGACGGGTGGACGGTGAACCTATCAACTCGGATTTGGGTTTTCGGACCGAACCGGTTCAGTTAATATGGCCATATTTCAAAAAAAAATTATAAAGAAAAACTCTGATAGTTTTAGAAGCATTTTTAGGTCCCGTAACTCCCGTTCAGTAACGTTTGTAGGCGCTTTTACCCTATTATTCAAGTTTTAAAACTAAATTAATAAAATATAAATTTTTAATTTTATTTTTATCCTACATAAAAAGTCTATTTGTTAAACACTTTTTTTTTACAAAATATATTTTCTAAAGTCCCAATCATTTGACATAAAACAGTAAAAAAAAACGTTATTAATAACAATATTTTCTTTTTAAATATAATCTTACCCTAAAAACTTTTGTAGCAACAATATTTTCATATATTTAGCCTGCGTTTGATTTGGTTTTTAAGTCAAATTTTTTGATTCTTTTTTACTAAAAAAAGCTATTTCGTTTGGATTCTCACAAAAAAATTAAGTTTTTTCACTTTTTCTCTTACAAAAAATGTTATGATTTGACAAAAAAAAATCATAATTTGACACCAAAAAGCCAAAAAATATAAAAATCACTAAAAAAAAACTAATTCAAATACAAGCTTAAATAAAAAACATTTTTAGTAGGAAAGTTTTCTTTGGAAACGCCATTTACGTGTTTGGAAAATCTTTTTTTATTTTTATTTTTATTTATCAAATAAAAAAATATAGAGTATTTGTTTTTATTTAATTTTTAAATATATTTTTATGATTGAATTCATTTATCAAGTTTTCTTTTAAAGCGCCATTTATGTGCTTGGAAAACCTTTTCTTTATATTTATTTTTATTTATCAAATAAAAAAATATAGCGTATTTATTTTTATTTAATTTTTAAATATATTTTTATAATTGAATCCATTTATTACGTAGAACTCGTGAAATTTTTTACTTGTAAAAAAATTAGATTGATTTGATACTTATAACTAAGTGATTAAATAATATTTATTTTTAAAAAAAATTAAATTATAATTTTTATTTATTTTTAAAACAACATTATACGATAACTTAACTACAAGTATTAGGTTGATCTAAATTTTTATGTGAATAACAAATTCATCAAATTCTATGTAATGAATAGATCTAATAATAAAAATATATTCAAAAATTAGATAAAAAATATGCACAAAACGTGTTTGTGTTTAACTTCATCTCCATACCTATTAAAAATATGAGCAGATCCTTATTTTCGTGAAAACGTTTTATGTTTTAAACAAAAAAACGTGTTTGTTAAAAATATTTTCATGTTCTTATTTTTCATTCTATAATATTATGTGGAGACTAGGCTTAAAACGTATTTAGTAAAAATATTTTCTATTAAAGCGTTGTTACTAAATACGTTTTTACGTATATTAAAAATAAAGTTTAAAAATCTTTATTTTGTTAATTAAGTTTAAAAAACAACTTATTAAGATAAAAGAGCTAATTTATATGTCTAGTTTATGAGACTGAACAAAACAAGATAAATAAACAAATTATTGATAAATGTGTCCATGAATTTAATGTGGGAAAATTGAGTTTTAAAAAAAAATTAAAACATGATTTTTAGCTAATTTTGAAGCTAATTATATTTGGGTTGGATTAATATTTTTTGATGATTCTAAATTCTAATTTGTTTATCTTCACGAGTAGAGTAATCATGAATTTTATAGCATTCAAAACCATTAATGGGTGAATAAGAAATTGACTCCAAAAACATGTTATTGAAATTGACAAAATAGTGGTAACAAAGTCTAATCTCACATTGGTCAAGAGAGAAAACGATTAGTGTCCAAATAAGTATAAAAGAGTTTTCAATCCCATATTGGTTGAAATTTTTTTTAGTGAATAGCTTATATAAGCCAAGTTGAGCGTGGTGTGCCCCATGGGGGTACCCAGTTTTGTAGACGGATGAGAACTTACCCAACGATGGGTTCGACCCAAACCACGCACGGGCATGCCGTCGTCACCCATCTGACCGATCGGCCGACCGTGCCATGGGCTATGGGCTCAGATCAACCCTTATCTTTTTTGTTCGCACCAGTTGGAATCAGGCCGAACCAGTTTGTGTCTGTTCGGGCCACGCCGAACCAGTGTGGTGTCGGATCGGTTTAAATCGAACAGTCATGAGTAGTGCCTATATAAAGGCTGCTGCAGATCCGATTTTTACACTCATTTTCCATCCTCATTCCTCTTCCCTTCCATACTAAACTGGTTTGGGTCTGTTTAGGTCATGCCGAATCGGTGTCGTGTCGGTTCGGTTTAAACCGAACCGTTACAAGCAACACCTATATTAAGGCTGCTACAGATCCGATTTTTACACTCATTTTTCATCCTCATTCCTCTTCCCTTCCATATTGAAACTTTGCTACATTTTCTGCCTCGTTCCATTCCGAATTCCTGTGAAAATTCAAGCATAACAACGTTCGTTGGTGTGCAGTTTGTTGTGCTTCTACTGTACACGGGGATAATTTTATTCTGGATGTAGACATCTGATTCACTGCAAGCACCGAGACGGAGATGCAATCTGTTTTAAGAAGACACCGTTGAACGTTGAACTTGATCTCAACTTGTTCTGTAAGATTGTTCTTAGTTTATAGCTTCTACTGTTCTGTTCTGTATTTGTAATTAGTTTGTTATCTTTTCTGTTATGGGTTTTCTATTATGTTCCCATTTTTTAAAATTTAATTCGGTACTATTTTTTCATTTTATTTTGGATACAGAAAACTATTTTT
The DNA here is from genome assembly GCA_034768845.1 of Heliamphora exappendiculata. Classification (NCBI taxonomy): domain Eukaryota; kingdom Viridiplantae; phylum Streptophyta; class Magnoliopsida; order Ericales; family Sarraceniaceae; genus Heliamphora; species Heliamphora exappendiculata. Next base: position 17,037,641 of record JAOTRH010000020.1, on the reverse strand, counting down.
TTCCAAACATTGTTCTATTTTTCTAGTTTGGTTTTTTCTTAAATGCTTATGAATTTATTTAAATTTTACATATGATGTACTATATCTGCTGTATTAATATGTAATTAGAAAATAGATTATTTTAATTATATTTTATTAGTGTAATTTAATTATTGTTGTTTTGGTGCTGTTTGGGTTCCAGAATTTCTACTAAACATCAATTAAATAATTTGTTGTGGTTAAGCTTCTTTTGTACTTTTTTTTTAATAAATAATTCAGAGTGTTTAGACCAATTTACGCGCACATCGACTAATCTCTGATAGATCAATTCCACTGTCCACTTGCGAAGATCCCAATTAAAGTCGAGACAAAATCTCATATGAACTTATCCTAAATAATTAATAGTACCTAAGAGATTTCGAACTTAAAACTTAAAACTTAAAGAGAAAGCAAACTCTTACATTCCAAGTCTAAGCTATCAGGCCAAACCTCGATTTAAGAGGTTTTGCACCTTCTTCCAACAAACACGGTAGTATAGTCATTGGACAGTCATTGGACGAGTCGACCTATGAAATCCTAAGCAAAATAAATAAGAATTATATAAATTTATTAATTTAAAAGAATGGGTTCCCCCCTCTCTAATTCTGAACTATTTTTTGCTGGGGGAAGAGTGGGGGTATAATTTAATTGGCAGTAAAGTTGCACCTACAATTGTACACAAATGTAAATAAAATAACAAATTTAAGAATTCTACACAAATGTAACTGTTGAATACCTATACTATATGTAGCTGCACACAAATATGTCATCCATCCGGTACGAGTACATACCATTTGGCCTTGCTTGGCACTTTTCTTTACCTCAACATTCAATTTTGCTAAATTAAATTTGTATCATCCATTGTAGAATTCATTCCTAGCCCATCAACTGGTAGCAACATTTAGCTTGACAGTTTAACCCACACCTCAAAATCTTTTTGTTCTTCCCATGATGAAACGCTTAAATCAACATATTCTGCCCATTATTTTCTAACAAGAAAGGGTAAAATTAAAAATGAAGAACCCAAGTTATAAAAAAAATAAAATTATATATATTACCGTATATCTCCAACTAATCTTGAGATAAATCCATTTTGCAACTTGATACAAGGCATTGTGCTCATAACCCATGAATTCTACCACCTCCTCCATCACCAGGCATTGATTCTATTACCGATGTTGCCATCATCATTTCTATTACTATTATCTCTATTGTTACCATATTACTACCATCACAATTATTACTACTATCACTGCTGCTGATACGAAAAATGATTTATAATTTTTTTACGCAAGTTATTTTTGTCTTTTTTATATAAAATATTTTATCAAAAAAATATTTTATATTATTTTTTTCAACAAAACACTAAAAATAAATAAAATAAATAAATGAAACCTAAATGAACATCAGTTACTTGTACGTTAACACAACTCTATATAAAAAGGTACATGTTATACATGTCACATGTGTATTGAATAAATACATCACATTAACATAATGACCTGGTATTTTGAATCAACTAAACTCCTATTAAGAATGTTTAAAAAAAATGACTTTAAAGAGACTTAAATTTTTTAAGAAGAATAGAGGAAAAAAGTTATGAGTATTTTAAATAATTTTTAGGGTAATATTTTTTTGTTAAAACGCATAGTTTACCCCCTTTTTTTTTGTTTTCAACTTGTAATATTTAAAATATTAACATAACTTTTAAAATTATTGAAAGCATAATTGACTTTATAATTGAAAGCATAATTGTCATTTGACTAGAAAAAGCTATCATTGAATCGGTGAATTTAACTTATTAATTTATTGACTTTGTAAATTTTTTATTTTTAATGAATTTTTTTTATTATTTAAGTTAAAATATTATATTTTTTAGACTTATCTCATTTAAACGAGTCAAAAAAATAAAAAATTTTAATCAAAATATAAAAATTTTTTGAAAAAACAAAAAATAAACAAAAATAAGCTAAATTCTATGTTATTTAAACTAAAATAAATAAAAATAAATTAATAAATCAATAAACAATATTTGTCCAAATATGACTAATTGTATTTAAAATGTACATAGATTCTTTAAAAAAATAAGTTTTTTAATGATATCAAATACTATAATTTATCATTGTCTTTTAAAAGAATTTAACTTTTAGTTATCCAAAAGGATTAAATAGTTTCTCCCCCACACGGAAAGTAATAAGAAGTTTCAGCAATTTTATTGAATTTGGATCCGGATAAGCAAAATTAAGCCCGAACAGAATTCGGATTGAAGAACGTATCCCAGGAAAGTATGTCATGAACGTGTTTACGCAGTGAACAACTCCCTTGGACTCTCTCTGGCGGGAGGTATTAGACCGACCGATGAAGAACAACAACAATCTGACCGACAAGGGTCGATCCTTGCCGGTGGATCCGAATCTCCCCAGATGGGTCTGCCAGAACTGCCGCCACAATCTCTGCATCGTCGGCGTCGATTCTTACGCCGACAAGTTCTTGAACGACTCCTCATCTCGCTCCGGTCTCTCCCTCCCCCCTCCCTCTCTGTATTTATATGCACATTTTATTCAAATGGTTAATTAGTTTGAAATCATATCACAAATCGGAAGTCTTGCGCACCACCAGATAGTAGAAAACCTATATATATATAACCGTGATTCAAGATTCTAAATTGTGGTATCAGTATCAGTGTCGGATAACGGCGATATTTAAAACCTTACTGTGAACCCTAATTTACCCCATCGCATGGGTAATGTAATATTCTTTGCTGTTTCGTGGGTGTTGTATGGTGGTTATGATGAATTGTGAGGTTAATTGTACATGAACTGTAATTTTACTGATAGCATATGTTGATTTGAGCAGTTGCATTAGGATTTCCTGATATTTGTATGTGAAATGATTAATGCATTTGTTTTGTTTTGTTTTTTTTTTTTTTTTTGAAAAAACTACTGAACTAGGGTTTGGGTAATTTTTAGGGCTTTTCTGGGTAATTTTAGGGAATTCGACCTTTAGCATATGTTTGGTCTAACAAAGTCTGTGTGTGTAATTTAGACTATTTAGTCACATGCAGGCAGAGATTTGAGTTCATGCACGATCTGGGTTTCTGTTTATAAACTGCTCTCCTGACTGCATTTAGTTTTTTTGTTCGTGTTTTGTCTGATGGGAGCGTACTCATGTTTATTAATTTTTATTTGACTCATTGTTTGCGTATGATCATGATATTAGGGAATTATATATTGCTTTCACTGTCCAACTTCAGTTACGATTTGGGATCAACTGTGCAGGAATGCAGGGTTCTTCAATCCATGGTGCAGGCAGTGTGTTAGGGTCAACACGTATGGATCATTCATTTGTTGTATTGCCGAAGCAAAGAAATCAGGTTCTGGGGGTACCTCCTCGTCCTCGTGGTGGAGGGGTACAGCCTGATACAAGCCAGTCAGGGAAAGCAATGGAAGAGTCATTCGTGGTGTTGCCTCCTCCCGCTGCTTCTGTGTACAAGAGTGACTCTGTATCTGATGGAGGGGGGGCCCATTTGCCATCATCTGAGGGTGGCATGAGTGCTCCCTTGCAGCCAAACAATTCTGGGTTTCACTCGACCATAACTGTCCTAAAGCGTGCGTTTGATATTGCCACAACCCAGACTCAGGTATACACAAGCTGTATATTATCTTGTTGATGGCAAACAAACCTCGATGTCAATTACAATTGGTTGTGAAATTTGGATTTTTTTCAAAATCTTTCTCTTGAAGATTGTTACATTTATTATTAGGTTGAAGTTAGTGTCTAAGATGAAAGCCCTAATATTTTATTAGTAGGTTGGAGAGTTTGTGTCTAAGATCATGATACATCATTTCTCTCTCTCTCTCTCTCTCTCTCTCTTCTATAGGTTGAGCAACCTTTATGCCTAGAATGCATGAGGGTGTTGTCTGATAAACTTGACAAGGAGGTTGAGGACGTGAACAGAGATATCAAAGAATATGAAGCCTGCCTTCAGCGCTTGGAAGGGGAGCCGCGAAATGTTCTTAGCGAGGCTGATTTTCTTAAAGAGAAACTAAAGGTGCATTAATTCAGTTGGTCACCAGTTCCCATGCATAAATCACTGTGGATTTTTATATGCATCAAATAAATGGGTAATTATGTAAACAAAGGGTATTGTGGTTTCTGACTCCGGTATGGACAAAATACTTTTTTACTTATAAAAACACATGATTTCCACAGAATCTTTTAGATGCATCATGCATAGACAAATTCATGGACAAATTACTTGTTTGGAGTATTGAATTTAGCAATTGCATGTCCACTTCAGAGTAGTTGTCTTGGATCACAACTAACACAAGGGAAGTTTTTTCATAGTAATTATCACTGTTGTTGAAAAGTTCTGGAGTTATAACCTTTCTTTACTTTTATTTTGTTTTATGTTTCTTGTTAATTTGACTTTCCTCCTTGTTCTTATACGCTGTTAATGGAAAAAGAAATCTTATTCAAGAGCACGTGCAATATGTTAAAAATTAACATTTCTGGAAGCACTTCACCTTCAATTAAAGGGAATTATTCTTGGCAATTTATATGTGGTGGCTACCTACCTTTAGATAGAAGTATACAATTTTGTCAACGCTACTTGTTGGCAGAATGCTTCTTGCTAACTTTGCACAATATTACAAGGTGATAAATCCTTCATGAAATATTTTGGGGTGATCAGACATGCATTTAATGTATTTTGCTGGGTAGGCCTACCAGTTAGTATTAGTTGAAATTTTTGTGCTGAAAAATTTGCAGTTTGGGGTTCACTATGTTCATATAGTCATCTTTGGTTGCTATTTAAGATTGAAGAAGAAGAACGAAAGCTTGAAGCAGCAATTGAAGAAACGGAAAAGCAGTGTGCTCAAGTGACTTCTGAGCTGAAGGAATTGGAGTTAAAATCTGGCCGCTTCAATGATTTAGAGGAGCGGTGAGTTTCTTCACATGAAATTGTTCAGTAAAGTGATTTAACTATTTGAATGGCTTCTGGTGAAATTTTTAGTCACTAAAATGAATATTAAAGGGCCATGATTCTGTTTGGAAAGTTCTTTTTGTCTGCGGCATGATATTTATATGATATATACTTGCATATAAACATTATTGATTGCCAATTCTTCCTTTTGTTTTCAAACTTAATGTCTATCAGATATTGGCACGAGTTCAATAATTTTCAGTTTCAGTTGATTTCGCATCAGGTGTGTTGCTATAAACCCTCTTGTTCCATTTCCCTCCAATTCTTATTATTAACATTAACTTCTATTATTCTGGAGTTTGAGATTTTGTCAATTTCAGATGAATTCTGCTGTTACTTATCTTAAATTGGCCTTCTGCAATACCCCCGGTGTGGCAACTAATTTGTAGTGAGCCTTTTAATGCCAAAGTGGAAGTTGATTTTATTTTGTCTGTGCGTGTGTGCGTGTGTTCTCACTCTCCCCCGTGGGGAGGGAGATGATGATTTTAACACATGAACTGTGAATATACATCCCTGTTTGGTAAGAATTCCATTTGAGAAGAATCTTTTTTTATGTTGTGCAGGAAATACGTATTAACTATTAAGTATTAATACTGTCGTCATTGTAACTTGATGTGGTAAACAGGGCCACCTGTCTCATTGTAATCCATAAACTAATCTGGCTTCCATCAATGAGTGTTTTTTTTTTCTTCTCATTTTGAATTTGGAATTTTCAAAAAAATAACCTCAATTCCTATGCTTTTAATTGAAAATGTTTTTCTGTCCAGTTAAAGCATGTTTTAACTTAACCTCTTTTTTTTGTCAACAGGAAGAGAGGGATGCAATTTTGGCCAAAATTGAAGTGTCACAAGCACATCTAGAGTTGTTGAAGCATACTAATGTGCTCAATGATGCCTTCCCCATCTGGTATGATGGCGAATTTGGAACCATCAACAACTTCCGGTTGGGAAGACTTCCTAAAATTCCGGTATGAAAACTAGGATGCTTACTGAGAAATTGTCTTCAGGTGTATAACTTAATGACTCAGCTTGTTTTATCTGCTTAAAATAAATGGAAGTGTTTGGAATTTAGGAAAATGTATGTTGTCTGACACCATTAGGACCTTTGACAAGTGATATTGAGATCTCTCTCTTTATTTGTCAAACAAATGAGAGTTGATGTCACTCTCCACAGGGCAGAGACAATTGCTTCTTATCCTTGTTCAATTTGTAGTTTTCGAATCAACTTTTTATACCTTTCTTTATCTTTATGGCAATATCTTGACTACAATATTAACCAGGTTTTGGAAATGCTTAGGTTGAATGGGATGAGATAAATGCTGCTTGGGGCCAAGCTTGTCTTCTTCTCCACACGATGGCTCAATATTTGCGGCCGAAATTTCAGTATCCTTTTTATTTAGACTGTGGTTCTTCACTATGTTTCTCTTATTGAAATGAAGTTCCTTCTATTAGTAGTTCCTTCAGCCAACTGAAGGGAACTGTGTATATATGCTCAACTTTGTAGCAAGCTACGCACGTTTGGACACAGGATGTTGAGTAACAAAGGTTTTGACACTTGATTATGGCACCACTGACCCTGCAAGTTAATAGCCAAAAATCTAATGCTAGAGTATGTGTAATTTGAATGGTGTGTCCATCGTTGTGTAACTTTATACTTCTTTCCATTAGATTGTTAGAATCATTTTGAGTTGAGTGGTTACGGAAATAGCGTGAGACCTTAACTTGGGGACTTAAGAGGCACTGCATTAGAAACCCTACTGCTTCCCTTTTTACATAAACAGCTTAACTAATTTTTAGGTTGAAACTTCTACTTAATTACTTTTTTCCAACCGGTCATAAGGATTCTTCTGTGGAATATAAAATTGAATATTAGCTTCAACGGAGATAACTAAATTATGTTGTTATAAATATGCAGAAAGAAAGTATCAACTCTATTCTTTCTTTCCTTTTTCATCTTCTTCTTATTCCTCTTTCTCTTGAATCCCTTTTGCTGTTTAGATTGTATGGATTCTTGCCCTTATAATTCTCCCAAGGTTTTTCTAGTTATACAAAGACTTGATTACTGCTAGAGTCTGTTGACTGGAAGGTTGTGAGTTGCACATTTGTGGAATTTAGCTGTGTTACAAATCCATGTGGAATCTGCTTCCACCATTGAGAAACTGCAGAAAACTCACTGATGCGGAACTTGATGTAGGCTATTCTTTCCAGGTATTGAACTTGATGTAGCCAGATAAACCTTTCTTTCTTTTCCCAGTAACTGGAGAAAGTCCAATGTAGTGAATTTTCTTTTATACTAATATTGACATTTTTGTTACCATTGTCATTCTAACAAAAGTCATCTTTATCCATTGGCACATGTTGTGTACTTAATTTACTTGCATTCAGATATCGGATAAAAATCATACCCATGGGGAGCTATCCTCGAATCATGGACAGCGGCAACAATACCTATGAGCTGTACGTACACAGTACTAACTCTTCATTGGCCTATTGAATTGATCTACACTTTGAAAGTAGATGCAGCTTAGAGTTGAATAAAGCTCTAGTATCTCGCAGTACATGGTACATGAAATGTTGAGTTGATCCACTTACAATCAACTTTATAATGCCTGTATGCCCAACATCTGGGAACATGGCTTCTGCATCATCATTCACTTCTATCTATGGCCATATTTGTTACCTTTTTTTTTTGGGTTATCATGCCCTTTTTTTTTTTGTTAACGGAGGAGGCCTCTCAAGACTAGTCCTTTGGGACTTACCTCTGAGGGGTAAACTTTCGGATACCGGTAATCACCCATAAACCATAAGTATTGGTTAAGTTAGAGCATAGCGGGAGTCGAACACAAGACCTCTGGATTTACGGTTGGTTCCAGTGAGGACCTTAAACTGCTGGCTTACCTTGGCGAGTTATAATGCCTTTTTTGATTGCCTTAAGCTGCACTTTTTATGGAAAGTCTCTTGCTTTTGTGGATGATTAGAAACTGACCATTCAAGTGTACTTTTTGTGTACATTTGTGACCTGAATTGGATATTTGGCCTTCTTCACTTTTTATTTTTCTTTTGCCTACTGAATTTTCTACCTGATTTAATTTTTCTTAGGTTTGGTCCGGTGAACTTGTTTTGGAGCACTCGCTATGACAAAGCAATGACATTGTTCTTGACTTGTCTTAAGGAGTTTGCAGAGTTTGCAAATTCCAAGGATAAAGAAATCAACATACCATTGGAGAAATGTTTCAAGCTGCCTTATAAGTAAGTCAATCTCTGTATCTTAGAAAGCATGTTATGGCTTTGCATGTATATTTGGCCAAATTAGTGTATACGATCTTGTATGTTTTAGCCAAGATTGCAAGAGACTTCTTGATATTGAATCAGACTTCTACTTTTAACTGCCTTACAAGTAAGGACAGTTTCGTCTGTTTGCCCCTCCTGTGTGTTACTGTTACACATGAGCAGAAGGAAAAGAAAAATAAAATAATATTATTTTGTTGTTCAATTATTTAGTTGATGAAACAGATTAATTTTTCTCTAAGAACTCTCTATTCTCTACCATAATGATGGATTTAGGATACAGATAGTAATTAGTCATGTCGTTAATTAGGTATTAACATTACTGGTGAAATATTGTGAAGAGGTTGGGAAGCCAATAACAGTGGGAGACAAACTTGGTATGAAAAATAAAATTCAGAAATAAGTTTCAAATGAGTGGAATAGGGTAGCAGGATAAAGAGATTTTATTTGTTAAGTCTAGGTTTTTTTGATTTGAGATTCTCTTTAGTTGAAGAAGTGAATATATAGTTGAACAAAGGTGTATAATATGTGGCAAAATTGGGGTTCACATGCTCAATTGAAGAGGTTTTTTGAGCTGTTTCTTGCAGGATTGAGAATGATAGAGTGGAAAACTACTCCATCACACAGAGCTTCAACAAGCAGGAGAATTGGACCAAAGCTCTCAAGTACACGCTCTGCAATCTCAAATGGGCTCTCTACTGGTTTGTTGGGAATAGAAATTTCCAGCCGCTTTCGACAACAGTCACCTCACACGACGTTCCAGCTGCCGGACCTTTGTACTCGAGACGTGCTGCTCACTCCAAGTCCGAATCTCGAAACTAGTCAAACCAATAATACAAAGTACCTTTTAGACAACATACCGAATTTAAGCAACATAACAACAAATTGTAGCCAATTATATATTTCTAGTTGTGTATCATATTACTTGTCTAGAAGCCTGCAAAATCTTCAATTCCAAAGGAAGTTTTATTCTGCTGCTCATTTCACTTGTTATTGGTGTTCACTCTTTAGCACTGTACAGTTATTGTGTGCCTGCAGTACAAAATTTAGCTACTCAGGTAAACTCTTTTCAAAATCCAGTTTAACATACTGGCCTGTATTTTCACACTTGATAATTTTCATTTGTGATTTTCATTTTGAATTTGTTGTGCTGGATCCGTTAATGAAGGTCGGAGGAAGCCAACACAAGTGAATCGCATGCCCAATAATTCGAATACATAATATATCAACTCCGTCTAAAAATTGAAGTAATTAGTAATACTTCACTTGGGTTTTTTTTTTATATGCTAGATTAATTTTTCACCTTCTACCAATGTGAAATAGGCTTTTAATAATAATTTGAGTTTAAATTTGTTAATTATATTGATAGACTCTTTATCTAAATCATTTGACCAATAATCTAATTCCGGGGTTAGATATGCGGAATGACACTTTCATAGGCAAGTAACTCAGTTCTTTTCCAAATTGGTGTCCATTAGCAAAAAAACAAGTAAACTATTTCTAATAATTTAGATTGGAGTTTTTGAATCTTAGTAATAGATTTTTTATTCAAATTATGAGACCAATAATCTAATTGCGCAGTTAGGAGTTAGTGAATGACAGTCCCAATTCCATACGCAAGTAGAGGCATGCACAGAACTTGTGAATCTGCCAGCTGCGTTCATTGTAACAGCAAGAGAGTTTGGATTAAAACAAACCATCAAACAAGCACATTTGTATGTATATACATATAAATATAAGTGTCCCTCTTCTTCACAAATCACAAGCACATCCTGATCCACCTGCACAATGCATGCAACTAGAACGATTCTGGTGGCGTTTCTGGCTAATTCAGTTCCTAGTCCCGAGGTGGGCGGCAGCGGCGGCCATGGCTGCGCCATCTTGCGACACAGTTGTGGCCGAAGTAAGGCCATGCATTCCGTACCTGCAGCAGAAGGGAGCAGGCGAGAAGCGGACGACTAGGGCGAGGCAGAGCCATTGCAAGCTACTTGACCAACTCTCCCCACCTCCCCCGCCCTCTCTCTCTCTCTCTCTCTCTCTCTCTCTCTCTCTCTCTCTCTCTACCAAACTATTTTACCATAATAAAATATTTTTAACAAACACGTTTGAATTGATTTTAAATAAAATATTTTTATTAAACACGCTTTTAAATTTTTGATTTAAACAAAAATATTATTAGTATTTACGTTTTATTTATTAAATGATACTAAAAAAACGTGTTTATCATATACGTTTTTTTTATAAATGAGTATTAGTGTTTTATTCGTGGTCGTTATTAGTATGGGATATTTTTATATTTTTAACAAGTTTATATCAATGAGTGAAACTTTGTACATATTTTTTATTTAATTTTTAAATATTTTTTTATAATCGGATCCGTTTATTACGTAAAATTTGAGAATTTGTTATTCATATAAAAATTTAAGTTGACCTGATATCTGTAACTAAGTAATCACATAATATTATTTTATAAATAATATAAATAAAAGTTATAATTTTAAAAAAAAAATTTATACAAATGTTATTCAATCACTTAGCCACATGTATCAAATCAATTTAATTTTCTTTTATAAATAAAAAACTCAACTAGTTCTACGTAATAAAATAGATTCAATTATAAAAATATATTTAAAAACTAAATAAAAATAAACATGCTATATTTTTTTATTTGATAGAGATAAAAACAAAGAATGAGTTTTCTAAACATGTACACACACAATGACAAAGTTGGTTCATGTTTGATTAAAGTGGAATAAAGAATAGATAATAATTGTAGAGTTATTTCTAACCGTTAGTTAGGAAGTGAGATAATTTAGAGTCTGATACTAATAATATTAAGGGGACTTTGTATTACTAATCTCATGAATAAGAGATTATTAATCCCTCATTTATTGAACTAATTTTTTTTTTGGATAATTTTTACTGGACTATTAGTTCAAGTCCCGTAATACAAACATAGGACTTACAATACCAATAATACAAAAAAAATTTGATGGGTCAATTTTGTCCGCTAATCTAATCCATCCTCCCATAATACCTTATAACAAACAAGGCTTTTAAGAACATTTTCTAACAAGTTCTATTCTTTTTTCATTTTTAAAAAAAAAACTTATTCTTTGTACGTAAGATTGATATTTTTTAATTGAATGAAACTTTTCTCCTCCATAAGGACAATGAGGGTCTTTATATTATTATCATAAAGTACCATTTTAAATAAAAATTGATACCAATTCATTCTAATTTTAATTTGTCTAAAAAATCGGTCGGTACCCATTAATACTAATTGTACCAAAAGATACTAGGTAAATATCAATCCATAATTAAAGAAATTGCAAAAAAAAGTAACTTTTGCTGATTTTATTCTCTTGTTTTATTTTTTTTATTTTTTTAGTTTAATTTAATTAGTTTTAAACATAGTATACAAGAGAGTTTTAAAACTGGTCAACATTACCTCGTAACAAAAATATTAAATATTCAAAATTCACTTTATTTTCTCCAATCCCCCTTCAAAATCCTACACCTCCCAATCTTTATCTACCGTCGGTGCCTTTTTATTCTGTTTTCTATTTTAGTTTTTTTTTCTTCAAAAACAAAATCATTATGTAAAGTTCAAAAGTATCTATGGTTTTTAGCAAAGATGATTTTCAAGAATTAGAAAATATTTTGATATATTTTGATAATTGATTTATCATATAAAATGTGTTTTGAAAATGAATAGTAGAATAAGTTTTTTGTATTTTCTGAAATATAAAATAATAAAAGAAGAAATAAGAATGTAGCTTCGCGGGTGTTTTGTCTAACTTTTTTATATAATTTTTTATTATTTTTAGTTAATTTTTTTCAGTATTAATTCAACTGACTATAGTTTGTAAATTTCTCTCTAGGAATTCAAAAAGTAAAAAAGATAATTCAAAAATTCAAAAAAGATGAAAACAGTCAATAAGTTTTTTCTTGTGACCATTTTTTTTTGTTTTTAGTAAAACAATTTCAACTGTAGTTCAGATGGACATTCTTTTTAAATTTCTATTGTCAAGAGAAGAAAAAAAATGTATTAAATTAAAAAATAAGAAAAATAAAAAAAAAATGGAAAAAAAACTATTAGGCTTTTTTTTAACCAAAATAGATGCTTTAATTTAGCTTGTGTTTGGGCTAGCTTATTTTACAAGTTTTTTGGCTTAAAAGTAAAAAAAAAAACTAACTGATTTAAATTATTATGTTTTTTTAAAAAAAATTTATTTTTTCTACGTAATTTGACATTTATTTTTTCATAAAAAATTTAAAAAATTTAAAATTACTCCAAAAAATTAGTCCAAACATATGCTCAGGGCGATCAACACACCTGCGACCACGTGTCAATGCCAGGAGGCGAGTTGTGTTCCGTTCCAATAGAGCAAGTGGCATTTCTATCCCTCTCTCTACTCCTCCGTAACTGCCACGAATTCCTCCCTTCCTTGCCCCCCAAAAAAGCCAAGTTTGCATCTGAAATGTAATTTCATTATCTCCATTCCACACCCACGACACTATCCCCCTATAAATAACCGCGACTCCTCTCGTCTATCAACATTTCCTCACTCGCTCAGTTTGAAATTTTGAATTTGTCTCATTCTCTCCAAATCTCTTAGAATTCATAAGATCGCCATGAAAGGACCAAAAGCCACCTCGATTGCTCACAAGAAACTCGACTCAGAGTACGGTTTTATTTGCTGATTGCGTTATCTATTTTTACATTTTCATTCTGTTGCGCTTCTCCTAGTGTATTCGACCGGTTTTGATTGTGTTTTTTCATTTTGCGGTTCGAAGAATGATGAGGAAACGCAAGGCTGATGCGAGTGCGAAGAAGGAGAAAGCGAGCAAGAAGAACGCCGGTGCTCCGAAACGTCCTCCCAGTGCATTCTTCGTATTCATGTGAGATTTTACATTGCATTTTGTGTTGATCAACTTTCACTTTGTACAGAGATATTGTGTATGTGGTCATTGTTCTGTTGATAGCGTTTTTGTTTTCTGGTGATGGTGAACCTAGGGAGGAGTTCAGGAAGACGTTCAAAGAGAATTTTCCTGATAACAAAGCGGTTTCAGCTGTGAGATACGAAGCTTTGATCTAGCTTTCGATTTATAAACATCGACTGATTATTTTACTGCTTTCATAGCTTTCTCGAATTCTGTTTGGTTGCAAAGAAATCAAAGGAAACAAAGGAACATGAGATGCAGGATCTAACTAATGTTTCTTTTGTGTTGGTTTTGGAATCTTACTCTTGACTTATACTTTTTATTAGGCTCCGTATAATTGAAGTTTAGTTTGTGGATTCAATTCATCAGACAATTAGAAACGAGAACTATTTTCCTGTAATTTCTAAGCAACCAAATAGAATTCTTTGCCTCTTTTGCAGAATTGTTTGTTGTCATGCTGATATCTGTGAATTATAGGTTGGGAAAGCAGGCGGAGAGAAATGGAAGGCGATGACTGAATCTGTAAGATCTAGTTTCATATGCGAACAAACGCCAATGAATATACAACCTTGTGATCAAATGCTCTGTTCTCAGTTGTCTGAGTCATTGAAATCTAAACGGAGTTGCTTCACGTGAAGCTAATTAGCTAATTTCTATTGAAAATATTGATAGTTGTTTTGTTTCATGCGTAAATTTAATCTTCTCTTATTTTATTTGTGCATATAGGAGAAAGCTCCTTACGTGGCAAAGGCTGCGAAGAGGAAGGCAGAGTACGGGAAAGCAATGGAAGTGTTTAACATGAAACTCGTAATAGTTTTATCACTGTTTACTAGCTTCATTGTCTGGTTACTTATTTCACCTTCTGCACACATTGTTGTTCAACTAATTTTTGTGCTCATTATAATTCTCTGTTTCTTCCCTTGAATTATTAGAATGCTAATGGAGCAGAGAAGCCTCTGGAATCTGACAAATCTTCTGAGGTCCACGATGATGCTGAGCAAGAAGCGAGCTCTTAGCTATAACTTTTCATCAATTTCCAGGAGGTGTTACACTACTTTTTAGAAGCTTTTTCACTTTATTCCTTTGTGTTTGCTCCCTTCATTGCAGAGGATGCAGGTAGGGTGGGAATTTGCAGCTCGGGGATGCAAACAAGTGCAGTTAGTGGTTTAGATAGTTTTGGAAATATGAAATTTCAGTAGTTGCAGTCAGTAGCTTGCCCATGGTGATGTCTTTTGTAGGTACTGCTTTCCGTTATATTTTGCATTTAGATGATGGTGTGTTCTCTTTTGTACTCGTTTCCTTCATTGCCTTCTGTTCAGAAGAACAGTGTTTGGTAAAAGAAAAAAAAAGAGACAGCTCTGGTAACAACTTTCAAACTTTGAATTTCCGGTGAACAGTGCATTCCTGTGTGTTGTGTTTCCACACAAATCTGCACTGGGGTGACAATTATGATCAAGGGACATAAGATTTTTATCTTAAGATAACGAACGTTTATGTAATAATATAATAAAAAATTTTAAAAAATGATAATCATTCTTCTTTTAAAAAACTTGGTTGTTAGGTTGATACAATTCAAATTTGATATAAATTTGTCAGATCTCATGACGTTGAGATATTGGATAATCTCATATTTGTAGCCGGATTTTTAATCCCTCATCAAAGACTTAAATTTTATCAGATTCAATTTCAACGGATTTAATCTTTTGTGCTTTTGAAGGATGTTGGTTAGTGTTAGAATATTAAATTGTTTAGAATATTAGATTAATTAGATTGATTTTATTCTGATTTGATTTTCTTTATTGTTTATCTCTATTCATCTATAAATAGGCCATATATTGTACAGTTTCAATAGACAGAAAATATATACAGTTATTTTTTCTTCTCAATTTCTTCATGGTTCTTGGGGCCTGTAGTACTCTCAGGTCGTTGCCCCTGCCCTCTCACGTCATGTCGCATCAGGTCGTCGCTGACACCATCGCGGGACACGCTGCCGTCGTCAGCTTGCTCCCGTCGCCTCATGCCATCGCCGACACCATCGCAGGACACGCTGCCGTCGTCAGCTTGCTCCCGTTGCCTCAGGTCGTCACCGACGCTGTCGCCGACACCGTCGCGGGACACGCTGTCGTCGTCAGCTTGCTTCCGTCGCCTCAAGCCGTGCCGACATCGTCGCGGGACCCGCTGCCGTCGTCAGCTTGCTCCCGTCGCCTCAGGCCGTCGCCGCCGCCGTCGTGTGACTTGCGTCGCCGCTGCTGCCGTCTCGTGACTCGCTCCTCTTCAAAAAAAAAATTTTTTTGATTGTCACTTCATCCGACATCACCTTCAGCAGGACACCCTACATCTTCGATTTGTCTCTTCTGAAGATCAACTTGCCGACCTTTTCACAAAATCTCATCCTCCTGGTCGTCTCCGTGCTCTAATTTTCAAACTTCAACTGATTTCGTCATCTCGCGTTTGAGGGGGAATACTAGAATATTAGATTGTTTAAAATATTAGATTGTTTAAAATATTAGATTGATTAGATTGATTTTATTCTGATTTGATTTTCTTTATTGTTTATCTCTATTCGCCTATAAATAGGCCATGTATTGTACAGTTTCAATAGACAGAAAATATATACAGTTATTTTCGCTTTTCAATTTTTTAGTTATGATTTGAAACTTTAATATTGTCATTATGGGTGGATTCGGTAAAAGATTTTATAATTGCATTAACTTCTAAATTTTGAGAATTTCTTTTTTTAAAGAATGAATTAATTTTTTTGTTGACCATGATCTACCATTCTTTGAATACAATTGAATTCATTTAAATATTTCAATAACTAGAAAAATTAGATAAACAAGTCTCAATATTCAAGTCTCAACATTTTATTCAAATATCAATTTATATTTAACTAATTCTAAAATAAAACAAGAAATTTTCACAGTTAAAAAAGTCTTAATTTTTAAAATTGAAATACACAAATAATCCTAATTTTCTCTCTGTGAGAGAGAGAGATGCCACCAAGAAGAGGCGCGGGACCTCTCACTTTTTAATATGTACGTTATTACGTATAAAAAAATAAAATTATGTACATGAACTTATAAAATTTATTTAGTGTTTTTTTTAAATATAAAATTATTTTATTATTTTAATTTTTTATAGAAATATTTGCAATTACATGTTTTAAAACAATAAATTTTAGAAGATAACTTTTTTAAATTTTTTACTAAGTTAGGATATTTATTTAATTTTTTACACTTATATATTTGATTCATATGTTACTTGCGAGAGAATATTTAATACACAATATAATTTTATTTGTTATTATAATATCATATAAATATGATGATATTCTTTAAAAAATTTAAAAAATTATTTAAATATTCAAATATTGTAAAACTTTCAAGTAAGCAAAACTTAAAATCAAGATAACAAGTCAATTAAAAACAGTTGAACTAACACTATAATATTTTAGTTAGTTTGATATATTTGTAATAATAATTAGCATTTGAATATATAAATTTTACTTATCCAAAATAAATAAATAAGTTTATGTCTTAATTATCACAAAATTTGATAGAAATATACATTGTAAATTTTTTATATTTATTAACAGTTGTTTAAGTTTTAACAATATTCTATTGTTATTAATTATAAAAAAGATAATATTTTAAATTAATTAGTGCCTGAATTTGATTCTTAGGTCCGTCGCTGGGTATGGACATGGAGGATGAAGCTTACAGTGGCGATAACTGAGCTTCGTGCGGTGAGTGAGTCGGTGACCAGTGAGCGACCGAGAGCCTGAGGCGCTGAGCGGCAGCTTCGTGACTGAGCGCTGCGGTGAGACTAGTGCTCCGTGAGCATCGATGAGTTTTTTTGATCGTGTGATAAAGCTTCGTGAAATCGTGACAAACAGATCGTGATTCGTGAGCTAAAGAGCCGATGATTTTTTTCCCTTAACCGGTGGGATTTCAGCTTCGCTGCTTCAGGATTTGGAAACTATGGAGTGGGCTGTGTTAATAGGGAATGGGGCTTTCAATTTTCCAAATGAAATGAGGGCTGTTTGGTTAATTAATTAATTTGCTTTTTTTTTTCAATAACTTCGAGTTAAGTTAGAATACTTTTGAGATTTTTTTTCTTTTAATTAATAATTAAAAAAACAAAAGTGAGAATACTTTTGGTATTTTTTTGAAGGGTGGGTATTAATTTTTTTAAAAAAATCTTAAAGAGACGAATTTATGTAATTTTTTATTTTTTTAAAAAAATCTTAAGGTTACAAATTTATATAATATTTGCAAAATTAGAAATAATACTACTATAATAATTTAAAAAAATTCAAAACCTAAATATAGCAGCCGCTTCCATCAACCCCATCGTTCCATCCTTGATTATGATGGCAATGTGTTGCCTTGGAATTACTTCCTCTGCTTTTGCTTTGATGCATATTGTGAGAGTTGGAATGGTAGTAACTTCTATAACCTCTTATTCACATGGTCCCCGGCCCTCCAAAAAAAAATAATAATAATAAAAGGAATAGGAAAAAAAAAGAAAAAAGAAAATAAGAACGCTGATTCTCTTTCAACCATAGGTGTAATTCCCATACCGGTCGATATGAGTTGGTAGGTTTTAGAACAAAATTGACACATTAATTGCTTAATTTTTATCATTCAAAATATTGATCGATAGTATAGATTAGTACTGAATGTATTGAAAAATGTTAGTCAGTATTCAAAAATACCTAGTACGTATAGATTCAAAATTAATTTATTTTATAAAAGTACTTTTATTTATTTATTTCTCATTTCTTTTTAAACTTTTTATACTCTTCAAGCTTGAAACATAGATACCAATAAGAAAACCTACACTTGTGTCTTGTTTAGCATCCAAAACCTTGCTTTCAAATGCCCTTGCTGTATTAGAAATCTTGTTCAAACTGCCTGCTTTTAAAAGCTTGAGTTTGGAGGCACTCAACAACTTGATTTTGTTTTTGTTTGAATGATAATTTATTATTGGCCTAATAGAAAGAGATGAGAATTGTTGCTCATTACTGTTATATCACATATAGGGGGAGGAAATCCCCCTCACTTCTCTTATTCATGATGACTTCTTTAGGATACATCCCTTTACAAAACGGCAATGTCACCCTTGTTTGTTCCAACGGCGGTGATAGGTCAATCGCCATTGTATCGTCATAAATGTTCTCCTCTCGACCTGTCGGACTGTTCTTTGGACCAAGCTCCTCGTCATAAATGCTTCCCCCTAGACTAGATCGCACTTAATTATTAAAATCCTTCAGCCCAATCATATTTAATGGTGTACGGAGCCTGCTGCATCTCATTAAATGCTGTACGTATTAAGTCAAGTCTCATTAAACGTGAACCCGTGGCAGAACTCTATGCTTGTTGAAAGGTTGGCATTTGCCCGAGTCTCAGCCTTTGGGCCGTGCTCGTTCACGGGTCGGGTTGATTTGACCCGACCCCCTTCAGTTAGCATGAAGCAATAGATGATGACCAGCTTAACGCTTTAACGGCTCATTTTATTGAATTATTGAATGCATGATGTGTACTCATTTAATGATTGTTATTTTTATCAGTAAGTTGTTATCTGGGATTTTAATGATACGCATGGCTATCTATTAGTTTTAGTTTTGGAATTTACTTGCATGTTGTGATTGCATATACAACCCATACACATGCATTTTCTTATTGAATAAATTAGAAGTCATGCATACCTGTCTCTTTCGTAGTGTAGCTTTTGAAGTTATCTTCGAATTCTTACGAAAGAAACAAGCAAATTAGTGACTATAACAATTTATTTGGAATGTGAACTTTTTTGGTGACCTTGAACTTTTTTCAATTTCATGCATCATGATCATGTTTATTATTTGCAGCACTTCCTATAGCTTCGTGAATATTTACTGCAATCATTTGTAATTTTTATGTGGAAGATTGAATATACCATTAGCATGCTAAATAATTGATTTGTCCTTTGAACTTTATTCTAGAATTCAGTGTCAACCCTCAACTTTATTTCTTATGTAGAAGTCCTTCAACTTTTAAAATCAAGCCTATGTAGTTCAACCTTTTGATAGAGGTGAGAAAAATTAATCTCTGTTAGCTGATGCAATTTCCTGGTGGTTCATATCCTATGTGGAACTGACATGAAATGGCTTAAATAGGGTGACATGGAATCAGTGTGTAATTAAAAAACGTCAGGATTCAGTGGGTATGTAGTTCAGCATTTCTTTTTCTCTTTCTTTTTTCTTAATGAAAACCTGTAAATAGGATTTGCTGAAGCTAACTTCTTCTACTTCTTCTTTTTTCTTTTTTTGTGATGGTTATGTATGTAGAACCTCCAAGGCTCTAACCCATCTTCATTCCCAAAGTGCCTTGAGGTACACAAATGCATATCACATTGGATTGAGCACATTATTAGCAGCACACGCTTGGCCTTCACCTCACCTTGCACAGCCTTGATTCCACAAATCTCATATTTTCTTAGCTTCGTGCACAAGCTGGGTTAGTGTTCTTTAGATACTTGTGCTGCACCTTACCTTGTACAGCCTTTCACATTCCACAAATGTCGTCTTTTATTAGCATCTTGTATAAGCTGGGTTGGTTTTCTTGAAGTATCTAAAATTCAGATTACATTCAACTATTGTTTATCTCAGCATCCTTTAGAGTTGATTCATTCCACATCGGCTACCATAGTTAACTTTTCTCACTTCCGTCAACATGTTGGATTAAATTATCTTGCTTTCGAAAGTTAGAGGTCTTAAATCGAATAAATAAAAGTTGAAGGTTGACATTGAAATACTTGGGAAATTCGAGGGACCAAATGATTATTGCCTTCAGTAATTATACTCTTATATTGGATGATAGAGGAGGTATCAGGTGTCATTCAATCCGTGATTGTACTCTTATATTGGTTGCCTAGTTGTCTTTAGTTGATATAACTCCTACATTCATTAGTATATTTCTATTAGGATATCGGCTTTAGTCTTTTTTTCAATAGCTTTGGACTTACCTTGTGTGAAGTCTTAGCATGGAATTGATACCTTTCTTATGATTGACCACCGGTTACTTAAGTGATTTTGTGCATCTCAAGCGAGAAGGTACCCTTTCTTGTCATCTCTATGGGGAAAACAAGTCTGCTTCTTAGATCTGCAACAGTTCGTTTGCCTATTTTGCTCATCTTCGAGATTGTTGATTCCTATTGCAGCTATTGTAATCACAGATTATTCATTTCAATTTCACAGTTAGCAATGCTTTGTGGATTTATGTCAAAGACTTATTATAAAACAATTCCCTGTGATTGGGAAACCTATTGGATTGGAATAAACTTCCATTAGACGTAAAAATGTGCCTCCATTCTCAAAGACCCTTGTCACTATAAAGGTGCCCTTATATTAGTTGCGCATGATTATTGTATCAGTTTGGTAGACATGATTATTAAAGTCTGGCTTAACATGTAGTTGGTGATTCTTAAATCATTTACATTCACAAATATATATATATATATATATATGACTTCCAATTTTTTCTGGTTATTGTTTTTCGCCTTATCAACATCAAAAGCATTTGATTGATGCTTGGCACATCAATGTAAGCCTAATCCTAATCCATAATTTCAAATGGCAACATTTTAAACAACTTTAATATCGAATACTCCTCCCGGACCTCTCCCCAAAACTGCCTTGCACTAAATTAGTGCCAATTATTAGGTGCCTTTTTTCCTCTGAACTAGATATGGATTTTGAAGAACTGCCTCCTATAAGCAATGAATCTTGATTGTGATATACATCAGTGCCATCATGGTTTGTTTGCATATGAGTTTTCTTCTTGTTAAAACTGTTTTTTATTTCCAGAGCTTAAAGCACAATCCCAATGGGAGGTTTGTTGCTGTTTTGTGGAGATGGTGAGTATGTCGTGTATATATAGCTTTGGCATGGAGAAATAGATCATTTGGTTCAACATTGGAATTTATTTGGTCATTGGCTGGTGAATATGCTGTTCGAGAAAGTATGCTTAAATGATTTATTTGTTTTTATGATTAAGCTGAGTATAGATTGATTAAACGGATTGATGTTAATGCCAAAATAAGTAGTAAAGTGCCACTTATTTTATCTCTTTTAGAATGTTTTGCTGTTGAGACATGTTTAATTTTGTTTCATTTTTTGTTTGTTTTCACCTTTTTCCAAAACCTCTATTGTATCCAGGTGATTTATCAAACCAAGAGAAGATAAAAGGAAAATTTTTCTTGATCTTTAGTTGTTGTAACTTTCTGTTTCAGTTATTTGCTTTCGTTTTGCCTTTATCTTAGATATTTTTCTGTATAACAATTTAATATAGCCACCACCATTGCAATTTTGTACAACTATTCATCTCATTAAAATCAAGCATGCCATTGTTTGCCAATCTTATCAATTTTGATGTCAATTTTTGTTCTATTAACTTGGCTATTAGTTTCATTTTTTTGGCACTCATAATTGCACTTTGGGCATATTTTGTAGACAAAATCAATTAAGCAAAATGCATTGAAAAGTTTGCAATGTTAATACTCAATTATAAATATAAAGATGCAACTTACCATGTCAAACAAAATTAATTAGTAGCACCGCAAAAATTAATGACCGTATGCAGCACAAATAGCTTAACTAGTATACATATACACGTGTATGCTCTTAATACGTGAGCGAGGTTGAACGCGTTCCAGCTGCCATGGAGTCCCATGTGCACGACAACTTGGTTACTTCAGGGTATTTTACTTTTTATTTTTATTTTTGGGGGGGGGGGGGGAGAGAGAGACTAATTTGTAAAAGAAATCTATTTCAATTTCCGGTTTTTTCTCTAAATAATTCCATCTCCAAACAGAGCCTAAGGATCTAATCATGAGTGGTTGGTATTGTACGCACAATGTTGATCTTCTCAATTATCGTGGTATAGATGAACGAACAGTGAGATAAGCAACTGGGCAGGGAGGACAGAAAAGATGTGTGTGTGTGTGTGTTGTGAAACTGTTCTTATCATTAGCAAACTCAGTGTGTGTGTGTGTGTGTGTGTTGTGAAACTGTTCTTATCATTAGCAAACTCACCCAACTTCAATTCCTTTCTATCAAAAAGCAGTACTAATCTATTTTAAAAGGAAAAAATAATTAAAAAAACTTGGGCATATTGTGGTCAAATACATGACTCACTTCACAACAACTCAGATCAATGTGGCGTGTATGGTGTTATTACCATAGTTCTCATATGTGTGTCGCGGAGCGTGCACAAACTTGGGATTTATATGCAAAGCATACCTCGTCATCAAAAAAGCAAATACGAAGCACAGAAGTGATTCTATGGCAAAGAAGAGAATGAAGGTAAATATACATAAAATAAACTAACCATTAAGTACATTGATAAGCTTGAACATAAGAGCAGACAAAAATTGCAACAAGAACATTAACATCCGATTATTTCTTCTTCCCAGCTTTGCCCTCCTTTCTTCGTACTACTTCGTCAGCATATTTCACACCTTTCCCCTTGTAAGGTTCCGGGGGTCTCCATTTCCTGATTGAAGCGGCGAATTGACCAATGGCGGACTTGTCATATCCGCTTACAGCGATTCTGGAGTTGTCTTCCACCTTTACTTGTAAGCCATCTGGGATTTCCATCCTAACTGGATGAGAGAAACCGAGATTTAATACCAAGACTTTTCCTTCTAACGTTGCACGATATCCTACACCAATCAATTGAAGTCTCTTCTCGAATCCTTTGGATACACCCACCACCATATTATCCGTAAGAGTCCTGACAAAGTAATAGATTGAAGCTAAGAGACCGTATAG
>JAOTRH010000020.1:16978356-17014494 GCA_034768845.1 Heliamphora exappendiculata | reverse complement strand
ATTCTCAATTGTCAATTTTTTAAAGTTTGATTCTTGGTTGAACGTTCTTTGATTCGCAACCTATTGGCGATTCTGATTTATAGATGTTGTTTAATTTCTTGATTGAAGATTCTTTGATTAACAACCTGGACCAAAGTTGATGTTTAAGAATTGGATTGAATTGAACTTGACTGATTAGCCAAAGTTTTGTAATGATCTTCTCTATGATTCATGATTTGTAAGTCCAACAGGCATTGCAAATGTACTAAATCAACAACTGGATTGTACTCACTTGTTTTACCTTGTTGAATTTTACATGTTTGAGATTATCCGCGAGATTAATGTATTTATAACCTTGTTTCAGTGTTTCCGTTGAGAAACATCCTAGAAACTCGATGCTTGGTTGCAAATGTACTAAATCAACAACTGAATTGTACTCACTTGTTTTACCTTGTTGAATTTTACATGTTTGAGATTATCCCGGCGAGATTAATGTATTTATAACCTTGTTTCAGTATTTCCGTTGAGAAACATCCTAGAAACTCAATGCTTGGTGAGCGTGAGATCGTTGATGGGAAGGTGCATGGTCCTATTGCTCTTTGAGATTGTTTCACACGTCCTATTTTTTTCTTTCCATACATATACTTATGTCAATATAATTCTAGTGTTACAATTCTCTACAGGCAGGTAGATATGTGTGGTTAACTTATGAGGATGCTTATGATATAGTATTGAAGGCTGCGGCTTCCATCCATAGTTGCGGGGTTAAGCAAGTAAGTTTTTTGGTGTGTTGTGATTCAAAAGTTATAATCATGAGTGCAAACAATTATAGACGTCATTTTGGGATTAAAATACTTCTAGTTGATGCTAAATTTAAGCTTGGGCATATCAAGGGCCAAGACGGCGCCGTTAAGCTTTTAACTAGCTCAACTTGACTAGAGTTTACTCTTCAGAGTGGTAAGCGTTCGGCTGCTCTGCTTCAAATCCCAGGTCTCTGCCTGGACATTGGTGCTCCCTCTTGGGAGTTTTGAGTTTTGTCCTACCAATAGCTGCTTCATAACGATCCATGGAATAAATTTGGATTGTGCTTTTTATTAGTTGTCGATTGTTAGTAGGTCAGAAAAATTGTTTTACTATCTGAATTTAATATGGGAATGTGTATAGATAATTAGATATATGTATCCATCTTCATTGATTTGAAATGGCATTCACCATAGTTGTTTTGCTTCAAAATTTGCATTATTTCATACTAATTCTACAGTCTAATTACTTATCAAGGGTGCGAGATGTGGAATCTATGGGGCCAACTGCATAAAATGGGTTCTAAGTATGGAGGTAAAGTACCAATACACCTACTAAAGAGTAAATTTTTGTCCAAAATACAGTGTCATGACCTATTGCAGCTCATTTTCTGCTTCTGTTTCCCCTTTCATTTGTGATGAAGGGGGTGGATTTACGTGTTTCTACAACAGTAGAATGCTAGATGAGTGAAATGTGAAAAGTGAGATTTTTATTAAGTTTTGAGCAGAAATTTAAGTAGTTCACTCATCAGCATGCTTGTATTAGAACATTTCCGTGATGTCTCCAGCAATGTAGTTATTTATTCTGAATAAAATTTGATATTCAGCTAATAATTTTTATGTTGTATTTTTGTGCATTTTAAAGAATGACAATCTAACTTTTGACATTTTCTCAGGCTTGCAATGCCCTTGGACTAATATGTATTCCCTTGTATGACACTCTAGGTACGCAGTTTCCATGCTTTGCGTGTTGTCTGTGTGTACATTTGAATTTGTATGTTTGGGTAATGGGGTCTGAGGTGACCGGATTATGGTGATCTGGAAAGATGATAGGCACTTAGATGGTAGGAGACCACCGGTGGGGGATTTGGAGAGAGTGCTTAGAGGAGACCAATGGGGGCGGATATTGAGAGAGAGAGAGAGAGAGAGAGAGAGAGAGAGAGAGAGAGAGAGAGACTTGCTTGGTCGAGGAAGCTCCCTTTTTATAGGGGAGCTGGGGCTCAAGTACCTTGGTGCCCAAGGTAATTTGAAGGTGTTTAGATGGGATGTTTTGCAGCGAGTCTTGGTTAGTCCACCCTTTCTCTCTCAGACAAGTCAAGGGGTGGTTGAAATCAGCTTTGGTGATCCAATGACTTTAGCCTCTAAGCCACATCCCTCCAGTGATCCCATGCGAGAGATCCTAGGCCTTAGGACCTATTAGCCTAGGTCATTGGTGAAGTGTTGGAGTTGGGTATGCCCTTAAGATTGTTGGAAGTGAATGTTCTTGTGGGGAGATCATTCCTACTAGAGGGCTAGTGTGGAGAACTAGGGATATTCGTATGTAGGTCAGTGATTAAGGGATCAGGCGATCCTAAGTTAGGCACTAAAGGTATCTTGAAGTGTAGATGGCATTCCACGTGTCACCTCACGAGGCTGACATGTGGGGCCATGTGGGTGCTCACGTGGAGATGATAGTCAAGGTGGGTATTTTGTACCTATAGATTATAGAATGAATATAATTTTACACTTCAGATAGGTTTATAAGCGGGACTTTCTACATTAAGAACATGGATAGGGTGTTAGTGATTTTATTATTATCTCATTATGTTTGTTTTTATACTTTTTTGTTTTTATACTCATCCAACGCTGGTAGGAGGGCATCGGGAGGGAGGGTATGGGGCAGGAACTGATGGGTTGTGTTTTCCACTTTTACTTCATGGAATTTGTGTATAACTCTTATTCTAACTAGATATCATGTATGTGGAAACTATGATGGGTCCATTGATAAATATCACAGACTGTGTTAGAATGGGTTCAAATACATATGTTGTCACTATGTTACCTCCGTATTCAAAGCAAAACTATTTAGTTATTCCCATACTCTAGCAAAGATTAAAGTCTTAATGCATTACCATGACATGGTAGGGCTGAGCAAGCAACGCGGGAGCTTAATATGAATATTAGTCTCTAATGTGCTTGGTTATGTTATTATGTAATTCAATCATAGATGATGAAAGCGTCAAAGTTTTAATCTTTTGAACTCCGGCAGTATTGTGTCCATGCTACTTAAAATATATGGCATGTATGGAACACCATTATGTTATGATTGAAAGCTAAAAATATGAGTCAATGAGAGAAAACAAGGAGGCAACTCACTAGTGAAAAGACGTGTAATGTAACTCCTTTCTGTCCAGCCATGTCGTAATTATCTGTGTCAGACCTTAAAATAATCCTCCCACATAATTGGGGTAAGTAGTAAATACATTAGTCTACCACTACATTGTGATGGATTGCCTTTGAGAAATCATTAGCATCCTCAATTGTTAAGATTGAGTTAGTCTTGTAGAAAGAAGATCTGTGCCAGATATAATATCTGGCCCACCCCATTCACACCCTTAACTACAATTCCATCAAAGCACATAACTGTGAAAGTTTGACAAGTATTTTGTTATGTTCCTAGGTGCTGGTGCAGTGGAATATATCATTTGTCATGCAGAGGTTTCAATTACCTTTGTAGAAGAAACTAAAATTCACGAGGTAAATAAACATTTCCATTTTACTCAAAATAATAGTCCAAAAAGTTTTGAGGTTTTGTTTTCTTTGCCTCTCTTTCCTTTGTTGACAAGAAATCATTTTATGCCTTCAATTTTGTTTTTTAGGAACTTTCTATGTAATTATAATTCTTTATTTCTTATCCCTTTTCAGGTCTTGAAAACATTACCTAATACCATAATGTATTTGAGAAGTAAGTTGCACTAATCTGCTTTCTCTAGTGTAAGTACTAGTGTATTTTATAAATGTGCTCATTCTGTTGTGTAGCTCTTGTGAGCTTTGGAAAGGTTACAGCTGAACAAAAGAAGGCAGCTGAAGATTTTGGTCTGGCAATATATCCTTGGGATCAGTTTTTGCAGCTGGTAAGCTATTTGCTTTGATTTATACCTGTTTTAAGTTGTTTTTTTTAAGATATGAATTTTGTTGGTATAATTTTTTCCCCCTTCCACTATACGATTCTTTTTTTTTTATTTCTTTGCTGTGATTCGGAGGGCGTAGTATAATATTTGAGCAAAATGTGAATTAAGATAGCTTTTTTTTCTAGGAATTTTTAATTATGGACCACATATAGTTCTGTTATCTCTAGTAAGTTATGTAAATGGCTTTACCATTACTTGATAGTGCTTTGTAGTTTTGGTCAAGCCTAGTGGCGGCTTGTTCTAAATATCATTGCTTATTTTGTCTAGCCTAGATATATACGCTTACCCTGCTGCCTTTTTGTGATCTATATGACTGCTTGCTGGTCTATTATTTGCTCTAATATTTTTTCGATCATCACTTGTTCCTACACCCCCTATTTCCCACTCTGAAGGATTAACAACTCTACAAAGCCTTAAAACCCAACTATTTGAGGTTGGCTGCATGAATGTTATCTGGTCTTTATACAACTTTATTGGTGTCACTTATGATTATTACCGATGTCCTAGGTGACTTTTCAAACTGGTACTGAAAGGTAAAGCCCCTACCAACCAGCTTATGATGGGCAAATAGGCAACTCGTATTAGCCTTGAGTCATTGATTGCGTAACTTAAAGAGCAGTTCTGGGAACCGCATCTGATTACAAACTGGGTGGCCTCTTGATCCTTACATTCCTAATGATTGGAGATATTGAACATTTCCACTTTATTTGCTTCATAATTGTTTATAATAAACCTGTCAAATTTCTACATTTCTTTCCTGTTTCATTATGGATGTTTATGAAACAGATAGCATTCTTTTGCGGATTTAATATCATAGGTCGTTTGTAATTCCATGTTACTCTTCACATGCATCTGCAGGGAAAAAATGAACATTTTGATCTCCCAATAAAGAAGAAAACAGATATTTGTACAATAATGTATACTAGTGGGACAACTGGTGACCCAAAGGGAGTGATGATATCCAGCGAGAACATTCTGTCGATAATATCTGGAGTAAATCAAGCACTAGAGAACATAAATGAAGAGGCAAGCCTTCAAGTTACTTTATATTAGCTCTTGGAGATAATCTTGGATATCATAGTGAAGTTGAATCCTTCATATGTTATTTCCCACATATTGGTATGTGTTGCTAGTTTTATAGTAAATTGATTGATTTCCAATGCTTTTGTTTTTGTATTTGCTATTGTATGCAGTATAGTGAGAGGGATGTGTTTATCTCATATCTACCTCTAGCACATATTTTCGATCGAGTCATAGAGGAACTGTTCATTTCTACTGGAGCCTCAATAGGATTTTGGCGTGGGGTAAGTCAGACAACAGAATATTCTTTTCATTTGTGAATGGTTTCAGTATAACATCTTTCACCAATTGGATTTTCAGGATCCTAACGTACTGATCGAAGACATCAGAGAACTAAAACCAACTGTCTTTTGTGCTGTTCCGCGTGTCTTAGAAAGGGTATATTCAGGTAAAAATTAGAATTTTGATTTACCTGCATGGTGCTTCAGTTTGAAAGGATGTTCTTGTGCTCTACATGCATCTTAAGCATTCTTGTTGTGTAGGGGTTAAATACCACCTTGCAGCAGGTCCAAACTAAGGGTTATACTTAACTATCCTCTCTTCCTCGAGATATTACTAAATTCTTCTTTGACTATAAAGGAAATTCATGTGATGGTCAAAATCATTTAGTTTCTCAACATTTGGTCAAAAAGTTCTTTATTATGGGATCATTCCGAAGGACAAATACTTTTGTTTGACGGGTGGTTTTGCTTTATTCATTTGTCAATATATAACAGATTCTTCTGATTGACTATTTGAAAAGTTTTTGTTATCTTTTCCGGAAACAATTGTATCCAAGTGAAAGTAAAAATTTTCTTTTCAGCAATTGCATGCATACACATATAACTACTTATTTTTTCAGGTCTGATAGAGAGGATTTCTTCTGCGGGTTTTGTCAAACAAAAATTGTTTAACATGGCATACTCATAGTAAGTGTCATTTACTTTAATGTATTCAAATTTAAATAAAAAATAGCAGCAATTAATTAATCCTCTGTATTCGGAACAAAAAAAGAGCTCCTTATTGATCCTCAATATGTATAGCCCTTGACAGTGCTGAATGGCGAAAAAAGATATGTAGCCAACCCCATTTAATTGATCAGGAGAATCAGACAAGACTTAGTTTGGCCTGGTTTGTTTCAGCTGTTCCACCAGGACTTGAGTGCCTTATCCTCCTACCCTCTGCAGGTTTTTATAAAGAAGTTCTAAGATGTAGGAGAAAATTGTGGTGGTCTTTGTCTTCTAGGTTATGGCTGATAAATTCCACAGAATATGATTGGAGTTGGGAGGTTTATATTACTGTAGATGTACCACATATATTTACCCCGTGAATACAACTTCACGTAGAGCAATTATAACTATGTATCGTGACTCAATTTGCCTTGCCAAATTCCTTTTGGGGCATCCGGTTACATAAATGCAACAAAATCAGCAAAAGTCCTGGCTGGACTTTTTGGAACCCTGATGTGTGATTGAAGTCTAAAATACTATGGTGCTTTCCTGCTATAGTATAAAGCTTGCTATTACCTTTCATTCTCTTTATTGATATTATATTCTGGAAATTTGCAGCAAACTGCGTAACATGAATAAAGGCTACAAACATGTGGATGCAGCTCCATTTTTTGACAAAATTGTTTTTAGTAAGGTAGCAGAATACACCAACTCTTCTACTCCTTGAGTTTCCCGTTGGATTGTTGTCTCAGCTGAAATCTATCATCTTCACCTTGGCTAACTATGGATCCAGGTGAAGGAAGCTCTAGGAGGAAATGTGCGCCTCATTTTATCTGGAGCAGCACCTCTTGCTAGCCATATAGAAACCTTTCTACGAGTGGTGACATGTGCTCATGTTCTACAAGGATATGGTATATAATTTTTGAATATGAATATTACTAGTTTTGAGTCTGTTCAATCTCAATCATTCAATATGTCTTGGTATATTTCCTTCCATAACTTGGTAGGAACGGCTTTATTCATTGTCGTGAAATGAAAGTCAGCTTGCCATCATATTCCTCTCTTCTCTTTTCTACTTCTAGGTATTTCATCAAACTTGGTTGGATTTGTTTCCAAAAGCTAGGTATAAATTTGATTCCTCGAGAAAGGTGTGTATGTATATGTATATAAATACACATAGACACTTTTTTTTTAATAGGAAATGATACAGATTATAGACACGGTTTTTTTATTATAAGAAATGATATAGATTTATAATCACATTTCAGATCCCCAAGCATGACCTTCGATAAGCAACCTATGCTTGTGGATTTTTATACAAATAACTGGCTTACATCCTTAATTGCATTCAAATGTTAGTCTACGCCCAACAAGGTTGCATATGGAGAGAGAAAAAGCGCGTAAACCCTAGCCCTGTTGCCTTCTCCATTTCGTCTCTTTCGCGGCCTTACCTGTCAATGCTTTCTCATTTCTCTCCAAACTCAGATAGAGAGATAGAGATAGGGAGAGCTACTGAGGTTGCTTTTGAGTTTCGTGATTTCAAAATCAATCGCATTTGGTTTAATTGCTTGCCTTCGTTCAATCTCTTCCAAATAGGGTGTTTAATCAAGCTGACTGAGACGAAACGAGGGACCTTGCCGCTCGACCTCACCGCTCGGCCTCGGTGAATCAATCTCGGGAAGAACTCAAGGTTTTGTCTGGTTTTCTTTGCTGATTTATGTTGAAATGCCTTTTGAGCCCTAGCTTTTCTTTATTGATTTATTCATGGGAAAGAAAGCAAGAAATAAAAGTAGTTCATTTACAAAACTTACTTTAAAGGAATTTCATGCAACATTAGTCCGGAATCGTTTTGAATAGGAGGATTTTAGTTCTGGAAAATATGGAAAAAACTTTATATGGTCGATCTCTTGGAGTAGATTTTGATTCTGCTTATGATGAAAACAACCTATGTGCTTGTGAAAAAATTTGTATTTGTGGTAGTCTTAACACTCTTGAAGCTTGTAGGGCTCTTGACGGTCGATCAGATATTGAGAATTTTCCTTTAACTCCTAATATTGTGGTTGATCGGGTTGGTGGTGATGGACCTGTTATACAAAAAATTAATTTTATTGGTTTAGATGTGAGTGATCTCCAGCGTGGTCTCATGAGTTCAATGTCGGCCACTTGTCTAGTCCAACCGAGTTCCACCTCGGGGTTAGAATAGTCGGTTGATTCTACAACCCAATTAGAGGAGGGCCAAGCAACAATTAAAATAGAATCGAGCAAGGTGAAGTCTTGGTTTAACATCGTGAAGGAAAACTCTCACTTTGATAAGATAAGTGGTGATCTTAGCCTCTTTAATGTTGGGCTTGAGAATAATAAGCTAAAGGTCCCTCTTGAAGTTTTTAAAGATGGGTGTTCTCAACGGGATAATGCTTTCGTGCGGTTTTTCATTGACATGAAATTATCTTTTTACTATGTTAAAAGTTGGGCAGAAAAGTTATAAAAAGAAAATCTCAATGATGTCATTACTTTTGATAAATGTTTTTTTATTTTCAAGATGAAGAGTAAAGAAGCTCTTGAAACAATTCTTAAGAAGAGTCCATACTTCTTTGAGAGCAGGCTAATTATTGTTAAGAAATGGTTCCCGGGCATGCATTTATCTAAAGAAGTGTTTTCTAGTGTGTCTATTTGGGTGAGGTTTTATAATGTGTTTCTTGCATTTTAGACAATATTGGTTTAAGTTATGTGGTAAGTGTTATTAGTAAACCTTTGTACCTTGATAACTATACAAAATCTAAAGCAAGGCTTACTTTCGCTAGAGTGTGTATTGAAATTCAAGTAAATAAGAATATCCCAGATTCTTTTATGTTAAATTTGGGTTATGGGTTTTCTTATGAAATTAGAGTGGAAGTGCCTCGAAAACCTCTAAAATGTGATAAGTGTATGATCGTTGGTCACTCTAATAATTCTTGTACTAACAAGTCTAAGGTCATGAGTTCTACTTTCTTACCCAAACAAGAATGAAAAGTGAAAGAAGACAAAATTGTGGGTTCAAGTCAAGAGCCTAGTGGATGGGAAGAAATAAAAAAACAACAAAGGGAAAGGTACTTCTGAAACATCTCCAATTTATAAGGCTCCTTCCTCAAATCTATTTAGTGTGCTCTGTGTGCTAAAAGAGATGGACTTATGTAAGAAAGTGATAGATGGAAAGGGTGATGACCTATGTGCTCTCCAAACGAGGACATGTCAGGGTGTGTTAGTGGGAAAGATATGAACAATCTCTTGGTGGATGTGGTTGCTAGTCATTGCAATACGAATCTTGAGAAATTGGTAGAGTATCAAGTTGACTCCTCTTGCAACGGAGATGAGAAGTTTGTCACCTCTACTGGAAGTTTCTCTGAACCTACAGTTCATCGATCCACACGTTTGAAAATGTCTCCAAAGACCTTTTTAGAGGAGAACTTTGTTGGCTCTTGGATAACTCCAATTTCAAATGGCGAGAACAAGAAGAAACTGCTAAAGAGAATTGAGAATCATAAGCTTGCTCGAAAAAAATTAATTCCTTTGAACAAGTCCAAGAAATCGTGCTTAAGTAAAAAGAAGTAGGTTGTTTTTTCTAACTCTCTGTCTGTGAGAGTTTGCAGGATTGCTTTGGTTTTTGTTTTTTTGGTGGTTTGTTCTATTATCATTTTGTTAGCTCTTGAGAGTGTGTATCGAGCTCCTTTGTATATCTTTAATTTTGGTTAATATACATTTAATTACCCAAAAAAAAAAAGATTGCATATGGAACCATATGTAAGAAAGCTCATAATTTATATACTTAATTGTGCAATACATGCAACATTAAGCTCCTCAATTATTTTTAGAAGTCATATGTTTTCTTTCATTCTGGCCAAATTGTTTAAAATCTGTACCCAGCATTTAAGGCCCAGTTCCCTCTTATAGGAGGACCTGGGATAGGTAGTAGATAGGCATCCTTCTGCTCACTTTTTTTTTTGTGTGGAAAAACTGATTCCCGTGACCCAAAGTCAGGTGACAGCATTAAGCAGATTGCAAGTGGTATTTGCTCCGGATCATGACCTCAGTTCTTGCCAATTTGATAAAACTATAGGTTACTAGTCATGGTTTTGTTAGAAGGGAAGTGCACCGCTCCTGTGGTTCTACCACCTTCAACTTCTTGGAAGAGACTACAACACTTGCTCAATTTAGCGTATATGTAGCCTTTGTGTAGATGGATGATCTTTAGGTGCACGATCCTCTTATTGGATAGCGAATTTCTTTCTGAACCTCACTTCGGCGTTCCAAAGGAAGAATTTTGTAAGAACTCTGATCCTATCGAAAAAGAACCTTGTTCCCAATTAGGATGAAACCTCTCAAACAAAAGCTACAAAATAAGATAAAATCTATAGAATTAATAAGATGATACAATAAAATTAACTTAAATGTATTCTAATATTTTGTATTTACATAATATTTATTTATATATAAAAATAATAATTTGTATTTGGCACTAATATATAATATTTATTCATATTTGGTCCAATGGTATGTGTGTTAGCCTCCCAAATAGGAGGTTGGGAGTTCAAACCTTACTAAGTGCAAGGTGTGGGAATTGTGATTGCGTGAGTATCTACTAACCAAACAAAACTAGGCCTTTATCCCAATCAATTGGGGTGGGCTACACGAATCCTTTACGCCATTCTACTCTATTAAGAGCCATATCTTCAATTAGTTTTAATAAGTTTATATCTTTTCTTAATACGACATCCCATGTCAATTTAGGTCTACCATTTCCTCTAGTGTTTTTATTACTCATGATCTTATCACTTTTTCTCACTACTGCATCATCTGGTCTATATTGTATATGTCCAAACCACCTTAATTTATTTTCTCTCAGCTTATCCTCAATTGGTGCAATCCCTACCATTTCACGAATCTTTTCATTTCTAATTTTATCTTTTCTAATCTTACCACGCATCTACCTTAACATTCTTATCTCCGCAACACTCATCTTATTTATGTGATTTTTCTTAGTAGTACAATATTTTGTCCCTTATAAAATCGCTGGTCTAATAGTTGTCCTATAAAATTTTTCTTTTAATCTTGTAGGTATCCGTTGATCACATAAAACTCCGAAAACACTCCTCCACTTGAGCCAATCAATTTTGATTTTATGGATTACATTATTTGCAACCTTTCTATCTTTATTAATAATCAAACCTAGGTAGCGGCAATAATCACTTTTAAGTATCTCTTTATTTTGAATATTTACTTTTTCACTATTTATACTCCTATTACTGCAAAAATTATATTTCATCTATTCAGTTTTATTTTTACTTATTCGAAACCCTTTTGATTCCAAAGCATCCCTGCACATATCTAGCTTAGCATTAACCCCACTCTTAGACTCATCCACCAAGACAATATCATCAGCAAACAACATACACCATGGGACCTCATCCTGAATATGTTTAGTCAATTCATTCATAACTAAAGTAAAGAGTTAAGGACTCAAAACCGATCTTTGGGGTAATCTTATTGCAATTGGGAATTCACTTGTTTCTCCTGCAGATGATCTAATTGTCGTAACGACTCCATTGTCTCTTATCATATCAATGTAACCCTTTGTCACTTTCTTTTTCTTCAACGCCCACCATATGATATCTCTAAACACTATATCATAGGCATTTTCTAAGTTGTGTGAGTATCTGTTGTTCAAAAAAAAAAAGTAAAAAATTATTTCTCAGAATATATAAAACATATAAACACTACCATAGGCACTCCCAACTTTAGACTCTTTTATATGCCCTCGCTTCCCCACCCTCACCCCCAATCCCACTTTTGCCCCTGATCTTGCCCCCCCTTTGTGCAACTAACTCTGATCTTGTTAAATGTTCTATAGGTTTAACAGAAACCTGTGCGGGGTCCTTTGTTGCAAAACCAGATGAAATATCAATGATTGGTACAGTCGGTCCTCCAGCGCCAAGTGTGGATGTGTGCCTAGAATCTGTTCCTGAAATGGGATATGATGCCCTATCAAGCACCCCTCGAGGTGAAATATGTATACGGGGAAATGTTTTGTTCTCAGGATACTACAAACGTGATGACCTCACTAAAGAGGTGGTGATCGATGGATGGTTCCACACAGGTTTTTCTGCAGCAAAGTTTGTCCTGTTGTACATGTTTTATCCACTGTCTTCATATTGGTTTCTTGATTTGTTGCTCATTACAAATTCTGCAGGTGATATTGGTGAATGGCAACCAGATGGAAGCATGAAAATTATTGACCGCAAGAAAAATATTTTCAAGCTTGCACAAGGAGAATATATCGCTGTTGAGAATTTGGAGAATGTTTATTCTCTTGTTTCTGGTATTGACTCGGTATGTCTCTTCCCTCATGAAAAAATTTGGAAATGATTTTATCTCATTTTTTTCATTCTGATTCGCTAGTATGCTCTTATATACTTACAAGTACATATAAACTCAATATAGCCAATCATTATGATTATCAGGTCAATTAACATCCTTCTTCTTTCTTTCTTTCCTCTTTTTTTTGCCATTCATCTATTCGTTGCACCGGAGAATATGTTCTTAAGCAATTTCTTATTGTTTTAACTAATGCTGTGTCACAAGTTATAACTTTCTAAATGCTATGTCCTGGCTGCTCAAGACTACATATGTGAAGCATTGCTGTGCTACAGCTGCCTTACAATTCTTATTTGGACCTGTATTAAACAATTACACAACTCTTGTGAAGCACTTCACTGTTTCTAGCGTGCACTGTCTTCTGCTTCTTCTTTATTATTATTTATTTATGTACTATTATTATAATTATTATTAGTAGTAGTAGTGATGTTCAAGGTGAGAAAGAATAGTGGTCACTCCCGGGTCTCTTCCTATAAAGTTGAATTCCATGCCTCGAATTTTGTGCCCCTGTCTCAACCTTCGCATTTCCTAAAATGTGTGGATTTGGAAGCTCTCTCCGAGCACGTTTATTATGGTTTGATCAAATAATTAGAATCAACATTGATTAACAATTTAGAATAATGGGATAGTTTCCTTCATAAATATTGCATTAGTTTCCTAAATGTTTGGCCTATCAAGTGTTAGAATGGGAGTTCAATTCTCAGCGCAGCCATTTAATGCCAACTGCATCAGAGATTAGTTCTGTAACTAGAGTATCTGCAGGACAGATTGCATAATGGCTTTTACTGATTATTCATAACATTTCAATATATAAAAAAAAGAGAAAATGGAAAAGATAAACTTATTGTTACCCCAAGTTGATCAGGATATCACGTACCTTTCCTTTAACTGGTCCTGTGGTAGTTACCATTTCATTGTATTACTCTAGTTTTGTAATTGAAAACTGTATTATTTCCAATCCCATTTTCTTTTAAGAGCAGCATCTGAGAGTGATATCATAAATCTGGATTTTTTATTTTAATTTTTTCTCTCTAAGCTTTGCATTTTGTTTAAATTTCTTTGAGGAACTCTTCTGCCTACATGTTTCAGATATGGATCTATGGTAACAGTTATGAGTCCTTTCTAGTTGCTGTTGTGAACCCCAATAAGCAATTTTTGGAATGCTGGGCTGAAGAGAATGGAGTGGCTGGCAATTTCAGTTATATCTGTGAGAATCCTAAGGCAAAAGCATACATTCTTAAAGAACTTGCTAAGATGGGAAAAGAAAAGAAGGTGCTGTCTCTCTCTTAACATGGTGTTTGATTTTTAATTTTTTTGAAGTACTCTTTTTTTTTTATGTCAAGATTAAAAAGTTGTGTGGCACCAAATAGCCTTATGGAGTATTTGTGATCGTAACTTATCTTGTTCTATTTGCAGTTAAAAGGTTTTGAGTTAATTAAACGTGTCCACCTTGACCCAATACCATTCGACATGGACCGTGATCTTCTCACCCCAACTTACAAGAAGAAGAGGGCACAGTTTCTCAAATACTATCAGGTAACCTCCTGTGATCTTCTCAACTTAAATTTCAAACATTGTTCCATTCCCATGCCTTGCATTGTTTCATGGAGTCCATTTTCACTGGTCCTCTTTAATCCTTGGAAACGAGGTTACATTAATTCAAAACATGGGTTTGATCTACAACTCACAGTCTGATGGGCCAAAGGGTGTGGCACAAGTGGGGAAGTGGTAACTTAAAACATAGTTAATCACTGGATAGCTAATTTTTCCTTGGCTCCTGTGAGATGATGGAACTTATGAGGACAATGTTGTTCCATTTGCCAGGATCTCCTTAAGTGTATATATCAAAGCTAAGATTTATGCATTTTCTTATTCTTAATCAAGGAATAAATAGTGTCTTCCTTTTTTTGATAGGTGTTATTACCCTAATTACTAATTCCTACTCTCTGGTTCCTTGTTTATTTTTGCATCTGTGAAGGTTGCTTTTGATTACAGTTAGTAATTATTTTTCTCATGAAGATCCTTGCCTCAAAAGGATATAAGTTGTAGAAATTAGTTCTCTTTCTCCTAATAGCTGATAAATGTGGAATGTTGAACTAAATTCTGGGTACTTTTCTTTTGGTTTCAAATTGGGCTAGTGAGGTCCAAAATTATGTTCAACGGGAATTCTCTTCTTCATCATGAGATTTTAATGTCAAAAATGGCCTTCTAATCATATGACAAACTGCTTGAACTTGTAGTATTGATGAAAGTTTTGGATCATATCCAAACTATATATATTTTTTCTTTCAGGGATAAGTTTTCTTTCCCTCTGCTTCTTGCTATTTGAAGCAACTCTAGAAGTTTTATGGAATGAAAGTCAGTCGTATCAGTTGATAATAGACCATACCCTATTGATTTAGCAGGCAAAAGTGATCAAATTTTTTCACAAAGTTATCAGCCTGTTCAACTTACACAATGCAAGTTCACCTTTAGGGCATCTTCCGTTTCCAGGAAAACTGAAGTGCCACTTTGTTTTAGACTTATAGAGCTCAGACTTGAAATCTGTTGTGTGCTTTCAACATTGTATTGTCTACCATGCACTTCTTTAAAATGAGTCAGCAACCTAGTTTCTAACTTTCTATTGGGTTCTGATA
The DNA here is from genome assembly GCA_034768845.1 of Heliamphora exappendiculata. Classification (NCBI taxonomy): domain Eukaryota; kingdom Viridiplantae; phylum Streptophyta; class Magnoliopsida; order Ericales; family Sarraceniaceae; genus Heliamphora; species Heliamphora exappendiculata. Next base: position 16,999,492 of record JAOTRH010000020.1, on the reverse strand, counting down.
ATGCTGGTGATGGTTCCATTTTGCAAATTAAATTTGCTGTTAGATAAATAATGGGATGGACAGTTTTTACATTGAGGTTGGCATCCGGAGCATGACTGCAATATGATATTATGCCAAATATAATATGTTGATACATGGTTCTCTCCCTTCCTCAATCCCTCCCTTCTCCGTCCTGTTTGTGTCAGCACTGTCAAGGCATATGTGTATGTAATTAGCCCCCCAAAAAAGTTTGCATGCTTGGAATTGACACTGACTGGAGACTATGTATCACAGAATGTCATTGACGAGATGTACAAAAGGGCAAAGGAAGCCATGTGATGATGCAGAACCCTTCATGCTGCAGGGGGATGTGTTCATCCGCTCGAAGCTCTAAAAGGTCTCTTTGACAACAATACCACATTTCTGTTAGGTTCTTTGGCATTCCGAGTTCATAATTTGGCTATATCTAATTAGAAGGTGAAATATATGTAAAAATCTGTTTGCAAGATGATCTGTGAGCTGTCAATTTGTCAATCAAGCTCAAATAACTTCTGGTGTGATTGAGAGTTAAATCAACAAACAGTTCAGTGTCATTCAGCTGGGTTATACTCCATGTGTACTTTGACTCCACCCTTAGCACTTTCCTGTTGTTTTTCTTATTAATCAAACAAAACTAATCTCCATTCAACTAGCAGACCTCTGAGTGTATGTTATGTTGAGTTGAATCTGCAACTCGATATCAGCTGTTTCCAAAACTCCTGGTGATTCTAGTTAGGTGCAAAACAGGAAGGATTTAATAAACTGCCATTTTCGTACTAAAACATCGATGGTAGCTGATTTTAAATTAGATATCTTACAATCTAAGCAGGAAAACCTACTGCTTAAAGTGCGCAACAAGGAAACAATAAGGTTTTGGGAGGATGCGTGGGCGAGTGACATTTGTTTCATATTTTTGTTTCAACATGTATAGATTAGTTCCCATCTGTAATGTTTCAATTGCTTCTGTGGTGTTTTCTTACACAGGATGCATGTAACTTTTACTTTTTAGAAATTTGAATTATCGGAATAGATAGAAATGGCTTTTCTTTATTGTCTATTCTTAATAATTTTTCTTTGAGATCTAAATCTGTTGATAAGAGCAGCAGTTTCATCAATAGTTAGGCCTTTTTTTGTAAGTCTTTTTTCGATAAAATCATTGATAATCCAGATAAACATTGTTTTTGGTATCATGATTAGATTTGAAATGATATTATGCCTCTTAAAGTTTTATGTGAATTTTGGCTCATCATAGTCTCACAACTAGTAACATTTAGAAAAAGAGATCTAATTGTAATTGTTAGAGTATTTATCTTGTTTATTAAGAGTACTTTTGTTATTGTGTTGTGGAATATTTTAATATAAATAGATGACAAATAGAGGTGACTCATTATGTTCATAAAACCTTAATTTCTTATCTCTTCTCTTTCTCTTAAAACTTAAAGATTCTATTTTTTTGCACTTTAACTTGGTATTAGAGTAATTCGATCTAACCCTAGAAAGAGCCATATCATTCTAAAACATTCCGCGAGATAGAAACAACGCGCTGACGTCAGCTGGTGGTACGGCCGCCAACGATCGGCGACTATATGGGTTGCCTCATTTTAGGCTCATTGTAATTATGACGATTTTTGCATATTCTTCTGACTTCGTTTGATCCCTTCGAGCCGTTGAAGTTTTTCTCATTTTTGAAAATCCCAACCTCCAATATGCAACTTGTGCCATTCTCCGCAGTTTTTGATTATCTAGATCCATCATGCAGGTGCCAAGAGTACATCCTTGGACTAGATTTGTGCTGGACCTAGGGTGCGTGCTGCGAGGCAAGACGCAGCACGCTCGTGCTGCGCCTTTTGGGGCATGATTTTTGAGCATATTTTTATGATTCAATCCGTTTATTATGTAGAACACATCGAGTTTGTTTAGCATATAAAAATTTAGATTCATTGGATACCTGTCGCTAAGTGATTGATTAATATTTTTTTAACAATATTTTTTTAAAAATTATAATTTTTATTTATTTATTTATAAAACAATATTAGGAGACCTTATTCAATCACTTAGTTACAGGTATCCGATGAATTTAAATTTTTATAAGCTAAACAAACTCAATGTGTTTTACATAATAAACGGATTGAATCATAAAAATATACTCGAAAAACGTGCCCCAAGGGGCGCAGCATGAGCGTGCTGCCCCTTGCCTCGCAGCACGCTCCCCAAGTCCATTTGTGCTTGATTTGGTGTTTTTCATCTCTTCCCATCGTTTCTCGTGGCCTTTCTCAGTCGACAGCCCCTTCTGGTTCGTTTCTGGATATGGTTTACGATTATTGTTTTTTTGGCTTGCAATTGCTATGGAGTCCTTCGCAATTGATCTGCCTTACTTCTTAATTACTTTTGGTTCGTGATCTCACTCGCTTTCACACTCGTTTGATGTTAGTTCCCACTCTGGTTTGGCTAGTTTGTTGTTTGTTTGTTTGTTTGTTTTTTAATCTTGATTGTTGTTTGGTTGTGTGCAATTCGCATTCGGTTGAGTAGTCGTGGCTGAGACAAAGACCTTTGACCGCAAAGATGATGACTTTCCCTATTAAGTTACTTCTAAGCATTTGAATAAACTAAATTATCTAGTTTGAACCCATACATTTAAAGTTTTTCTCAAAGGGAAAAAACAATTGAGCTATATTACCGACCTTCTCCCAGCAAATAGAGATTCTAAACTAGTGGATTGGGAAAGTACAAATTCTGTGGCTATAGGTAGGTTGTGGTGCGGTCTGGAGCCTCATATTACCACTACAGTTGAGTTTTGTAATATATCGAAAAAGATTTGGATTTTTCTTACTAACTCTTTCTCTAATCAAAGTAGCGTTTCCCGAGTATATGAGCGTTATTAACAAATTTTCACGACTAAGCAGTCTGGTAAGTCTTTAGCTGAATATTATAACAATCTGAATAGCCTGTGGATCAGTTGTAGCAACATTGCGCACTCACCACGGATTTAGTGCAAGGACTTTATGGGTTGTTTCTCTCTTTTTTGGTTTGGATATTGACTTGTGGGGATTTAAAAATCAAATTCTTGCCAGTGAGATTTTACCGACTGCTGGTAATACATATTCTTGCCTTTTACATTCATCATCTGTTGTTCTCGTTCTTCTATTCCAATTTTAAAAGCTTCAACTTTAGTTTCTAGTTGTGGTTGTCGTAGCAACAATCATGATGGTCGTTTTATTTGAGGTAGATCAGGTAGTGGTGGTCGATTTGGTAATCTTAGTGATCCAAAGTGTGATCATTGTTATGGTACTAATCATACAGAATCATACTATTAAAAAAAAGTATGGTAAAACTAGCTCTGCCCATCATATCACTTATGAGTGTCTCCAGTGTTCGCCATTTATCTCATCAACATCCGAGAGTCCAGTCGCTCCTTCCTCTGGTTCTCATGATGCCCTATCCACCCAGCTTAGTGATTTGGTTTAGGCTTTACGCACTGCTTATCCTTCCACTTCTACTGCATTTTAGAAAACTCAAGTAATATTGCATGTGCTGCTGTTTCATCTCCTACTTGGGTCATAGATTTTGGCACCAGTTCTCATATGCACGATAATTCCTCTTTATTATCTAATTTGACTCGTACTCACCATCATATTGTCATAGCTAATGGGGCGTCTCGTCTAGTTACTAGACGAGATATACTTCATCCCAACTCGTCTCTTTCCTTATCCTCGAGCTTTTTTGTTCCTCGACTTCCCTTTTAATTTGCTCTTTGTTAATCAATTAACTAAAACCTTAAATTATTCTATAACCTTTTATCCTTCTTATTGTGTTTTTCAGACCTCTAGACCTAGAAGTGATTGGTTTGTGGCATGAGAGAGATAGCTTATACTGTTTGGATACAAATCACCCATCTCTTCCCCCTGCATCTGCGTAGAGTGCTTTTGTTTTTCCTCTTCAGTGGCATCTTTGCTTCGGTCATCCCTATTTGGCCAAACTGAAGTTAGCTATTCCGTTTTTAACTCCCCTGTCTAGTTTAGAATGTGAAGCATGTCAGTTCAACAAGTATCACCGTAGTTCTTTTCTTCGTAGTAGTCATAATCATACGTCTAAGTCTTTTGATCTAGTCCACACGAACATTTGAGGCCCTTCTTGAACTCCTATTGTCAATGGATATTTCTATTTTTTTTATCTTTATCGATGATTTTTCTCGCATGACTTGTATTTTTCTAATGAAGCACTGATCTGAGTTACCTTATATTCTGACTAAGTTTTATAATGAAATTCTTACCCAGTTTGGTCGATGTATTAAAGTTCTTCAATATGATAATGCTTTAGAATACATACAATCTGTTGTTTCTTTTTTGTGTTGATTGTGGGATAATTCATCAAACTAAATGTGTGCGATCATGCATCCCAATAAAATGGTATCGTTGAGCATAAGTATCATTATTTATTAGATATTGCATGTACACATGCATGTACCAAATGTTTTCGGGGTGATGCTATGCTTACTTCGTATCATCTCGTTAATCGTATAGCTTTTGTTGTCTTTCATCAGAAGTCTCATTTTTTCCTCTTATATCTTGATTCTCTCGTCTCCCTCCCTTCTCGAGTGTTTGGATTTGTTGCTTTTGTTCATGTTCTCCTTGGGCCTGTAAATGTGTTTTTCTCGAGTACTCTAGAACTTAAAATGAGTAAAAGTGTTATCATCCTGACTCTATTCGCTACTTTGTTAGTGCTGATGTCACTTTTTTGGAATTCACTTCTTTGTTTAATTTATTCGGTCAGAAGTTATCCTTTGACCTTGTCTCATGTCATGTGGGGGAGCCAGCGTCTCCGACTTTACCACTTCTTGCTTCCTATATTGTTGCCCTCGCTTCATCCTTTGTAGATATATCAGTGCTCTTGAGATCGAGACGCTTTTTTTTTTTTGGGCCCAACACAAACATCTTTTCCATCGGAGGCTCCTAATTTGTCTCATTCATCTCTTGTTGATAACTTACCCAACGCCTTACGTTGAGATAAACGTACTTGTACTTAATACCCTGTTGTTCAGTATGTTTTCTATGCTCGTGTCTCTTCTTGCCTTCTTTTCTTTGCTACTGTCTCGTCTGTTGTTTCTCTTCCCACTTCTTATAAGCAGTATGTCTTTATTTGAATGGAAGCAAGATATGGATGAAGAAATGAGTGCCTTTCATTAGAATCACAATTAGGAGCCTAATCCTCTTCCTTCTTGGAAACAAACTTTTGGTTGTTGCTAGTTGTATACCATCAAATATATTCTTGATGGGTCCATCAAGTGTCTTAAGGCGCGCCTGGTAGCCAAAGGCTACACTCAAACATATGATGTTAATTATTTGGAGATAATTTCTCCTGTAGCTCGTCTTAATTATGGTTCGCATTCTTCTCTTCATTGCTGTTAGTCGTTTTTGGTCTTTATATCAACTTGATATTAAGAATGTTTTTCTTTATGGTGATCTTTAAAAGAGGGTCTATGCTCAGTCTCCTGACCATGTTGTGCATGGCAGTGAAAACCTTGTCAATCACTTACGTGCGGCTCTATATCGCCTGAAGCAATCTCCTCATGCCTAGTTTGACCGTTTCAGCTATGTTGTCCTTGCTTACAGTTTTTAGCGCTCTACCTTTAATCATTCAGTGCTTGTTCATCATTTTTTTGCTGATACTATTGTGTTAATTGTTTATGTTGATAACATTGTTATTTCTGGTGATAATTCTAATGGTATAGTTGGTTTGAAACAACATTTGGCCCAACATTTTTATAACAAGGAATTAGGAGTTCACTGTTACTTTCTTGGAATTGAGATTGCCTATTTCTTTCAGGGAGTCTCTTTATCCCAACACAAGTATGTACTTGATCTTCTCATTGAGATCGGGTTGCACGGTGCTCGTCTGGTTGATACACCTATGAATTCTACCGTTAAGCTTGATGCTGAGTTTGGTGCTCTTTTTTGATATTGGTTGCTATCGTTGCTTGGTTGTTAAACTCATGTATCTCATGGTTACTCATCCTGACATTACTTATGTTATTGGGGTTGTTAGCCAATATATGCATTCTCTTCGCCAGTCTCATTTTTTATGTTGTTTGCCGTATCATGTGGGTATTTAAAGAGTGCTCTAGATCGCAACTTGTTATATCGTCTATTTAATTTTGTCAATTGTTGGCTTCAATAAATGGATTGGACTGGTAGTCGTTCTGATCGGTAGTTGACATCAGGATATTGTACTTTCATTGGTGTAAAGGCGCAGTAAAAAGCAGTTTATAGTTGCTAATTCGAGTTTAAAGTTGAGTATCGTATTATGGCCTATACTGTCTCTGAAATGTGGATCCGCTCTCTTCTACTTGAGTTTGGTATTACACTTATTGCCTCTATGCAAATGTTCTGTAATAACCAGGCAACAATTTTTATTGCAAATAATTCAAATTTTCATAAGCGGACTAAGTATGTCGAGGTTAATTGTTTTTTTATCAGGGATTTGTTGTTGCACAAACAAATTATCACTCATTACATTCGTTTGGCAGATTAGATTGACGATATCTTCACCAAGCCTTATCTTGTTCATCATTCATTCACTTGTTTTTCAAGCTCGCCATATTTGACCTATACGCTCCAGCTTGAGGGGAAGTGCTAAAGTATTTATTTTTTGTATTAAAGATACTTTTATCGTTGTATCATAGAGTATTTTAATATAAATAGATATCAAGTAAAAAGGACTCATTACATTCTTAAAATCCTAATTTCTTTTCTATTATGTCTCACAAAACCTAAAGAACTCTGTTCTTTGCGCTTTAAGTGCAATCTATGTCCTCATTGGTATATCATGTGTAGAATAAATGAGGAATTCGTGGATGATCTCTTTTTGCATTGTCTACTAGCTTTATAATTATGGTATAGGTTATTTTGGGTGATTACAGCCATTTACTCTCACATGCTGGTGATTGACTATAGATGTTTTGGAAGGAACAGTACGGTTGATTCCTTTGTTCCTAATTTCTGAGGATTGGAGGGTGGTGCATGATGACTTGCAGTCTTTAGTGTTTTATGTTTGGATTTTACTACGAGGACTTATTGGCCACTTATTTTCTTGCGCTTACTCATTTTCCTTGTTAAAATAAAAATTCTTTATAGAAAGGGGGAAAAAAAAAAAAGAGAAGAGGCAAGTCTTGTCACAGGCTGCTACAACTGTGGCAGGAATAAAACAAAAATCTATGCATAAGAGTATGCATGTCATATGATATGTACACCCAACTAGTGTGAGGTTTCTCAATCAGTGTAGGTACTAGGTAAATAGTGTATGGGAAAAATAAATAAGTACATGTTGTAAACAACACCTCTTGCTACCTAATGCAAGCAAAATCTTTCTTAGAATCATGAGAAAGATCACACCTTTTCAATGGTCCTCAGTGGTAAAATCAGGTTCTGATGGCTTCTGGGGCAGTAAAGGTGGCCTGCTTGGCAATTTGGGACTGGGTGCACAATTGCGACGTCGAGCTCGTAGTGCATTGGCGGCAAACTTTGATGCATAAATGGTGGCACCAAGGCTCAGTGAGGTTCCGACCTTGTTTGCCAGAGCATCCTGCACGACCTTGTTTGCCAGATCATCCTGTAGCCCATCTTCTTTCTCACGCAACAAGTTCTCGATCTTCTTTCTACAATGCCGGAGCCATACTGCTTGTATGTAACAGGCTGCCCACGTCCTCCATTGCTGTGAGTAGAACCTGAAATTTTATTGAGTCCAATAGAAATGTTATATTATAAAGCCCTTTAAGACAGATTTCAACAGTAAATGTCAAAACTTAGTCATTCTATGAAGGATAATGGTTCAATTGCATGATTGTAATTGAAGTTCTAAGCACTTTTTTTTTAAACATTGTTTCTACTTGAAGCATGAAAATATGTAGCAAAATGAGTATTCTAGCAGCCTTTACAACCAACTGTAGACGTGTCTCCAGCCATATATAAAAATTCCATTGAACCAAAGTATAAAACACTACCTAAGATTAAGTTAAGCTGAATCTAAAAGACATGCCTGAAGATGTGCTGGAGCTGCTTGCAGTGAAGGCGCCGAAACTGTGAAGCAACAAATTTCAGATCATCAGCCACTAGAGCAAAAGCTTCAACATCTGTTACGGCTTGTGCAGTGCGGGTTGAGGTGGGAAGAATGGAGGAAGAGTTGGGATCCAAAGCCCATGTAAGAAGCTCTTCTCCACAAAAGTCACCAGCCGTGAGTGAAACAGAGTTGAAAAAGCCAGTTCTTCCTCCATTTGTGGTCATGGTCAAAAGATTGCCCCTCATGATAAAGAGCATCTCATCAACTGGATCCCCTTCACGGACTATGAAACTAGTTTGTGTATAAAGAACTGGCTTAAGACAATCGCACATCGCATCCAACAATTGTTCATCCATTTTCTCAAACATTGGCACCTAAAAGCAAAAGGTTGGGCAATCATGCAAGTGCAACTCTTAGAAATATACAAAGAGAGAATCACAAAGGTACTTTGCTATGCACATGGTGAGAACACACCATAAAGAATATTGATTAAATGTAGAGAAGGCAGAAAAATACACTTACTCTTTGGAGCAAAGACCAGCAAAGATGACGCTTTATGTCCCTTCTGATGTCTTTAGGAAGGTCACAAATCACAGACTCTTCCTTGACACCTCTGGTTTCTTGCCACTTGTACTGTTCATAGCGCCTAATCCGCTCCCTCAGGTTCTCAGGGAGTATACGGTGGGACATCCACTGCTCTACATCCCGCCTTTTTAATCTCATCTCTTCCACTCTAACACTTATGGACTGCAGATATTTCTGTATACCCCATGAAACAAATGTTTAGCACTTCAGCACCAAATACAACAAGAAAGAGTACAATAGGGTGCTTCGAGTCAGGAGGTGAACAGGTTTAAGTTGGATCTAAATTGGAAAGGAAGGCCTGAATGTATAAATAGAATTGGCGCTGTATTAGAATCAAAATCTAATACTTCAACTAAATTTGAAATCCTTTTGGCAACATTTCACATTCGTAAAACTAAGAACTTTTGGCATGATTGAAAAGGGCAGCACAATGGCATACTTTAGCATGGACAGATGTAAGACTGACTTCATCACTATTGACCGTCTGCCAGACCATCCAAAGAAAAGTGTACCCATGAATTGCACATGTTTAAAACTAATTATCTGAAGCTGAGTTGAAACAGAATGAAGCTTTTACCTGCATATTGCCAATGAGCAATGAAAATAGAACCAATCCGAGGATGGAAATGAAAATAGCAAAGAGAATTTCCCCAACAAAAGTGCTTGTCTTGAGATTTTGGCCAAGAGAACTGTAGAAAGAGTAAAGTGGAAAATCACTATAGCTCCAAAATTTACAGTTTTTAGTATGAGCGGAGATATTTAAAACTAAATGCAGAATACCATTTTACAGAATCACCTATCTTAAACTTAGGCAAGTTCAGGGACCACATTGAAGGAAAGACGATCTCTGCAGTTAGTTATGTAGTTTGCTTTGTGATTAATGAAATCAGTTATCACCACTAAAAGATTTCTACGCAATTGACTCCTTGCTTGTCCTACAGACATTGAGGTCCTCCAAGGTTGCATATAGGTATTGCTCAAAATCAGAGATAAAACCATACTTCAGCTTGACTATGATTAAAAAGAAGAGAGTTTATTTTGCAGTGGCAACAACTATGAAAAAGAAACTTGTTCTTGGACAGAGATTCATTTTTCTCAAAATGACCGAGAAGGGACGATCTAATGAATTGCAGTGCAACTGGTGTATCTGATCCTTAAAATAGGGAGGGTGGGGGAAGGAAAAGAAATTCCAAGGGGATATGTGTAATGCCACCAAAAGATCATTGCATGGACCAGTCACTAGAAGTTATTCTTTTTTGAAGTTGGTCTCAACAGAGATTCACCGATACCATACCCTGAAAGAATATCAAAAAGATCGCACTCGACAATCATTCAGTAAACATAGGACAATTCCGTATATTATATTCTCCTTGTTATTCTTTTCTGAAGCAAACCGAGCTGTCCATTGCTTAAATTAGAGGATTACTGGTTAGTCTAGATCCTGCTCTATTGACCACCATCATCTAGGGTAGTGTTGGGAAACTTAAAACGAAAATTAAAAAGAAGAAACAAAAGAACATGACAACATGAAGTACAGAGTCTGTAGTAAGGCCCATCTTGCATGCAATTCAATATTTGTGAATATTGAGGAATTCTGAAAATATTAAACCGTGTTACCAATCAAAGGAGGGAAAAAAATCATATATGGCCATCTGGAATTTACCAAATAAATCACTATAATATATCAATCATTTAAGGAGCAAACATGAACCAACCTTAAGTTTTGCAGTGCCCACCAGAAACAATAAAAAAATTTCTGTGGAAAATTTCTTGTTTCCACTATACCAGACTGAAGAGCGCCAAGGAATATTCCAAAGTCAAAGTCTGTTGGATTTTTTATTTCTTTGGGCTCAAGAAAGGGGCAAGAATCTTGTAGAAATGAATTGACTCCAGCATCTTTGCCACAGTATATATTGTCGCAATTGTCACCTTCACACACATCATTCCAGCAACTATCTTCTCGTTCTATGGCAAACAAGTACCAGAAGGCTCCAACAACCTGGTAGGCGAGATTCATTTAGTATCAGAAGAACAGCTGTTGTAAAAAAAAATCCTTTTTGTCTAATGCAGTCAAAACTTCACAGAAAGTCTTTCTAGTGCGTGGATTTTATTGAAGCACCCGTGTCGACCCGACACGAAAGGGGTGTGGGTGCAAGATATGGATCCGATTCGGCTGTTTGAAATTACTTCTGAATATTTTCTTTTAATTTTTTACAATAAAAATGTGAGTAAAATCATTGCTACTTGTCAAGATTATAGTAACATTATTGAATTCTATATTTTCAATTGTCAATATATTATAAATTACAGTAAAATTATTCTGTTTAATATGATATATCATGAACAAATTTTACTTCCATAAATTAAAAAATTATTTTTCCCCAGTTCACACCGATATGTAATTTTTGGATCCTTTTTGCTAAGTTCACATATTCTAGAATTTGGAGTTTGATGTGCCAAACCCTCAGATATACACCGGCATCAAAGACCTTCAATAAAAAGAAACGAAACAAAAACTTACATGACTGGCTAGCATGTATATAAAGAGATTACAAGCAGCTCCAGCCCATGCTGTTTCTGCAAATTTGCCAGACGTTCTTGTCACTTCTTTATATAGAGGATATATCCGAATAAGCCTAGGCACATACTGGGAGAATATAACAGCCTTCAACAACTCCTTTGTAACCAGTGCAGCTGGCCCTTTTATTTTGGGTATAGCAATTAAGATCGCAGCCTGAACAGGTCAGACAGTACATGAGAAGATGCCCGTTTTCTCTAATGAAATTGATTAACTGCCAGTCATTGTATATTAGTAAGAAAATGTCATCATTCTTAATTGCATGCATCTAAATAAGTTTGTTATAGCTCACCTAAGTAACAAAAAAACAAAAATGAAAAAAAAAATCCACAATAAGGAGCTTGGTTTTGGTTGTATTCCTATGAAAAGATTAGGGTATGCATAAATATTGGAATGGACTTGGCCACCTGTGATCAGTAGCTTTAAGAAGAGACCGCCCCGTTGGAAAAGGAAGTATCTCAATTGGTGTTAGGCTTGCAATTATTGGGTCTACTTGGTGTAATCTACCAGTAATAGATGTCCCCTTTTAAATTACATGAAAAACGTTGCATTGGAATTGGAGATATCAGAGAGGTTTTTTACAGGGTGATAGTGATGAGAAAAAGAAATTTCATTTGATGAAATGGGAAAGTGTGACTTTAAGCAAGAAAATGGCCAGTCTTGCATTAGAAGACTTAGAATTAAGAATGAGGCTCTAGTCTCAACTCTACTCCTAAAATAGTGGTGGAGATTTGGGATGAAAAGGAATGCCTTGTAAACAAAAGTATTATTTGACAAATATTATTTCAGTGAGGAGTGCTGAAAGACACTGGATTCCAGAAAGTTTCCAAGAATTGGAAAGGAATTACTGCTACGCGGGTTAAAGAACACGATCTTTTTTATTTGTGTATAGTAAATTTAAAAATTGTTGTTGGCAATGGAAGTATAATCTCATTCTGGAAGGATCCATGGATTTCAGATACACAATGGATCTCAGACTATTCACTTTGGCAACCAATAAGGAGGTATGTTTATCATATTTGGCTCCCTCGGATAATAAAGCTGAATGGAAACAAGAATCAGAAGAACCCATCACTTATGGGAGGAGATGCAGTAATAGAAGCTTGAACTGGAAAGTGCACCTGTTCTCGTGACAAATTCACTTTGACAGAAGGATTTGAAAGCAGACACCTCAGATAATTTTTCTGTCAAAAGCTTTTGCACTTTATATAAGTCATCTCTGAATTTTAGAAGTGAAGATTTGGATTTCATGGGAATGTAGCCCCTCCGAGAGTTCAAGTTTTTGGAACAAGGATTGCCACTACTGATTTTTTGTTGAGATGAAACATATTAGCTTCAGAACTCTGGTTTATGTCCCTCGTGTGGGGTGGATTCAGAATGAATGTACCACTAGCTAAACTGCTAGAGGGATTGAATGGTGTGGTCTAGGTGCTTAAAATGGTGGGGTTTAGAGTGTATTTCTTCAACTCTTAGTCTGATGGCCTCGACCTAAAGTTCAAGAACGTCAAAAAAATTATTGGCAGAAGCCTTGCCATGGGCAATTATATGGTCTTCACAGAGATTAGGAATGATGTGATGTTCGACGGAGTTTCTCCCTGGGCTGAAGTCATCAAACTCATTAAATTTAGAGTGGCCCTTTGGGGAAATCCTATGCTAGGATTACAGGTTGCTCTGTTACTGATTTATTCATTATTTTGAAGGTGTTTGAAGCATGAAAATTTGACTCTGGTGTTTGATTTTTAATTTGGCAGGTTGTCATCAGGGCAATTGACGGTATTTGTGCATGCCGATAGAGGTTTTCGAGGAGGATTGTATTTTATTTAAGCTTCACTGTTTTGGATACATTCTCTTCCTCTGTTTCCGATGAGAATGCTCTCTGTATGGGAAGAAGAACAACTGTATAGCTGCTACAAAGAATTAAGGCAGGCGGCGCATGTCAAAGGATGAGGTTTTGGGATGACTTAATTAAAGCTAGTGTTGCATTCTGGCAAAGCAAACTGCGACTTGAAGGAGAATTTAGTGGTTGATTTTGAAAGATGGTTAATAGACTTCAGATAGAATCATAGATGTATGTTATAATCTGATTTTGTTAAACAAGTGTTATGAGGCAGTTTGGCCATGTGGTATCTTGCCAGCAACAGTTTCTTTTTCTGTAACTGGTTTTCTTATTTTGCCGAGGGAGTCTTAAGGAGGGTGCCCCTTGGGGGGGTGGACTTGGGGCTTTCCTTTTAAAATTCTATACCATATAGCTTCTTCTCTTCTAATAATGCTTTTGTCTTTTCCACTGATAAAAAAAGAATAAAAAACTGTATGCAAGTGACAGCATATTTACTGGTGGGGGGGTGGGGGGAACACATACCTGTGGCAGGGGTAGAATTGCTAAAACATCAATAATGAAGTAGGAGGACAAGTACTTTTTTGCTATAGTATCAGGATCTTTAATTAACTCGCCCCTTCCAAATACGCGTGAAGAAGGGGCAATAAACCCCGTACGAAATTGAATGAAAATATGCAGCACATAAAAGATGTCAATGAATGTGCGAAGAACACAAGCAATGATCTCCAATTTGGTGTCCAAACTGAGGCACTTCCTTTCAGCATCAATCACTGGGATATAGAAGAATAATGGATCCAAGGACACAGCAATCACACAAGTGATTACAAATATTTTATTCCATTTCTGAAGAAAATCCCCATGTGGGTCAAGAATTTTTGTCGTACTATCCAATTCTTTTGTTGGCTGATCATCTCGTTGACGGGTGCCTGACAATGTTTTAAAGCTTTTAATACATTTGGAGACTTTCTCAAATTCTCTCTGTGTACACCCCACTACTGAGCCTACAAGAGATCTACTTCTTGTGCACACTCCATCCTCGATGGTTTGCAGATCAGAACTTGAAGATCTCACTGAACTCCAATCCTCAAACCTGTTGAAAAGAGTCAGCACATCAAGTAGCAAAAACCCAGTCTCAGTGGAAAGGCATTAGCACATGAAAATGTATGTTCCAATTCAATTAACAGATGGAAAAGTTAATAAATGGAAACAAGAAGATATTTTCCAAATGTAGAAAACAAAACAAAACGAGAAGATGGAAACCACAAGTCCATGCTGAGTTTCGTCTAATATTAGTTAGATGATCCTAACAACCAATACTGCATTATTCTGGTGACCAGAAGCATTGCCAGAAATTTGTTACTGCATTATTCTGGTGACCAGAAGCATTGCCAAAAATTTGTGATTGGAAGCTACCAATCAATTTAGTGTAACTTAATCTATGGTCTTATGTAGGTTCAAAATGTATACAGATACAATACAAAGATCTTATACAAAATATTTCCATTTTTCATTGAACATATTCTTTATCACTATCATATCCATGAAAACCCCTGACAACCTGGGTTAGGAAGTGTACCCAATCCACGGGAACCAACAAGAAGGCCTGATTCTAAAATCACAATAAGTCTGATGCCTTTTCTCACATAGGACGCTCAAATGATATTAGCAACCTTTATATAAGAGAGTTATTGACTGGTTTGTTCTTCATGAAACAAAATGTCTACCAAAAGTATATAGAAGTTTATTGCTTTAACCGCATAAAGAAGATAAAGTTACAAATGAACTCATGGCATAAACAACACCGATAGAACACGAAAATAGAGGAGTTGTAGATTAAAAAACACTAACCTTACAAATTTATTTCGATTGAAATTCATAACTCTAGGTAAAATTTGCTGTATAATGTCCAACACAAATAATTCAGCAAACTTGGATGGGCTATACTTGCAGCTTCAAAGTATCATATGAATCCCCTGCAAAAGACCACTTTAGAATTGGAAACTTCCTGTATCATCATCAAATGTAGAGGTGCAGCAGAAAAGATAAATAACACAAAATCAGTAAATTGATAGTGGAGTTCCCACAATCCTTTCATTCTCCTTTTAGCAAAACGAAGCATATATACACCCATCATTAAATATGATGGTGTAGATGTGAATAGATGTACATGATAAATACATAAATAATATAGTAATATACGTATTTGACAAGTTTCAACCTTGAACTCTTGTTTGTGCTACTTCCAACAATTCATCGGTTAAGCAATAAGCAACCAAATAGGTTATTTAATAGGCACATTAATGTAATAATTAATAAAACAACCGCCCTTTGAGGACAATTAAAAGCAAAACATAAAACAGCACTACCGGTTTTATGGCATATTGGCATGGTCTAATTATAATTATACATACGAATCACGGCATAACCCTCACTCTCACTGCTTAAATCAGAGAGAGAGAGAGAGAGAGAGGGAGGGAGGGAGGGGGGGGGGGGGGGGGCAGGGAGGTAAATGAATTGAAACCGTGTCTTGATTGGATTGTAATTCACCAATTTGAAAGAGAATTGTACTAGGCAGAAAAGAGAAGTTGGTAATTCTGAATAAAACTGTTAGTTCACAAATTCAAGAATAATTAAAAGTTCCATGCTAAATCAAGGTAGAACTGAAAATCGACAAGAACATGAAGCCAAAAAGGCAAAAATTAGTTTTCCGTTCGGTTCCGGGAAATTGGAGGAAAAGCAGAGAGTCTTTTTTTATAAAAAGAAAAATTGGAAAAGATCTCACATCAGCTAAGCACAAGCAATGGTGTAAACTTCATTTAAGCAAGAGATTCAGCATGCTCAGACACGATCTCTTTGCTTTGATTTGCTTGCGTGACTTTTCTCGGTAATCAAACGGGGAATGGAAAGAGCGTACACAATTGAAGAGCGGAAATTTGAAAATTTAGATGAGATTAATCTTGTGAGGGAACGGGACTCGTTGGATTTTGAAATGGATAGTTGAAATCGGATCGTCAAGTAAAGGAAAGGCTGCTGCAATAGAGAAAGTTCGTGGAGAGTGATGTGGCAGTGACGACGGCCGGAGAAGGAGAAGACACAGAGGCTTGGCGGGAGAATAGTCAGCTTAGGCATTCTGCAAGAAATTTAAGGAACGAATGATTGCTGACCCATTGTGGGTCTTCTCGTTTTGGGACCCTTTTTTTTTTTTTTTTTTTTTCTTTCTAAAAACCCCTCATGGATTAAGTTACGTATACGAAAACTTTTTTTATTTGAGTTTTTTTTGTATTTTAGTAAAAAAAATTTATGTTAGTTCATGATATTTTTAAAATCTCTCTTATTATAAAAAATTTAAAAAATAAAAAAATTTAACCAAAAATAAAAAATTCAAATAAGACAAAAGAAGCCATTTAAAGGATTTTTATGTGATTTTTTTTATTTTTAGTAAATATTTTTAAAAAAAATTCAAAATGACTATATTTTTAAATTTATTTAACATAAAAAAAACTAGTCCAGAAAATTAAAAAAATTCAAAGAAAGCAAAAAAAAAAACCATTAAAATACCACCAAAAAAAAACTAAACTAAGCATACTCTTGGTAGTATCCATAAAAGTTACCCATAAATTTATGGAAAGAACTAACTATTTAAAACAAATCACCAAATTAAATGATTGAAATCAGTAGTTAGAGTAAAGAAGTATTATAAAAATTAAGTAGAGGTGTGGAAATAAATGCTATCATCAAATTGAATTATTGTTTAATCTATAAATAATTAATTTTAGTTATAAAGTGGTATATTTTTTAAATATTCTCAATTTTTATTACAAATTACAATTTATAAACTATTAGTTTCAATAATATCAAACACTTTTATTAAACTATTTAATAGATATAATGGTTTTTTTAATTAAATATAGAATTTTAAAATAATATTGAGGCATTAATATTCGAATAAGAATAAATTTATTATAGAGAGTTTTTTCATACCTTGATGCAGTGCAAAATGAGAAACTTTTTAGTATTGATAAAATTCTAATACGATGAGAAATCTTTTAATATTTATAAATTTTTCAATACAATAAGAATTGTTTAATACCTAGATGCAATGCAAAATGAGAAATTTCTTAGTGCCAATAAAATTCTTAATATAAAGAGAAAAATTTTTAATGTTCATATATTTTTCAAAAAAAAAATATTCTCATACCATGATACAAAGTCAAATGAAAAATTTCTTATATTGATAAAGTTTCTAGCACAATGATTTCTTTTAATGTTTATCAATTTTTTTAACACAATAAAGAAATTTCTCATCCTTTGATGCATTTAAAAATGAGAATATTTTTACAAAATAAGAGATTTCTCAATATCAGAAACAATAAAAAGCCGAGAGATTGGTGAAATCGCTTGATAAACCAATCAATTGATTCATCGAGTGATTTTTTGTTTGTAGGATTTGTGCAAGATAAAAGGGCAGAGAAGTACCACCGAAATTAGAATTTATAAGTTTTTTTAACAAAAATGAAAAAAATTCTTATACCTTACTGCAATGAAAAGTGAAAAAAAAAATAGTGTCGGTAAATTTTTAACACTGAAAAATTTCTCAAGAATAATGTAAAGCATGAGAAAAATTTTATATCTAAATTTATTTTTATGTTTCTTTTATAAATGTTGCAATACATCAATATAATAAAAAAATGAGAAATTTTTCAATGTCAACAAAATTTCTAGCATTATGAGAAAATTTTAATATTTATAATTTTTTCAATACAATAAGAATTCTCATATGTTAATACGATGTAATTTCGCAGTATTGATAAAAAAATATTTATAAAGTGATTTACAATATGAGAAACTTTTCATGTATAAGCACTTAATTATTGGAAAAATAATTATGTTAATATTTTTATTATTATTTGAAAAATGAGAAAATGTTTACAAATTTTGTTTGGTCCATTTTAAGAATATGAAAAATCTTTAAGTTTTATCTTAGTGCATCATATGAGAATGTTTTCATACCTAGATGGAGAAGATAAGATGTTTTTTTTCATATATTTATTTTAAATTCTAAAATTTTTACAATTTGAGTAAAATGGGAATTTATGCATGAGAAATTTATAGTGTTTAGAAAAAATTTATCGCTATAGAATCTTTCTTGAATAGCCTATAAACCATCAACTTTAGAATGTGACTGAAATTTACGAAAGGGTTGAAAAATATAAGTAAAAAGAATGAAAATTCTAATAAAGAGTAATTGTATATTTTTATTTGATTTTTCAGAAAAATAAGGAAAATAAAGCCTTCACTATTTTTTTTTACAAGACAATTACGTAAAAGAAATTAAGTAATTATAAATTGTACTGTTGTTATTAATTTATTCGAATTTGTAGTTTTCTTCTGTACTTAATTTTTTTTGTTCATATAAATTACAAAGTTTCAAAACTTAATTTTTTTATTAATTGTGAAATGGGAATTATAATCTAAAAAATTATTTTTAATTATAATTTTATATTCAATATAGATTCTATTTAATAAACCTCGATGAGTACCTTCTAAAATTACTATTTTCATGAAGAATAAATTTATACAATAAAAGTAATATATTTAAAGTTTAAAATATTAAATTAATTATTAGTGCCACGTTGAATGATGTAGTCATGTGAATTTACACAATTTTTGGCTATTTATTGGAACATCATATTAAGGAGTGCCTTTATCACTCTCCACCATTTAGTAACAAATTTGTTCATTGATTTGAAATATGCAGTAAGGCCCTAAAATTGTTTATAATTTAAAATAAATAATTTAAATTTATTTTAGGTATAATTTACCTTATAAAGAGTTTAAACTTAACCATTCATTTTAAATGATACCTAATTTTTAAATGATAGGTACTTTAACTTTAATGCTATCGCGTCTACATTTTTACCTTTAAAAGCAATAAGGGTCCCAACCCAAATCAACTACACAAGTTAAGTTTGAAAAAAAAAAAAAAGAGTTTAACTTCAGCCTGTCTTTGCATTTAAAAAATAAAAATAACTTCAAAGTTTTTTTTTTATAAGATTTTATTATTTTTTTAATGATTTATTTTTATAAAAAAATTTTTTATCAAACATGATGAAACAAATTTATAATGTATAGGCATTTTGATTAAAGTCAAACAAAAATTTACTATAGAAAAAAAAAACTTAAAACTTTAAAACAAGTTTTTTTGCCTACTCGAAACACCCAAAATAATAAATATTTTTAATTAAATTATAAGATTTTAATTAAAAATACAAATGACACGGCACGGAGCCAGATAGATGACTTATTCTCTTAAAGACTTAGCTTGTATTTGAATTAATTTATTTTTGTGATTTTTTAACTTAAAAGTGATAAGAATGCTAACTAATTTGACTTATTAGACTCTTTTTACTTTTTTTTCTATTTTTTCTACATAATTTAATATTTATTTTTTTTATAAAAAAATTAAAAAATCTCAAATTACTATTAAAAAAAAAAAAACTAATCAAATTTGTAAAGATATCTAGACGTTTCCATTTGTGGAGGACCTCCATTGACTTCTCTCTCAGTCCATTTCACATTAAATTTCCATTCACTGCAAATGTTACATCTGAGACCTATAAAATTGCATCGATGACGTGTTGACCGTACGATTTTTCATCCAAAGATTTTTATATAGACTAGTTCCTCGATTTTGATGGACCATACCACAATTGTATTATAATCTATCGAAGGAACAATTAAATAATTACTCAAGTGTGAGCAATCAGAGCGACAAAGAGTCAAAGACTTCCTGAAAGCATTAATCATAACTTTACCCAAATATATTACTGATTTTTACTTCTTGCTAATAAATAAAAAAAAATCTTTCTCAGAAGTAAATTGTATTCCATTTGTTTCAATAGAAATTGTTTTTTACATTTTAAAAAAAAAAAATTATTTATTTTATTATGACAAAAAATATTTTTATCATTATTATCCTACCAATACGGCCATTGCCCCAACCACCAACCACCGCCACCTTCCCATTGCTACTATTGTCACCACCGCTACTACTACTACCACCATCATCTTGTGATTGCCGTCGCCACAACCACCACCAACCACTATTGCCACTACCACCATTCTACTATTGCCGTCGTCGTCACTATCGTTGCCTACCGCCTTCTACCACAACAACCATAGCAATTACTTCCACCAACACTACCACCACAACCACTACTGCCACGACCTCTACCATCTCAATGTTTTTACCACTATCGTTGCCACAATCACCATCACCATCACCATCATGCCACTGCTACCACTTTTACCACCACACCACCATTGCGACCACCACCCACCCGACCGTTGCCACCACCTCATCACTGCTACCGCCACAGCCACCTCCACCAATGCTATAACCACTTTTACCGCCACTTTCACTACACAATTAATACTAATACTATTACAACCATTAATACCACCATTTTTAAAGTCACGGCTAAACACAAAAATATTTTTCATAAAAAAAAATCAGTGTAAAAGAAAATATTTTCGTTAAAACAAACGGAGCATAAAAGTAACATTGTGTGTAAAGGGCAAATATACTCTGATATTTCTGAGAAGTAATTGAAAGTGTCATGTTTCATAATTTATCAATTACCCCTTCCTAGTTTTATGCAAGGAGACTATGTACAGTACTGTAAGGCGGACCTAATTGCTTACTTATACAAGGACACTATGTTCACTATTTTTGTATTCCTGACCTTTCTTCTGTATTTTCTTTCTTTGAGATTGTACCTCTCTCGTAATTGCAATTATTTCTAATGACAATAACCCAACATTTCAATTTTCACGAATGTGAACCTGCAACCTAACCCAGCAAAAATATTTGATGAAATAGCAACTTTAGTTCAATCACTCAATTCTACTTTTGGCTTTTTTTCATTTTAAAAGTTTGTGCTAAAATATTTGATGTAACCTATGAAAACTTTGTTGGAATTTGTGAATTTCATTGGCTATTGAAATTCAGATTTCAATAGCAGATTCAATTACACTTGGATTGGCCATTTCAATTGCAATTGAAA
>JAOTRH010000020.1:16938574-16960061 GCA_034768845.1 Heliamphora exappendiculata | reverse complement strand
GTTTGTTAACATGGCTTAAAGTCAATTTTTTTTCAAATTAATTTAAAAAAAAAAGGAATTTAGTAAATATCTTTGGTAAGTTAAAATTAAAATTTTATTTAGCTTAAAGTCAATAATAAAATAACAAATCAAATAACTTTAAATTAAATAAAAATTATCATATTATTTTTATTTCTATATAATTTGATATTTAATATAAAACTTGAATGATATATCTCAACAATAACAAGTACATTTAAAATATGATTTTTATAAAAAAAAAATAATAATATAATAAAAAATTATGTTGTTTTTAAATAATATATAAAAATATAAAATTTTATTTTCGTTTTTAGTGAATTTTACTTTATAAATTTATCTTATAAGACAATTATACCCTCCTTTTTAGCAGATATACCCTGCAAGTCCCCCAGTAAGAAGATAATGTTGTATCTCAGAAAATCTGGGAGAGGAATTTTGCCCTCTTAAACCCTAACGTGCTTTCAATCCCAAACCTGAGTCCCAACTCCGAAGTATAGCTGGTAAGCCGTCGTCTACTTCAACTATTGCATACATATCTATGTATATGCATATGCTTATTAGAATTTTCACTCTCTAAGCTAACTTTTATATATGCATTGTCTCGCACTTAAATAATCCTACACAGAGACTAATTATGGAGCCCAAACTCTATTTATCTTCACCCAAAACAGCACCATCTATTGCTTCTGTACCTTTTTTTCTATCATACAATTCAATACCCCTTAAAAAACCAAAGCTTTCTTCGAAAACTCATATTTGTCTATCGACGAAAGGAACAGAGAAAACGCCATTTCTTGGCACAAGCTTTGGTTTACCAGATAGAATTGTTCCTTTGGGTGATCTAGGAAAAACCCACGTTTCATTTGGACCAATAAGAGCTGCTGCTGTCAAGAGAAGGAAAGAGCTTCCTTTTGATAATGTTATACAAAGGGACAAGAAGCTTAAATTGGTTCTGAAGATCAGGAAGATTCTAGTGAATCACCCCAATAGGGTGATGGCGCTTCGGGACATGGGTAGGTATAGAAAAGCATTGGGTCTCGAGAAAAGGCGTCGATTTATCGCCTTGTTGAGAAAATTTCCAGCTATTTTTGAGGTTGTGGAAGAAGGGGCTTACTCGCTTCAGTTCAAATTGACACCTGAGGCCGAAAGGCTTTACTTGAAGGAGACAAGGATTAGAAATGAGATGGAGGATTTGTTGGTTGTTAAGTTGCGAAAATTGTTAATGATGTCGGCAGAGAAGCG
Organism: Heliamphora exappendiculata; assembly: GCA_034768845.1. Taxonomy (NCBI): domain Eukaryota; kingdom Viridiplantae; phylum Streptophyta; class Magnoliopsida; order Ericales; family Sarraceniaceae; genus Heliamphora; species Heliamphora exappendiculata. Next base: position 16,958,798 of record JAOTRH010000020.1, on the reverse strand, counting down.
GATTCTTGTGGAGAAGATTGCCCATTTGATGACTGATTTTGGGCTTCCTTTAGAATTCCGAGACACAATTTGTCAGCGGTATCCGCAATATTTCAAGGTGGTTGCGACTGGACGAGGGCCAGCTCTGGAACTTACTCACTGGGATCCTGAACTTGCGGTTTCTGCAGCTGAGCTTGCAGAGGAAGAGAATCGGACTAGAGAGTTAGATGAGAAAGACCTGATAATAGATAGACCACTGAAGTTCAATAGAGTCATGCTACCCAAGGGCCTTAATCTTTCCAAAGGTGAGATGAGAAGGATTTCTAGGTTTAGAGACATGCCTTATATATCACCTTACTCTGATTTCTCAGCATTAAGGTCTGGTACACTGGAGAAAGAAAAGCATGCCTGTGGCGTGGTTCATGAAATCTTAAGTCTCACTGTTGAGAAGAAAACTCTTGTGGACCACCTCACTCATTTTCGAGAGGAGTTTAGATTCTCTCAGCAGCTCAGAGGGATGTTGATAAGGCATCCTGATATGTTCTATGTCTCCTTGAAAGGGGATAGAGATTCAGTCTTCCTCAGGGAAGCATATCGTGATTCTCAATTAATAGAGAAGGATCAGTTATTGCTCATCAAGGAGAAGCTCCGTTCTCTTGTTGCAGTTCCACGATTCCCAAGGAGGGGAGCTCCCAAAACTGATGCGGGGGGAACTGATGAGCCAACAGAAGGAAGTGAAGGGGACGGAGAAGAATGGTCTGATATTGATGATATGATGGGTGATGAATTTGACGATGTAGATGATGATGAAGATGGGGAGGGTTATGAGGATGACTGGATTGATGAAGATGACGAGGTGCCCCCGGACTTTGATGAAGATGGTGGAAATGTGAACATTGGATTTGGCGAATCAACTAAACGTGTAGATAATGTGACTAAGAATGAAGAAAAGGTGCTTCTTCCTGTGTTTCCAGATGGTCGAACTAGAGAGCGCTGGTGAAAGTGGTAAGGATTTGCATTGTATTTCCTCAGTTTTTGGACATTCAGGTGAAAGATCATTAATATTTTGCATGTGGAGTGTATTAGAGTAGGTGTTTTTTCCTCCTAGAAGCAAAGTGCATTTTACTGCTTACAGGTTCTGCATATCTGTGCAAATGTAAATCCTGGTTCTTCTCCTCAGATTTAAGGTCCAGGAAACTGCTCAAGAATGAGATACTGTCTACAAGTATTATGTTCTCTTGTTGTGATGTACATTGGATTTCTTACTTGCGTAATCATGATGATTCTAAGCAGATCGTTCTGTGTGGCTGCTGTATCTGTAAGTGTATTCGGACATGCGATGGAAGTATGAGTTTGTCTTGATATATCATATTATTAATGATATTGGAGCGCACTAATTGTATTTTTGTTTTAACGCATTAATGATACTCTTATTTAGATTGTTTCTATTATGTATTTTTTCTGCCAATGATTTAATAGGAGCTGTGACCCTTAAGATTGGATTGGTAATTGTTCAGAGCAAAAAGATCACCTGCCATAGCAATAAGCTTCTCTCTGTATTTTGCTAACCATGGTGTATGGAAAACTTGTTGCATGACCTGGTTAGATGATGGGTCAAACAAACATCAATGAAGAAAAGAATTGATGATCTTAACCGTATAAATGTTAATTGATGTCTTCTTATTGGTATGTTTTTCGCTTTTATCTCTTTTTAATCATAATCAATGTTTTACCTGATTTCATCGCTAAATCAAATGTTTATCTGATGTTTGTGTTATTCCCCATCCTTTCATCGCTAAATCAAATGTTTATCCGATCTTTGTGTTATTCCCCATCCTCCAACTCTCAATTTCTTGATTAATTTGTGGAAATAATTGAAGATAGCAAAGTTTAGCTAGATCATTGTTATTATGTAAGATCTAATTTAAATCACGTATTCATTAGTATATCATACAACATTTGAATATTGCACTTTCAGCTGGTGCCAAGCTACTGCTAATGACTTCTGCCTTGGGAGCTGCTGCAAATCCATCCATTCCATGATTTGGTTCTGCTGCATACGACCCCCTCAGAGATATAAATGCACTTCACCTTGGCCTGTTTGCATGGTGTTACAAGTTCTCTCTATTGTAAACCAGTACTAATGCTTAATCTTAAGAATTAGAGATGAAATACTATTGTTAGTACAATGTTTTCTGTGTTGTGCCACATAGTATTGAGATTTTAAGATTTAGTTGATTCCTCCTGCTCTGATTTTGTGATCGATTCAAGTGCATTCCCTGCGCTATATTTTAAGTGCATGAGTTGATTGGATTCATTTTTAGATCGTATCTCTAGTAGTATGTTCTAAGTACCCTTAAATTTGTTTCACTGTGGCTTGATCAGTCCATTTGTTATTGTTGTTGATTACGTTTAATTAATTAATTCTGTGAAACCTTAGTTCACTCACCATTTGGGGCTGTCTTGCTTCGCATTTGTTTTTCTAGATTATTTCTTTATGTTTTTTGATCAAACACAAACCGGTGAGCGTGCATGGACAATGATAATATCATCTAAATGCTTGAAAGATTTATAATGAATGTTAAACAGTAATGATGACTAGCGTAAACAAGATATTGAGCTTATTTTAATGGGTTAGCGTTCATGGACAATGAAAATGATCATCTATAAAGTTGAAAATCTTTAAACAAATCTAAAAGCTTTAAAGATTTATTATGAATATTGAACAAATAATAATGAATATCAAGAGTGTTAGTGAATGATGGGAAGATTAAGGAAAGATAGATAATTTATTTTAAGAAATTATTAAATGAAAAACCTGTAGAAAGATATGGTGAGAAAGAATGTTGAGATGCTAAAAAAGATCACATAAATAAGATGAGTGTTGCTGAAAAGAGAATGTTGAGGTGAATGTGTGGTAAGACCAGAAAAGATAAAATTATGAATAAAAAGATTCATAGAATGGTAAAGGTCGTACCAATTAAGAACAAGTTAAAGAGAAAATAGATTAAGATGGTTTAGACATATATAATGTAGATCAGTTGATATGGTAGTAAGAAAAAATGACAAAATTATGAGTAATAAAAACATTTGGAGGAAGGGTAGACTTAGATGGGCATAAGATGTATTAAGAAAAAATATAAATTTATTCAAACTAATTGAAGATATGACTCTTAATAGAGTAGAATTGTGTAAAAGGATTCATATAGCCGACTCCAATTAATTGGGACAAAGACTTAGTTTTGTTTGGTTTGGTAATAATGATTAGGGTAAAGAAGACATGGAGTTTATTTTAACGGGTTAGTGTGTATGGACATGAAAACGGTCATGAAGGCATTACTGATATTTGGAGCAAGTTTATTTCCAACATAAATGTTCTCACTGTTATTGCAGGAGCACAACTGTCTTCCATTTCTTTTCTTAATTCGTGTGAGCTTGGTGCAATCAATGATCTTGTCAAAACTCTTCACACAAAAGGTGTAAAACTATAGCATCACAAGAGGAACAGAAGTTCCTCTTTTTATACTTTAAAAAAATTATCCTGGAAGCCTGTTTGCCCTCGACTGTGTGCCGAGGCGGGGGCCCTCAGACTTTGCAGAAGTCAAGCCTCCCAGCATAGAAAATTTCTTCACCGCTATTTGGTTGTTTACTCTTACGCAAACAGAGTAAACAAAATCAAGTAGATGCAGGTAGGAGGGATGTTCTGTTAGGATTATAACAAATCCTGAGCAGGTCTATGAAAAACGAATGCAGAAAAATAAAAATTGGATCAAGAACAAACACACGCACGATCATGAGATTTATGTGATACACCCAACTAGGGTTACATCTACTGCTGCTGCCGTTGTTAAAAGGATTAGATCGGAATTGTCCTACGGTACAATAATTATAGATAGGATTTACGGGTACTAATCAAGCTCCACACAATTTAACATGTTCCATCCTCATAGAACAGATGGTGCCATTCCTTTGTTATTTGAGAGAAGGGGTAGGGAAGAAAGCCAATTTCTGTTCATGTTGAACGGGATGATTTAAAAAGAATCTTATTAAACCTCATTAGTTGACAACTCATTCCAACTTCCACGGTCAATCCTCTCCATTAATTTTTTTTTTTTAAAATTAAGTTACTCTCAGCAAAGATCAGGGGTGAGACACGGCACAGCTCAAGTTCTAGAACCTGATCTTGCAGCATGTATGAAAAGATGAAACTGACTCAGCTGAGCTCATTAATTCCAATTGGAGCCTCAACTCCAACTGTAGGGGTTGGCTATGCGAATTGTTTTTATGCAGCAAGACTATTGTTTTTATGTAGCAAGACTCTGACAAATTATACTTGGTCAAATATTAGATAAAATCCTCTTTAATATCGAGCAATTCAGTGCACTTAAAGTTACACAAAGCAAAGGTTCTGGGAGACATACATTAGGTGGTTAAGCTCATTGATGGGTTAACATTCGCGATGGCCTTGATTTCTTTTTAATTAGTGCACATTAGTACGAATATTATGAATGGACTGGGATATCGATCGTGTGATCCAAGTTGCAATATATCTCTCACTGCGTATGGAGATTGGGAACAAACTGGCAGGAATTGTTCTTACAAGGACATAACTAGGGTGGCTATGGATATTACAGTTGAGATGCCTAAGTTGCTTTATTCCTTGTTCATGAAAATTGACTAAACAAAGTCTTCAGATTAGGTTAAGGGACCTTTATGGGAATCAAAAGGATATCCTGATTTTGCCACTCAATCCCACTTGTTTTTAGTTTCCTTTTGCTGGAGGATTCGAACGTCTTCTGGAGGAAAATCTCCATATCTAGTAAAACATTGTAACACCAAACAAGGATTTTATTCTTTTTAATACTGAAACTGACTGTATCATGAAATCCTTCTGATGGATAAATCAAAATAAGTTCAGATTTTTTTTTTCCTCTGAAACTTTCTGGCCAAAGCAATGGATGCACGCTTCACTGATCACTGTTCTACTTCACATCCTCTTCTCATGAGCTAAGCGCACATTATATTTTTCATCTTTTTATTTATAAAAATATAAGAGATACTGATAACAATTTCAGTGGTGATCATTAGCCTAATGAGCAAGAAAAATGTGTTTTGAACAATATAAAGTGTTAAATTCAGCAATGCATAAATGAAACGCGCGTTTAGCATGTGTAGTAAAACACATGTCATCAGGTGAAACGTTTAAATCCGTAGGTTTCGCGACTGTGTGCGTGTGTGTGTGTGTGTGTGTATTACAGTTGTTAATTCCGTTGGACAAGTGTAATGGATATCCACAACCGAACCACCATTTAAATGATGTAAAAGATACATATTGGCGGCACCCATTTGAAGCGCTTCTGGTTAAGGTTAAAAAGTGCTCTTTAGGTATTTAGCTTTTATAGTATCTCATGCACATTTCAACAATTAGCCATGCACAAAAACCAACTTCAAAGTGGATTTATTGTGTGAAGAGTGCATTGTTACTTGTAGCTGTCGACCTGATTGAGGTGACTCTTTCATTGTGAATAAATGTAAAACTCAACTTTACAAATCTATAAAAAGACAACACAACAATAGTAAATGCGTTTTGATAGAGCTTTTTATAATGCTAATGAAGAATGCACGTAAATTAATCTCATATCTTATCGATCAAATAGTTCTCTCTGTATCAAGAAAGAGTAAATTGTTCACCGTTGAATTTTACCAATATAGCTCTCTATAGTTTTTATTACCGAAATATCTTTTTTTATTGTTTCTAGGGATTCTTTGGGTAATCTCGTACCAAACTTTCCTCTCGCTTGTTCGCCACGTCAAATAATATTCTAATGGTTGTCTTTATTTAAAACTAACAAAGATTCCTTATTTACTTTATATAAAAGGGCGAGTTAACATCTACAAAAATTGACTTTTTTATAAAAAAATATGTTCCATCATTCATATTCAAAAAGAGAAGAGTAGTTTGAAACCAATATTATATTTTTTTTCAATTTGTTGACAAAAAGCCGGTTAAAAAAGAAAAAACAAGAATGATTACTCGCACTTGTGCAAAATGATGGATGTATCAAGTGATTAAGTATTTGAATAATTGAGTAAATATCCTACTATATCCACGTAATGCGACAACTCAAGTGTCTAAGGCTTGAATGTGTTGAAAAGTAATTTCAAACTCTATTTTGATACTTTTCTTAATAATTACTCGCTATCTTAAAAAATTGTTTGGCTTCTTATTTTTCGCAATCCTGAGATTACTTACTATCATTTTTTTGTTTTTGGTTTTTTTTTTAAGGAGACAAATCTGAAACATGGGATGAGGCAAACTAGGACAATCCCTTGTAGCAAGTTCACTGTTACCAAGCAAACCCGGTTCGGCGTTGCACATTAGACTAGGTTCATAGCACTGCATGGCTCAAATATGTTATTTCAGAAATGATAAGCGCTAAAACAAGTTTTATATATATATATATATATACACACTAGTATAGCCGATCGTGCTATATACACGGTCATTATTTTTGTGTCAATTTTAATAATATTAATAAATTGTATGTTTTACTATTATAGACAAGTAATATTAAAAAAAGGTAGAAAAAAATCATAAAACATTTGGGAATCAAATTTAAAATTTTTTTGAAATCTTCAAGAATCTTGAAAAAAATTACCATTCATGCGATATCTTCTAATTGCACATAGCCACTTGAATAGCTATGTCACATATTAATGCTCCATATAATTACGACCATGGAGGTTATATAGGCCTATATATAAAAACATATAGAAAGCTGTTTTAAAATTGAATTATTAGTTTTTATACAATAAAATGCTTTGGCTTTTACAGTTGCTCACAGTACAACTACTCATGCACAGACCCCGAAAAATTATTAAACAAAAAACAAAAAAGCCAATCTGATCAATTGGCACTCGTATGTGTACTTTGAAAATTATGAAGTATTATGAATAGGTAAGAATCCAACAATTAATCTTGTCATATTAACCTGATTCTCTAATTGTCTGTGTCAGAGTAAAGTCTAAGTTACAAACACGTGATATAGGTCTCCACCTTTATAGCCACATGATGATCACCAATAACTCTACATTCCTTATAGGAATGCGAAACACTGCTTGATCCCTCAGATTTAAAGAACAACCCAGAACGGGTTAATGATCTTGGAGTTTTTATCATGTTAGTAGCATAATATGTTCATTAATGAAATAAAAAACTTAACTAAACCAACAATGAAATGCTAAAAGTACCTGATCGGCAAATTTCTTCCCATTTATGTCTAATGAGTCTGTTTATTCCATTCTAGGCTTGAAAACAGAGACTTACCTAATGCTTGCTCCAATTCTTACAACGTTAAAAATAGTCGAGATGGGCTGAACATGAAGCTGAGCATTCAGAAAAGGAAAAAAAAGGAGCTTTATGTGAAGCTGATTTCCAAACACTAACAATATCTTAGATTTACATCAATACAATTTTGAAGTTTTAGCTCTTGATACTCTCACATCACTACAGTTGTTTGTTAAACTGTAGAAGGTTGTGAAACAACATAAATATTTTCATAAAAATCTCTTTGCTTTGAAGATCTCGAGGCTGATTACACACATGAAATTATCAAATACTCATTTTGAACTATGAAAAGCATATTAAAGTTTTTTCCAATATGTGTTTGTAAGCTCGAAGGCAAGGCAATGCCGTGGCTGATGTTCTATCTAGATTGGTACAATCAGTAGAAGGCTTTCATGTGTGGATGGAAGATAGACCTTCCTCAATAGAGGAGTTCGTTGGTGTTTAGGAGGTTCAGTGCTACGTTTTTTCGTCACTTGTTTGTTTTATTTCTTTTATAGTATTAATTTTTTTATTACTACGATGTACATTAATATTGTTAATATATTAAGTGCAATTTTAATTTATCGCTGCAAGAAAATTGGTGGTATTAATTTTGTTTCTAGATCACTTGATCTCCAAAACACGAAAAGAAATATTCATTAAAAGCACATTAATGCTCGTGAAAATGCACAAAGAATAATACAAATGTAATAAGAAGATAATATTGCACCAAAATCCTTCAACACAAAATAACAAGGTGACACTATATAGAGATCCTGTAAAGTCATGTACACAAGATAAAGCAGCACAGGATGTAATAAAATCTATTTTCATTGCTCAAGCAAAATCAACAAGAAGGCTTGTGACAGCTCTGACATAATCGAGTTTTCAAAATATTGATTGATTAAAACCATTAGGTAAAAAGATAATAAATGGGGATAAACGATCAGTATTGTATTCACACAATATCTTACTTCATGACCTAACCAAAACTAATACATCATAACATTAACCAGAAAGAAGAAAAAAATTGGGGGTGCTAATGCAAAAAGGATGCGTTACACACGTATATGCACACATATACACACTAAAAAACCTATAAACCAAAAAAAAAAATCATCAGACGAAATTACAGGATTACCTTGGTACCCTAAGTTCTGGTGACGAGAGCAACAACCTACAAAAAAAAAAAGAGAAATTGCAAATGATGGACACGGGGAATAACCTTTAAATTGTAACCCTTCGTGATCATTTTGGGTCTGTCAAGTGTGTTAGGTGGATCTTAATTGGTCTCTAGCTGACTCGATATTGGCTAGTAGAAGTCTTAACAATACTATTCTTATATAGAATATGAGCAGTGACATTTGCACATCTGTTCTCAAAGGCCATTCTAGTCTGGTTAAGGGGGTTACTTGGGATTACATTGATTTTTTCATAGCAAGTCAATTAGATGATAAGACTGATTATTTGGCGAACAAGTGACTGGAGTCTTGTTCACAAGACAGATGGTCACTAGACAAAATCATGTCTATAAAACATGATTTAAGTTTTGTTTGTTTTCTTTTTTTTTCTATGGCATGATGGTGTGTACTTTTCAGTTTAGTTCTACTTTCTTTAGGAGGCTTGGATGGTTACCTTGTGGCCATTTTATAACTACCACTCATGGTTTTCAGAAGCCAAGGCACTTTGCACCTGTTCTCGAGAGGAGAGATGGTAACATGACCATTATTTCACTTTGCATTGCTAGAAGAATGGTAACTATAATCGTGAAAGCGAAGTACCCGAATTACCTTATTTGCATTTGCTAACACATTCGAAGTTCTTCCCTCATGCTCCGAGGCCATTCCAGCGATCAAAGATGATATGATAATTTCTAGCGAAAATGACTATTTGGAGGGGGGAAAAAAGACAAGATCAAATACCTTTTGTAAAGTTCATATATACAGATCTAGTATATATTATAAAATATATACACACATTTCTAATATACATACCTTTTGCAAAGACAAGGTCACATACCTTTAAATTTTCATTCTACCATTTATATAAACGGTTCCTTTGAAGACAAAATAATTTAGAAGATAGTGGATGGAAAACAAAACAGACATACCCCTTGACAAATTTTCAATATTGCACCATGCGATATATTAATAGCATTGATGAATAGGTTGAACAAAACACAGCTTAAGAAATCTTATAAATTCCAACCAAATCCAAGTAATTCATCTTAGTAAGAAGTAGGTTTGGTTAGTTTGTCAGTATTAAAGCTAAACCAAGAAAAGAAAATAGCTCGTGGTGACTGTTTAGCAACAAATTATCAAAGCAAGTAAATAAACTAATTGATATTGCTATGCTAATAACTATATTCCCTATATCCTCCCAATTATAGAAACCATTACAAAAAAACAGCACTTGACCGTTGGACTTTCTTTTCTAATAAAAACATAGAATACCTTGGGAGCAGCCATTGGGTATTCTTTAGACAAAAATAATTCTAACATAAAAATCCATCCTACACAGCCCACAAAACAAGAGAAATTATTGAACAAAAATATGACAAAAAGCAGGGATAAACATACACAAAAAATGCAAAAACTTGAAATCCCTTTTCACAAATAAGCCAAATGTTAAGGCAAAACAATTTTTAGTAATTTTCTAACTGTACAGAGACTAACTACATCAAGTCAATATTTTAGTGTATTGCTCCATGAAAAATAAATTGAGACAAGAAGTCAGAATTCACAAAAGATAACCAAATGAAAAGTCTCTATTTTTTTAATCAAGAGGGGCATAAAAAACTATTTTACAAACGAAAACACATTGACAAATTCTCTATTCCTGACCGCTTGGGGGGCATCAGAGAACTACTGACATTTTTTGTTTCGTTAATCAAATAAAGACACAATACAAATTACATTCTTTTGTAATTATGAAATTATGATTTTGATGGGAGAAAACAGAATACACCATGCAACATTACCTAATATTATAATCTAGCCCAATCAAAGCAAGTTTTTTAACACCCAGACAACTGAAAAAATCAAAGAAAATAATTTATTCTCTTCTCCAATTTTCTCAACAATCCAAACCATCTAAATGATCAACTCTAACACTTCAATCATTTTGAATTTGTTTTAATTTGAAATCGATCATGATCTACCAAGAGGAGCTTGCCATAGATCTTAGACCATGAAATTGCTTTGAAAAGAAAATACAAAAATGTTACCAATGACAAACCATGGTACCTATAACTGATATATGATATCTGGTATAATGTCATAATCTTGGAACCAATAATTTAAATGTTCATTTATGATTTTAGCAAGAATTACCGATAAGCGAATTCAAACAGAGCGAAATACATATAGGTAACCTCAATAACTATTTTCTATTAACAAATTCATGACTAAAACCCAAGAGAGAGAGAGAGAGAGAGAGAGAGAGAGAGAGAGATGAGACCAGAGGGGGAGGGGCGTCGTCGGAGGGAGAACATGCGGTGAATGGCGGCGGCGTTGGTCGCAGCGATGGTGGCGTCGTGCTACCCTCTTCCTTGCTCTGCATAGAGTTTTTGCTTTTATATATATATATATATATATAAACAGAGAAAGATGATAAAGAGGGAGAGACCGTGACTAAGAGAGAAGAGAGAGAAAGAATGACAGAACTAAAGGGCGTCAGCGCTAGCGGAGGTGGCGCGGCGGCGAAATGATAGCGAGGAGGTCGCCGGTGGTGGTGGTTGACGTGGAAGGCGGCAGCAACGAATGTGGTTGCGTGGTGTGGGGGGTGGCCGATGGGTGCGGCGCCTGCTTTCTCTCTTACTTTCTTTTCAGTGGGCCAAAATCCTAATTTGAATTTGACTCTCTTGTCTATATGGTAACCCAAAATTGTTTTAAAAATCAACCGAAAAGTTAGAAAAATTAGAAAGATCAAGAGGACAATATCGAGAAAAAAAGTGTAAGTTATCACTTGTAATTAGCCACTTATATATTATTAATATATATATATATATATAGGATAAGTACTAATAAAAGTCTAAAATATAATTTAGATTTTTTTAAAAATATTATAATTGAGTTTTGTCTTTTAATTTATCAAAAAATTTAGAAACAAATTTAATATTACGATCAATACGTACAATACTACCTTAGTTTGTGTTATGTCATCAGAATCGAATTCGCCTCCTAAACCGAAGCAACGAAACAAAAAAGTTTTATTATCTAAATTTTCTTAATCTTTAACAAGAGTGAAGCTCCCTGTTGAAGTTCCCTATCTATATATATATAACTTAAATTAAACTATTTAAAATCTAAAGCACATATATGAATTATTTATTTTAAGTTATGAATAATTTTATGTATAAATCTTGTGTGTAATGTTTATTTGTTAGATAGAGAAACCTTATCCGTTGAAAATCTGAGTATACTTTTTTTCAGTACCCACCATCAACTCCAATGGGGATTTTCTTTCTTCGAAACCCAACTATTCTTTCTTCGAAACCCAACTAGCTTCAGTTCTAATCACAACTGTCGGACGTCGATGGAGGCAATCACTCCATTGCACCACCTCAATCCACCACTCCTTCAAAACTCCCTCACTAACAGGCGACCCAGATGCCGTTCTATTGTGTTCAGATTTCTTAGAGTTGCAGAGACGTTCTCTCCAGAGCCCCAAATCTCCGATTCTCTTCCACCGTCGAGCTTTCGTTGTTTAAGAGGCTATCATGAGCTCAGTTCTTTGAATTCAGTAAAAGTAATGCATTCCGAGATGACAAAAATGGACAAAGACGAGAATTCAGATGCCAAAATCCAATCTTTGATAACATATTACTTGAATTTTGGTGATTTCCGCTCAGCTGCGATGGTTTTCTTTGTGGATTTTGGACAAAACCACCTTCACTGGAATATTTTTCTGGAGGAATTCAAGAGTTTTGGGGGACACCCATTTGAAGTTCTTGAGGTTTTTGTTGAGTTGCATAATAAAAGAGTGAGCTTTGACAGTAGAGTTCTAACTGTTATTTTGAAAATCTGTGCAAATTTAAAGGAGAGATGGTTAGGTATGGAAGTTCATGCATTTTTTATTAAGAGGGGATTTGACATTGATGTCTACTCAAAGTGTGCGTTGATGAACTTTTATGGGAGGTGTTGGGGCGTAAACTATGCAAACCAGGCATTCTATGAAATGCCAGAACAAGAATTCCTACTGTGGAATGAGGCAGTTTTAGTGCATTTGAGGATTGAGAGGTGGGTGGAGGCTCTGCAATTATTCCGGGACATGCAGTTTTCATATGTGAAAGCAAATAGCTTCACACTTGCAAAAGTTCTGCAAGCCTGCGGAAAGTTGGAAGCTCTAGATGAAGGAAAGCAGATTCATGGGTATGTCATCCGATATGCATTGGAATCAAACTTATTGATTTGTAATTCACTGATTAGCATGTACTCAAGAACTAATAATCTTGAACTTGCTAGGGCAGTTTTCGATTTAATGGAAAACCGTAACTTATCTTCATGGAACTCAATCATCTCTTGTTATACCGCACTTGGTCATCTAAACAATGCATGGAAGCTATTTTATGACATCGAGACTTGCAATACGAAACCAGACATTGTAACCTGGAATTGCCTTTTGTCAGGCCATGTCCTTCACGGGTTGTACCAAGAAGTCCCGATTCTTCTACAGAGAATGCAAGCTGCTGGTTTCAAACCTAACTCAACCTCCATTTCCAGTACTCTTCAAGCTATTAGTGAATTGAGTTTCTTGAATTTTGGAAAGGAACTACATAGTTATGTGATAAGACATGGGCTTGATTATGATGTATATGTCGGAACTTCACTACAAGACATGTATGTGAAGAATGATAATTTAACCTATGCTCGAGCTGTTTTTGATAGTATGAAGGCTAGAAATATTTTTGCTTGGAATTCATTAATTTCAGGATACTCTTTCAATGGCCAATTTGAAGACGCCCTAAAATTGTTGAACAGGATGGAAAATCATGGAATTAAACCAGATTTAGTGACATATAATGGTTTGGTTTCTGGGTATTCAATGTGGGGTCGAAGTAAGGAAGCTCTGGCCATGATTCATCAGATCAAAGTCTCAGGATTGACTCCTAACGTTGTCACATGGACTGCTCTAATATCTGGTTGCACTCAGAATGGAAACTTTAAGGATGCACTTGAGTTTTCCAGACAAATGCAAGAGGAAGGCATCAAGTCTAACTCAGCCACCATATCCAGCTTACTTCGAGCCTGCGCAGGTATGTCTTTGCTACAAAAGGGAAAAGAGATACACTGCCTGGGAATTAGAAATGGCCACTTGGAAGATGCATATGTAGCTACTGCTCTTGTTGACATGTACAGTAAGTGTGGCAGTCTAGAGAGTGCTTACGAGGTTTTCCAAAAAATTCAGGACAAAACGTTACCTTCTTGGAATTGCATGATCATGGGTTTTGCAATTTACAGCCGGGAAAAAGAGGCAGTTGCCCTTTTTAATGAAATGCAAGAAGCAGGTGTTCAACCCGACGCTATTTCCTTCACGGCTCTCCTTTCTCTTTGCAAGAATTCGGGTCTAATTGACGAAGGATGGAAGTATTTCGACAGTATGAAGTTGGATTACAATATAATTCCCACAATTGAGCATTACTCTTGCATGGTTGATCTTCTTGGAAGGAGTGGGTATCTTGATGAAGCTTGGGATTTCGTTGAAAGGATGTCAATAGTGCCAGATGCTTCGGTTTGGGGAGCTCTTCTTGGATCGTGTCGGAGCCATGAAAACTTGGAGCTTGCAGAGATCGCAGCCAAGAATCTTTTCAAGTTAGAACCGCATAATCCTGCTAATTATGTTTTGATGATGAACTTGTATGCGACTCTGAACAGATGGGAAGATTTGGAGCATATTAGAGAGTTGATGGAGGTCAGAGGAGTGAAAGGTGGGCAGGTTTGGAGCTGGATACAAATCAATCAGACAGTTCACCAGTTCTCTGCCAGAGGAAAACCTCACCCCAATGAAGGAGATATATATTTCGAGTTATATCAGCTGGTTTCTGAAATGAAAAACTCAGGTTATATCCCTGATGTCAAGTGTGTGAACCAGAACATCGATCGTGTAGAAAAGGAGAAAGTGCTGCTTAGTCACACGGAGAAATTGGCCTTTACATATGGACTGCTCAAGACAAGAAGTCACGCACCTTTAAGGGTGATTAAGAACACGAGAGTTTGTTCCGACTGTCATAACATGGCAAAATACATTTCCTTAATAAGATGCCGCGAAATCCTCCTCAAAGATGGCGTTCGGTTCCACCACTTCAGAGAAGGAAAATGTTCCTGCAATGACTTCTGGTAATAGAGGCATTATGTGCTTTTTCAGCATTGTGTGATGAGTTCAGAGGCCACAAGTAGGTTGCTAAAGTGGGTAGAAAACTATTAAACAGACAGACCCTTCCAAGGAAGGATTGGTTTCTTTCGGTTTGATATGATTCTCTGCAAGAGAGCTGTCAGTGGAAAATGGCGGAGGATCGTTGTAAAGTTTAAAGCTTTTTTATGATGAATTTCGTAAGGAGCCCAAGATATTGTGGAGGAAAAGACCAGAGTTTGTGCAACAAATTGCCATTTTGTTGATTCAAAGCTCTAGCATGTGATGCTAGTTTGTGACTTGAAATTCCGAGGTTGACTCCTTATGGTGTTCAGAAAGGCATTGAAGTATGATGTTAAAGATTGTAAGGTCATAAATGTGAGGGAAATTCTATATGTTACACCTAATGTTTTACATCATAGACACGAGTTTGGTGGGTAATGTGGAGCCCACCAAATTTGGGCTTATAGAGTGAAACATTGATATCGTAACATGAGGTATTTGTAGCATTGTTGTAAATCTGAAGACACGTTGTTTCTGTTTGGCATACTAAATATTCAAGGAGTTGTAAGTTGTGTTTGGACTTGCTCATGTTTTAGTTAATAAAGGTTTAGACTTGCTCCATGGGTACAAGTTGGAAAATGACGGAGAAATTAAGTAGATACATTTAGACCTTCATTTTTTTTAAAAAAAAATTTCCCTCCACAAATCCATTTTTCAAACACAGCCTTTATAAGCAATCTAATGATCTCTACTGCCAGGCCGCCCTCTCACCAGTCACCACCAACCTTTTCCAACATTCAAAGTGAAGAAGCTAATCAAGCAATGACAAATTTTATCTCCTTTCAATGTTTTAACGTGTTTGGGTCACAAAAAAACAATCTCCACGTCAAGCAACGACAAGTGTCATGTGCATTCAATATAGTGATGTGTGTTTGGGTCACAAAAATCAATCTTCACATTAAGTATTGACAAGTGTTATCTGGTTTCAATACTATAGCGTGTTTGGGTCACAGAAATCAATCTCCACATCAAGTAATGGTGTGTGTCAATTGCTTTCAATACTATAGCGTGTTTGGGTCACACATCAAGTAATGGTGTGTGTCAATTGCTTTCAATACTATAGCGTGTTTGGGTCACAGAAATCAATCTCCACGTGTTTGGGTTATAAGAATCAATCTTCACATCAAGCAATCGCGAGGGTCATCTGCTTACAATAATCAATCTCCACATCAAAAAAAATGACGAGTGTCGTCCATATTCAATACTATGACACATGTTTTGATCATAAAAATCAATCTCCACATCAAGCAATGACAAGTAGCATCTGCTTTCAATACTGTAATACGTGTTTGAGTTACAAAAATCAATCTCCACATCAAACAATGCCAAGTGTCATCTTCCTATGACACGTGTTCTGGTTACAAAAATCAATCTCTTACCCTTTGAAATTTCAATTTTGGGTTCAATAGACTTGCCACACACAGGAATTTAAAAGAATCTCAAAAACACAGCAAGCGATTTGACCAATCAAGGACAGAGCGGCTAAGTCCTACCACTATTATTGCTTAAGCACATTCATCCACATCCACAACAAAATCCACTCACTAAACTCAAGCATAATAAAATTAGTACACTTGAATGAAGAAAGAAAGATTTCTTCCGTCACGGTAGGCAGGTTCTTTTTAAGATTGATAGTTTAGTTCAAGCGTAGGGATAAACAATGGTAAGTGTCATCTTCTTTCAATACCGTGACACAAGTTCGAGTCACAAAAATCAATCTTCACATCAAGCAATGACGCGTGTCATCTGCTTTCAATGACTCGTGTTTGGGTCACAAATTCAAATCTCCACATGCACAAATGCAGGCATGCAAAATAATAATAAGTTGCCGCAAAGCTTACTAGTTACCACCACTCCTAAACCCGTGTTTAAAGCAGGAGTCTCCCTGCAATACACACCAACTTTTATCTTAGCTTGCTGCCAGAACAGAAATAGGGGACTTGAAATGGCAATAATCAATTCAGCATGACAGCAAATGGGAGATAAACTATACGATGTACTTAGAATGGCAATAATCAATTCAGCATGACAGCAAATGGGAGATAAACTATACAATGGACCATAAAGTTGATCGGCCTAGATGAAGCAATTTGAAATACAATTCATTTCAATACCAGATCTAGCAAGCACTCTTCCAAAAATGGCATAGGTAAAATTAAAGAATCCAAATAGAATAATTCTCTCAATGCAGGAATTTCGACATACCCGTAACTGCAATAGAAGTACCTCTTTCTCGCTCTTTTATGCTAAGTACGACACTATGCTAATTCATCAAGTTTGGGCATTGTCTTAGGCCTTATGGGGGTAAAATGATCATTTTACACATCCATATCCTGAAACACAGTATACACAAGCTCACAACTAAGAAGAACATTAACCAAGTTCACTCCCCTGAAACTAGAAGCTCCACCTGACAACATGAAAATCCAGTCTATAGAAAACACAATCTTAAGATATATTTACAGATTTGACACCACAATAGCTTACAGACTACCACGCTTGAAACCGAGGAACATGAGTTGAAGAGAACTGAGCTCTCTCTTACATATAATTGTCAAAGATAGTGTGATAAGGTAAGGCCCAATATCACTTTACAGATACAAACAAGGAAGAGCAAATCAGAAGGAAAAGGAAAATGACAAAGCCATGAGCAGGATTGTGTACAAAACTTGTGAGGAAGTGGAGATCTGCTCCAACCAATGTCTACAAAGCTTCGGGGTAGCGGAAAAAACCTTGAAACAGCTTGCCAAAAGTTATTTTTTTCAAATCCCTCCAATCCTCCAACTCAGGCTCGATTGATGGATCCAGCCCGATCCTGCACGGCCATTCTCTCTGATGCATCAGCCAAAGATTTGAGATTGCAGTTGATCAGGGCCTTAACAAAGTAGCATGTCTCATCTTTGGTGTTTCCATCAGGTACATCCACTACAAATGACTCAATCACATGCGTCCCTGGTTTCCCATCAATTATCTCTGGGTGGACAGTGATGATTGAAGAGTAGTTCTGCAAAATTACATAACAAAACAAAACCACGGTCAGAATGTCCCCAGCACACTGCATTATTGAAGGAATTTGTACAAAATACACAAAAATATAGTAATAGTGAGACAGATAATAAGAATGGCTATGAAGCCAATCAGACTTAGTTTCCTATTTAGTCTTCCTACCAAATAATTTCAGTGAAATACATAATTATGGTAGATACCAATGGCTTTGTTGCCTAAGGGTACAGAAGCTTGGCCCATCAAGGATAAAAGAGTGATAATATCATCCATAATCACCACAGAAACATGCTTTTCCTATACCCATTTTCACTATTACTTATCTAAGAAAACTTCTTGCAAAACCAGCAACATCTTTTAAGTAAGCAACAAAAAAATTCATGTTTGAATTTCATTGTTGTTCACATCGATTTGTTCTTAAATCAGAAGTGATTTAACAGTTGAAAGAGGGAGTCATACTTCAGTGCCAACGCACTTTCCAACATGGCAGTAGAGAAGTTGAAGATTTCAGTGAAAGTAATCATCGAAACAAAAATAGGAAAACGCATACATTCAAGTTGCCAGAAGTAGCTGCTTTCTTTTCTTCTTTTTTTCCCTTGATCGCCAAATACTAAGGTACTTACTTTCACACCTTGCTTTGAGCAAGGCTTGAACTCCTCACTATCCATTTGGGAGAGTGGCACCCATACCATTGGGTCAAAGACCTCTTGGTGAAGTAGTTGCTTTCAGGCAACAAGAAGATCAGAAGTAGAGACTATCCATAAATAGGAAGGTACCTTTGTTCACAGAAAACATAATCATGACCATCCATAATCCTTAAAACTAAATATACGAGAATTGTTGGGTGAATTATCAGATGCCAAGGATTCACTGAAGATATATCCCGAAAAGAACCATACAAAAAGGTTTCCTGTAACATAGTCGAGTCATGAGTGAACAATTAAACAACAGGTGCAGCGAATATCAACAGGGTTCAAAGGCTACGACAAAGAAAAGACTGAATCCCCTATAACACCAACAGAACCTGACAACTTGCAACTAGTACAATTCACAACAAAGAGCTCATGGAGGCTTTGAAAGGTAAGCCGTTAAAGATCAATTCCTAACACAATAGCTAGCCCAATTATCAATTCCTGGATGGGAAATTTGGCTGATTTCATTCCATAAGCTCAGGATAAGACACATTAATTAGAAAATATAGAGTATGGGTAGACTCAGTCCAAATTTGAGAGATTTAAAACAACATCATCCAAGCATGAAGGTTGTCCAAACATAGGCAATTGGACTCTATCAATACAGTTGCAAGTAGATTTGCTTAAAACTTATTTACAAATAAAAATATGAATTCTCAGGAGTCAATATGTCAAAAACTGCAAAAATTGCCACCGTACTTTTAGTAATTTTCATTTCCCAATGAACAGAAACAAAATAACCATCTCATCTTATCAATAGATCATTCACCTTTTCTCTAAGAACAGCAGCACTATTATGGTCCAAAAACACATTTACTATATTTGGGTTGGATTGTGTTGGATGGGTTGAGTTGGGGGAAGTAAACAAGAACACACACACACATACACACACACACACACAGGGGCAGAAAGATACCTTCAGCCTGTGATCACCACCAACAATCCTGATTCCAAGGATATGCTCCTCATCATCGAGGAGTTCCAACCTTTCAGTGCTTGTTGTGGCCGGAAGCCCTGACTTCACATTCACCTGTCTGAGGCTTCCAATATTAAGGTCACCCTGCATGATACATCTGCTGACAAAGGGTTTATACTGTTGTGGCTGATCGAACCTCCTCACCAATGACCAAACCTAACAAAAGGACGTAGTTCATCAGATAAAAAAGTGCATCTACTTTGAAAAGAAACTTGGCAACCGGTAAATGAACATCCCTCTATATAATTGCCCAGAAAACATGTTTAGAGAACAGAAAATAATAATCTGAATTGTTTCACGCCATTTCATATTATGAAATCAAACTGATCACTTCGCTACTTTTCCCTGCAAATTTGTCAGCAACCAAGCACAGAAAGAAAATTTCCATTAAAGCCAAAGAATATCCATTAGATTCAAGTCCTCCAGATATGAAATCAAAAACAGAAATCAAGACACACCTTTTTAAATACACCAAACCTAACTCCTCCCACACTCAAATTCAAACAAACGCCATCCAAGATGAACAAACGATTCCCAATCGAACTTAAATCACTCAGTGATAAGCTTCTTGGTAGAATGCAGAAAAGAAAAGAAAGATCTCCTTTAATGGAGGCCTCAATTCAGTTTAATCGTTGATAGGAAGTCGGGTTACACTTCAGACATGGAAGGAAACAAATTCTAGACTCCTCTACTACTCTCCTACTTCCCTTTTTTTATACACTTCCCTTCTCCCTAACTAACCAACCAACCAACTAACTGTTGGAATCTGTGAATTTCATTGGCCATGGAAATCCAGATTTCAATAGCAGATTCAATTACAATTGGATTAGCCAT
>JAOTRH010000020.1:16916930-16938474 GCA_034768845.1 Heliamphora exappendiculata | reverse complement strand
ATTTCCTTTGTTCAGCTCAACCATCAGTTTTACTTTATCTGTATCGTTGATCACTGACGCAACGGGGTACATGCTCTGATCGAGACGCAGGTTGAACACCACCGACTCATCCGGCTTTGCGTGCAGTGTAAACCTGCCATCCTTGCCAAGCTGTGCCGAATCTTCCAGCACCGGTTGCATGGCGGCTGCCGGGATCTTTTCGAGATAGATCATTTTCGCGTCGCTATTCCTGATCTCTCCGGTTACTTCAAAATATTTTGACCTGGGTTTATCACCGCACGAAGCCAGCACAGCCCCGGCAAGCAGGGCAATCATCATTTTTTGCATAGTTCGAAATTGTTTAAAGAACATCTACTCCAACCCAAATCTGAAGCAGGGACTATGAGATCGCACCCAGAATTAGGACCTGATGAGCACATATTATCCCAACTTACAATCTTAACATTGCTCTATGCCCACAGCATGCAACATTTTCACCCCTGGAAAATTAATCGCTAAAATGAAATATTCGTGAAATCAGAGGGTATCTGGTAATCGCAGCATTCAAATATCTACCCCAAAAAAATGAACTTTCCTCCTACAGTACTCCCACTTCACCACGGCTCTCTCCCTCTCAATTCTTAAATTTGAATCAGCGCTTAACTCACCTCACACCTCACACCTCACGTAGTCTTTGCAAGGCTACTTTAAAAAAAAAAAAACCCAACATTTATAGAATAAAGTGTCAAATAAACTCTGCATTTCTACTAAAATCTTAAATAATTCCATAAACATATAGTGAATGGTCATTACATTAACTTTGGTAGGTCGACAATAAATCTTTTAATGGCATATCCAGCGTTTTAGTTGGCAATAAAATGTTGTGTTTGTATGCGTGTTTTCAAAGACAAAAGAAATTCCCTTTGAAATGGGTCTCTAATTGTTGTACCTGAGGGCTCAACCATTTCTTTTTTACAAGTATTGTTGATAGTTCATTAAAGACTTGTAAATGTGTTTAAAGCCTTAACAATCACCCTTCATCTTATTAGATAACACTATCTACACGTTTATGATATTCAAACATTTAATCAAAAGCTGATAAGTGTAGAAATACAAAGACTACTAATGATTCATTCATTATCCATTATAGTAAAATGCACAATTATATCAATCTTCATCTTTCTCCATATATAATATGTATATATAGTATCGAATAAAACAATCTAACCCGAATGTCAAACTCAAACAACAAACCTATTGAAATTTGCATTTGATCAATGAGAGAGAGAGAGAGAGCAACAGTTTTTAGTGAAGGGACAGCTATACCTTGACATCCCAAAAATTGCATTGCATCACATAGTATAAATCACAACATATATACATGTGTGCAAAATGGTAACGCTGCATCGAATTGCCCAACCCAAGATTTATAGAGAAAAATAGAGAGAACTGATGAGTCTGGGTCGGATAAAGAGAAGAGTAAGAGACTTCTATTAAACTTTGAATGGTGATTTGAAATTCCTAAAAAGATGGCTCAAGATTTCAAAAATGGGAAGAAACGTGGGGGGGAGGAAGAGTTGGGTTAAATGTTGGCTTGAAATCCCATTAAAAACAGATTAAGATTTGAAAGGCAGGAAAGGTGGGAGTGGGAGGTTTTTGTGACTTCAAATAACAAGCGACCCTAAGAAAGTGTTTTCATTGAGTGGACTCTTGGCAAACCCAATTGATTTATCTTCATCCATAATAAAATTAACTTTCTCAAGACCTGTGACGCCCTGGATTTCCGGAAGCATCCAAGAGCAACACTAATAAAATATGGTAAAAAAATAAGCATACGATTCATACCCATCCAAACCAAAATAAAGTAGAGTATTAAAAATATTACAGACCCAGAAGGAAATAGATAACAAAATACATGAAACTGCTTGGTACACGGGTTTCAAAAGACAAAAGAAAAGATAGCAAGAACTGGTAATTTGTGAGTCATTGGCTCACGGGAGCCACGAATCTTCCTCTCCTTGAGCCTCATTGTCGGACTGAACATTTGGTTCCTCAAAACTGGCATAAAATACCATGAACCAGAACCCAGCAAGAAAACTCTAGAAAAACTAACAGTACAATTCAAATATGATCTAGCTCCACAATTAAATTATTTATTATGTATCACGTAGCGGACAATAGTGAATTAATAAATGAACAGGTGCAATGATGCTAATGATGCTTCCCGGTTAATTACTCAAATTTATTAAAACCGTAAGTTATTCTAGGTTAACCCAATCTGGGTAAACCCTCCTAACCCCGATCCAATCATCACAGACCAAGTCTACCGACCGATTTTAGACGTTCCTTCAGCCGCAGGATGACTACATAGCCAAACTAAACGTTTAACAAGGTCATCCTGACAGCAAGGTGTGAAAAATCATCACGGTCAGGCCCTCGAATCTCAGGTCAATGTCTAGTATGGGATCAACGCATATTCTATCACCAATTATTTCGCCACTCGAACCACATTCACTATGAAGTATCATCTCATAATTTCATATTGTGACATACAAGTTGGGGACAACACCCCAAAATCATGTTATTAACAAAATCACGAGATACCGCCCGAAACAACTACCCTAGGGTTCATTATTTCATTTTATTCACCGTTATAATTTAAGTGATTCTCACATATCCTAACCCATAAGTGATGAATGCATGTCCTATCCTAGACATGGATGTACTAATGCGTGATACGAGAATTATGCCATGTCAAAAAAAATTTAATATTATTAATTCGGTAAACAAACACAAGATTTTCACGTAAGCTAGACCACATAATAATTTTAGAGAATAACACCTGCTAACTAAAAATACTTAAAGTATTTTAAGCCCACAAAGAAAGTAACACTTAATGTGCAACAAAAAAAATAAAGGATTTAAAGGCCACTTTGACACTTAAGCTACAATAAGGATCATTTGGATATATATTTTTTATAAAATATTCTTAGGGTAGCAATTTAATTTTTTCTCGGGCTATTTTTTTTTATATGTGGTACATTAATATTTTATCTTACATTCTTATATAGAGCACTTTTTAAAATTTCTAAGAATTTTAAGTGATTTAAATCCAACAAGTACCTTACTCAAAACTAATTTTTTGCTACACTTAGAATATCCTGAGAATTGCTGCATTTTGTAAAATATTTTTGAGGCATCAATCGAACTCTTACCAAAGCCATTTTTTGATATGTTATGCATCTGGATGTTATCTTAAGGTTTTATGTAGAACACCAAACTCACTTCTTTGAAAAATGTTTGAGTTTTGGGCTCCCTAAGAAAATGTGACAGGACAGAGGATTAATCCTAAATTATGTTGTTACAACAGAGATTATAAACTATTTTTGGAGGCTCAAAGCAACTTTTTCTTAAGAGATTTTTGGACAGTAGCTGGTTTTTTATGTCTACTACATTTCATATGTAGAAAACTTTTAGATTTGTGCTATGAAAATAAAGGTGTTGGTTCATACAAAGAGATTGGACAGAAATGACTTTAAAGGGCAGAATCTGTCCAACCACTTTAAAAATAGATTCGGGATATCAGACAGTGATTAAATGATCTCATTTTTTGTGGGTAGATAGAGAAAAATGTTATCTACAACTCTCGTGAATAAACCATCTTGATTTGAGGCTCTGAAAATAGGATTTTTATCTCTACAATGGTTGCTGGTTCAGACTTGACACAGTTTGGTAAAAACTTCATATTTTGAGTTTTATGCATACAAACATGCTCAAACTAATTTTGTATGATTACTAACACAAAAACCTAACTCTGGACATAAAATTTGGCCTTAGGGGATTTTTTTTTAGAATTAAATATAATTTTTTAAAACGAGGTCCAGAAAACAGTAAAAAGTAAGAAATCAAATCTAAGCATCCCTAACATGTTCTAGCTTCATGCATGGCGTAGATCTTTTATTTTCTTTCTATGGAATATATTTATATTAAAATATATAAATCTCAGAATATCAAAATCACCAAGAATGCAAAAGATTAAATAAGTTACATGCATGCAATTATTTAGGCACCAAGAACCACTTCTAACCAAATTTTTTAGCTTAGTTTATTTTCTTTTTTTGATTTTAATCTTCAAAAATTGGATGAGAAGAGATTTGATTTGATTGTAATGGAGGGGTTTTAAAGAGGGTTCTTACCTTAGTGATTGATTCTCGAAGGTTGGATAAATATGGACTTAGCTTTATGTGCAACCTCCTCTTTCCTTCTTTCTTCTCTCTAACACTTAGCTCTCCAACACACAGAAATTTTTTTGCAGAATTTTGGCAAGAGAATGAGGGTGGGTTCGGCTAGGTGGTGGTGGTGGTGCTGCTGTTTTGTAGCTATTTTGAAGACTAAGAGCAATGATCATGGCCCATGGGTGTGTAAGGCATGCAACCATTGCAAAGCCTCGACTTGGCACTTAAATAACATAGCATGTGGGAGCCCCCCAAGGGGGTGTGACCGGCCAAGCCAAGCCCATGGGCTTGGTTGATGGTTTGGTGGTTTTGGGAGCAATTTTGGTGGTCTATGATGCTATATTTATAGTACATTATCCAAGAAAATGTCAAAAAATTAACTTAATGTATATTCTTATTCACTTTTTGATAGAATTGACTTAAATTATAAATTTTAAAGTTAGTACATTATTTTTATAGTTTAGGATTAAATTCATTAGGTTTGATTACGGTTGTGGTGAGGTGTAGGTCAAATTAAGTCTTTTTGGAGAAATGTATCGTTTTAACTTAAATTTATAACTTAGTGTATATAGTTTTAATTATTTTAATATAATTGGGTGGAATTCACTTGTTTTTATATTTGTCTACAATATTTGGCATTTAATCTATTTAATTAAGATAGTTAGTGTGCAATTTTGACAAGATTTGATTTAATTAACAAAGGTTTGATATTATGAAATTTTAGGACTTTGGTTGTAAAATT
Source organism: Heliamphora exappendiculata (assembly GCA_034768845.1). NCBI lineage: Eukaryota > Viridiplantae > Streptophyta > Magnoliopsida > Ericales > Sarraceniaceae > Heliamphora > Heliamphora exappendiculata. Next base: position 16,933,518 of record JAOTRH010000020.1, on the reverse strand, counting down.
TAATTTGATTAACTCACATCGGGTTGGTTTTATTAATCTACATTTTTTTTTAAATCGGGTCTTTACAAAACCTGCCATGAATTTGTTCGTCTTTACCATCTCTTCATTAGAATCTTGTTTCTTGATTAGGATTTTTAATCTCTCCCAGAGATTTAGTGAACCGTTTATTACTCTCGATCATTTTCAAAATTCGCGTCTTCATTTCTCAGAAAACTTCGTGCTATTGCTAATTGATACGAACTTTCTTATGGTAATACATCTTGTGGTAAAGCCATTGCTAAAAATCAAAGGTTCTGATACCAATTGATACGAACCTTCTTATGATACGAAAACGAAAATTAAAAAAAAAATCTGCCTACTTCGAGTGGAGCAGATCTCCAATGATTTTATTCGAGGAGAATCCGATTTCTTGTTCTTCAACAATAGAAGAATTGAGGAAATATTCAATCCCCTTTTATTCATTCACAAACGTCGTATGCATACAAAGAAAGATTGCAACCCAGTAACCCACTATCCTACAAATGAGAAAACTAATTTATCCTATTATCTAACTTACTACCCACTCCTATCACTACTTAATTTCTGCAAATAATTAAAAATAGAAAAAAATATTTAATAAATCATGTACATAACATTTATCAACTTCTATAAATAAGTTTCTATCGTTCCTAATTTTTATTGCGATGGATATAAGATTAGAGTCAGTATGAAAGCATCATTGTATAGTTTGGGCTAGAAAAAGCTCTGCTAGCTTCCCTTAACTTCACTGTTTTTATTTTCTTTCTTGGGGTTTTAAATTTTAAGGTAGGAGGAGGACAAAAAGAGCATAGTTATGATATGTAGCGATATCTTTGTGTTTTAATAGATTAAAAATCTTAAGCACATTGAAATATATGAAGAATGGTTTTAGTCTTTGAGTAGTATGCCGAATACCAAGCTGAGCTAGATTTGAAGCTGATACTCATATTACCAATCGAGCTAACCGTGGTCAGAAAATATACTTTGTCATAACAAAAGCTTGAAGGAGAAGATAAGGAAATTTATTAGCCGGCATAAGTATATATTGCTAGCCGATGTAAATGTACATAATATATCTCTTATTCCCCTGAGATTTTATCTCGGATCGCTAAAATGGTGCAAGTTTACAATGTATTTTCATGGTGAAATGGGACATGCTTGTGGTTGCATGTGCATGTTTCCTACTATCTTGTTCATATTCATGTTTTTTGTTACAATATTAGATTATTATCGAGTATAGACATTTGTTTGCTAACTATAAATTTCTATATTTGACGTAGATGTCGGTACAACCTTTAGCATCTACAATTTCATGATCAAATGCTACATGGTGTAGGAACTCAAGAGGCTATGAACTTGCAAAGAGGTTCAGCTCCAGGTTTACACATCTATCACCCGTTTGGTATGACCTGAAGAGGTGTGTCTGATATTTTTTGCCACCTTGAGTCAGTCATGAATCTTAGAAATGATTGATTTGAGGCCTGCAGTTTATGAGCATATCTTGACCTTTGAGGTCTTTCGAATATGTCAGTCCCTTTAAATATGGTTATCAGCTGAAGGTTTTTAAGTTTTAACAGTGGATCTGACCTTGTTATTGTAGCTTTCAAGCATTTACTATTGTCTTAAAATACTTACTAGTGTTTGTGCCCATGCGATGCGTGTGTAATATTAGTTATTGTTTGAAAATACTTAAAAATAGTGCACACAATAAAAATATTAATTATAAAATAAATTACAAAAATAAAATATATTAACTACAAATTATAGCAATTCAAATCATTAAATCTCAAAATAAAAGAAAAGAATAAAAAAGAGGGAAAAGAGTGAGTGGTTATATAACTACTTTTACAAATTTTAAAAGTTTAAATTTTAAATTATTATGAGGGTGTATTTGGAAAAGGAAATGTATGGCTGGCTTCAAGAAACCAAATTTGTGTGTTGCCTTTTAAGAATAGTATAGATATAAAAGTACCATTATGGCCATAGTTGCTGTTGATTCATATCCCCCGTGTGGCGTGTGGTATCGGCTGCTTAAATGACATAATTTTATGGATGTAGGTGATTGATGCTAACATCAGATCAGAGCCTCAACAGAGCTAAACGTACTTCTAGAGTTTGGATGTTCAACTTCTCATTATCAGCTGCTTAAATGACATAATTTTGTGGATGTAGGTGATTGATGCTAACATCAGATCAGAGCCTCAACAGAGCTAAACGTACTTCTAGAGTTTGGATGTTTATGCTAAAATGACAAATAATGAGAAGTTGAACTGTTTATGCTACATCTGCATTTGTTAAATATCTTCATGCCCTTTGTTCTTTCTGTTGCCAGCCAGGGGACAAAGGTAATTCTGGTGGGAAGACATAATGCTGATGTAGAATGGATTTCAGAGCTTAGAATGGAAGGAAGTGCTCAGGTATATTCATGTCATGCTATTATGCTGGATAGTGAAAGCATGCAATTGTACTACTTTCCTCCTTTGGATTACATGACTTGTTAATTGAAAATGACAATTCATTTAGCTAGGCAGCTAGTTTGATGGTGATATATATTTTTTGCAAGGCTTGTAGAACGAGAATGAAAAACTGAAAAGATAATAGGCTGAGACTGAAAGAATAAATACGCATTAGGAGAAACCAATAAAGGCATCTTTGACCAGTTAAAAACTTCTCCCAAGGATGCTCATGAAAATGAGTCCGTTTTTTCTCCCTCTTTTTTTATGATATTAAATGCTTTAAGGATTTATAGAACTCAAAACAAAATCATTGGCTTCAGTTTCTTGGTTTTTCATTTACTGTTGTTTTCAAGATGATGGCACCACACATTGAAAGGGAGATGATATGCTCACTCAGATCCAACTATTATTCTTTTGTATGTTCTGCTTGGATTGATAGAAACTCTTATAGAGCTGAACACATTGATGGTAATGGTTAGACTGTTAATTCATTTTGTGCAGCTTTGTGCGGATCATTTTAATCTTAAACTGTTGAACTGCTCTCTCTCTCTCTCAAAATAGGTTTTACCAAGAGTTGTTCTGGAAGCATTTCCGAATGAGCTGCTGAAAAAGAAGAAGCAAAGGAATAAAGCAATTGACCTAATAGTGACAGAATGCAAGTAAGCCTTTTATGCTGCGGCATATTTTCCTTTTCAGCTAAGTGTTATGCACTTACATGTTGAAAACATCATGATGCAAACCATAAGAAGTTCAAGGAAGAGTAAAATTCAATATAATTCCAGAACTAATTGGATTAGAGTTGTTTTCAGAAAAAATTTAAAGCTTTGGCGCTTTTTAAAAATGTAAGGATGCGATATGCTTATGTGAATTATAAGGTGTGCATTGCAATTAAGCTGTAGTTGTAATGCCTTTGGGAGTCTAGGTGTGATGCCTAGTTCTGGTGATTCCTATTTTCTTTTCCCGTTCTTAATGTTTTGCAATTATTTAAGACTTTAAACTCCATAAATATGAAGCACGGGCACATACTAGTGTTAGACACGTGTTGGATTATTAAGAAGAAAACAATGAAGAACAAAAACTCAAAAAGAACTTATTGAGCCAACAACTTAAATTCCTAAAACATTGATTATTATCCAAGAGTTTAAATAGACCCACGATCTCCCCGATTACACAGATAACTTTTAGTAATATAAATTCCTAAAAAATCTCAACTACTTATCAGATAATACAAAAAATTCTCATTAATTCCTAAAAAACTCTTAACTGAGACAAATTCAACTACAATCACATAATTGTAGAACTGCCAAATAACATATCCAAATTTTAACAGATGTCCTAGCCCACATTGAAATTATCTTTTAACACGGACACCAACACGCGTCGAACACGCTAGAGACACATGTCTGACACACAAATTGGAGTGTGTGAATATTTTTCTTGGTCAAACACGCCGTGGACATGTTTGCAACATGATAGGGACACATTTGGAACACTTTGAAGAAAAAATGTGATGGCGACGAAGACATGAAGTTGCCTCTAGATAAAACTTTAAGCAAGTTTACTATTTGTGATGTAGGTGATAGACAACAAATTTTTCCTTTAAAGATGTTTGTTTAGTTAAAGTTTTGGGAGCTTTACTTTTTGATCTACTATGTGATCTATGGGATAGAACAATTTTCTTTAAATAATATATGTTTTGGAAACTATAACTTTATTTTATCACTTTTGAACCTTGATGAATGATGTTGGAAGCAGAAATGGGTTTGAACATGAGTTTTAGCAAACTTTGAAGCTAAATAATTTGGGGAACTTTTAATGATTTTTGATGATTCCAAGTACTAATATGTTCACCCTCATGTGTAGTTTAACCATGAGTTTTGTGTTGTTCAAAACCATTAATGGGTGAATGAGAAATTGACTCTAAAATGTGCCATTTGAAAATGGTGAAATGGGTAACAAAGATGGCTATCCCATATTGGTTGGGAGTGAAAATTTCAAGTGCCATATATAATTCAACCTTGGATTGGATTTGGACTCCAAGGAACACCCAAGTTTTGTGGTTGGGCTCTAAGGAGCACCTAAATTTTGTGGTTGGGGGAGGACGTACCCAAAGGTGGGTTGGACCCAAAAAATGCGTGCGCCACCCGCCCGCCTAAGCTAAGCTTGGTCGGGGTTCGGGTCGCGGTCGCGAGTTATGGGTAAAAGGATCCTTATTTTTTTGCCAAAAATTTATTTATTTAAACTTTTTAAAATATGTTACCATTTTTTTACCATTAGAGTCAGAACGGTTCGTGTCTGTTAGCAGTTCAACTGCCAGACTGAATCAGTGCCAATTCGGACTTGATTGAACAGCCACTGACTGCACCGGTTCGATCTATTTAAGAAGAACCTCTGCCCAGAATTTTTCCATTCAGTTTTCCTGCTCCCTCTCTCTCCTTTTCTTCTCTGCTTTCCAGCATTCTGTTGCATGCCAGTATCAATCCAAGAGAGTCCAAACACACCGAACATGCAGATTTTTGTGCTACTTCTACAAGTGCAAGATTGTTGCATCCTGGGAGGCATATGCTACCCAACTCAAAGCACCGTAGCTATGGCATTTTTGTCTTAAGGAAATTGTGTCAAACATAAGCCTTAGTCTATTTGCTATAATAGGTTTCCAATTTTTTTAACAGTTTCGTTTTTTAGTGTTGCTTTTATATTTTCTTGCTTCTACAATCGAGTACACTTCAGATTGTCCCACAAATGATGCCATTTGGAGATCAAATGTTATGCCAATAACATCCTGATGCTTTATTTTAGCTATAGAACATATGATTTTTCAATTTTAACAAGTGATTGCAGTTTTTTATATTATATCTGCATGAAATATTCAAATATGTCATATAATAAATAGATAAAATTATTCATTTAAGTGTGTCCCCTACGTGTCATATCCTACATTTTTTAAAAATTTACGTGTCAGAGTATCCGTGCATCTTAGATCCAAAATCACGAGTCTCCCTTGTTCAGCATGCAACCATTCTAAGTCTTCAAAATAGGAGCCTAGCTTTCAAAAGAAAACAAGTAGTGCAATTTTACTCTTCACACAGCACTGTGAAGTGTGAACAGTATCCGTGAAAGCCACCAAACAACCCATAAAAACCTTGTCTTTTCATACTCAAACCCATACCCTTTTCTTACACCTTTTGAAAACCTAAAATCCCTCATATTTGACCACCTTCTCACCATATTGAAACCTATTAAAGTCATCATTAGATAGCCTTTTCTTCCCTGTCATTAAAATTGGGCTCCCTACTAGCAGGAGAAATCCCCCATCGCATGATTCGTTAAAAAATCTCCTCTATCTGCAAAGGCAAGGCACCTTCCTACTTTTTGGGGTACTCATTGGACTATTATATTCCTATTCATCCTATAGTTATTAAAATCTTACAATTCACGATTCGATTCAAGATTCATGCATAAATTAATACAAATCTATAATTGAATCTATTTTGTGGCAGAATCATATTGAATTTTACGATTCACTAGTTGATTCACTCTTTACGATTCATGTAATTCTTAAAATTATCACATCTAATAAATTTCAAACTCTTATTTAACTTTTTTTTCATTTTGAAAATACTATATTATAATTTAGTGTGTTTATTGTAAAAATAAGATATAATCATATATAATTTGATGTTCATTTGGTGACTAGAGAATATAATAAGAATAAGACAGATCAGATAGGTTTTTTATCCTTTTTTCTATTTCTCTTTAGGTGAAAAATGTCAAATTACTTTTTTTAAAGATTTAAAAAATAACAATTACACTTCCAATAAATTTTTTTTTGCAATTTTGGTAAAACAATCATAGTTTAATAGTGATATGGGTTAGATCAATTAGACAAAATAATTACACGATATTTTTTCTAATTTTTTTATTAGTAATAAGCATACAAGATATGTTTTAAAATGTATTATATTCAGTATAAAGAGTTTTTACCCTCTCTCTTCTATTATTATACTATTTTTGAGATTTTTGGTCCATTTTATGAATTTCAAAAAAGAATATACTATATTTTTAAGAAATCTTATTGTGGGTTAGATTTGAGCCAGAATCTCTAGTGATGAAGGAAAATATCTTCTCTATTAGATTATGCAATCATGTTCTTATTGTATAATTTGCGTTAGTATAGTTTTGTTTCATACATATAAAGTGTTTAACATGATATTTATAGTTTATGTTGAAACCAAGCCAAATCAAACCAAACCAAACCAAATTATACAATAAAAACATGATTGCAAAACCAAATTATACAATAAGAGCATTCATCCTAGTACCAAGCCAAACCAAATCAAACCAAACTAAGTCTTTGTCCCAATCAATTTGGGTCGGCTACATGAATTCTTTTATGTCCTTCTACTTTGTTAAGAGTCATATCTTCAGTTATTTTTAATAAATTCACATATTTTTTTAAAACGGCATCCCATACCAATTTAGGTGTACTCCTCCCCCAAATTTTGATATTGATGCTTTTTCTAACTATTGCATCAACTAGTCTACGTTGTATGTGTCCAAACCACCTTAATCTATTTTCTTTCAACTTATTTACATAGTATTATCTACTTCTTTTGATTTCTCCCCTACCTATTTAGTCTCTTGTAAGCACGTTATGCTAATTTTTTCTTCTAATCATAGTCTCAACTAATTTCTTTGTTTTATTTGTTAAAATTCTTATATTCCAAGTTGCTAATCTAAACCTATGGTCCTGGTCTAATTTCTTTATCTGCGCTCGTTCAGGGAAGCGCAGGAACCCTTGCTCACTTTCCACCACACCCGGGTGCCAGTGTGGCACTCCTTGCTCATTTTTCGAAACGCCCGAAGGCAAGCGCAACGTGTTGCTTAAGGGGGACGCCCTAGCATTGACACGTTAATTCATATTCATAGAGATTTGACGGATTTTTTTACGTGCTGACTGTCAACTATCTAACGCACAATTTTTTTCCTTTCTCTGGGCTTGTGACCGGCTGTATAACAGATAATACTTTAAGCACTATACAGGCGGAGTTCGTCCTGATACCAAGCCACCAACTAAAAAAAAAAAACACACACACGGTTTACATTGTAACTTAAAAGAGAAATGCTACATCAGCAAATATTATCACAACTTCCTTAAACTCCCTTATTTCAATCCCTTGTTTTTGTCATTCTTTTTCTTCCTCTCCTTCTCCTTCCTCTCCACTGGCCATTATCATGTGCACTGCAAGCGTACCATTATATATGAAGCAAGAATGGAAAAACCAGAAAAGCACACGCAAGGGTTATTTCAGAACTGCCCGAACTAAGCCTGCCTTTTTTCTACCTTAAGAATATTAAGATTGATAAAGATTTTAAAAGCACGAATGGTGTTTATCTGCTAATGTAGGATGTTGGGAGGATGAACTAGATATGGACCTTACTTCAAGCAGTATTTGGAAGAAGATGCCGGTGTAAGACTCAAATCCTTATCATGGTTGTCAGCCTAACACCATTGCATTCATGTAGTTAACTGTAGCTGTAAAAGTAATATAATGTGTTTGTATGTAGATGTCCAAACATGGCCTATTTTCACTCGGGGGAAAAACGAGCCAAAACAAACAGTAGGGCCTGTTGGTGTGATTAGGTATATACACAAAGACTATTTTTCTCGAATTAGCTATCCTCAAGATGTTACTCTGCAAGAGAAGAGTATTGTAAATGGTCTGGACTCTGGATTCAGATTACATCAGGACTATATTTGTACTTCGAAGGACCCGATGAATCTTGCACCTTCCATTGCCTGTGTAGTGTGTCCCTTGCTTGCATGTCAAGAGACAAACAGATAGAACCGGGCTCAAAAGTGCAAAAATAAAGCAGAACGCAGCAAACAAAATTCACATGGGGAGACATGGTCCCAAAGTTAAAGCTCTCATACCATGTTAGATATCTAGATATCCCAAGAGCAAAAGCTGTGAAAGAGTAGGCCCAATGATGTAGTTTAAGCTCTCACAAGTCACACTAAGAAATATGTTATTCTTTTATATATGTTCTTTTTATAAAATTTACTGCTATCACTATTAACATTGATCGCTGATTTATGCGTTTTTGGGTTTGATATCGTGGTTCAAGAGTTTAAGCTGCCTGTTCATGTGTTTTTATCTTTGCTTTTTTTAATTAATGAATTTATGTGGCTCTTGAATTAATGTATAGGGAAATGGGATATGATGGTATTGTGCTTGAATCTTGGTCAAGATGGGCAGGTTATGGGGTCTTGCATGATCCGGACATGCGGAATAAGGTAGGTAGTTCTCTCATTATTTTTGTGCTTCTTTTCAACAATTTTTGCAGTGTTTCTTGGATTTAACTTTTTTGAGGTACACACCAACATCAATATGTAAACAGCTAGAGTGCAGAGGCTAGTAAATATGTCATTATTTTTTATGCCAATAAACCTTGTGTGACAATTGTTATATGTTATTTAGTATTTCCTAGTTTTGAGAAACAAATTGACTTGGCTTTCTCTTTGATGGACACACAATTGGTCAGTGTCATTTTGTTTCATGGTCTATTATTCCTTTGTTCCTTTTACTTTTTATTTTACTTTGGTTCTCTATCCTGAAGAAATAAACATATAAGAGGTCTGTTTGATTTACTTCTTGTAATGAGCCAACTGATCGAGCTTTTTGTAACTTCAGTTTTTATCTCCTTGCCCTGTTTGTCCTGAGTTTTCAAAAATATTCTGCGGCTGTAAAATTAAACAAAAACAAGAAGTCTTGCAGTTGTAACATTGGTTATTTGTTTTTAACTCATATTATGGTATCTTTATACATATTATGGAAGCTTATGTGCTCATTGCAGCTCCTAAGCATGAATGCATTTACTGTTCACTCTCTTGGTTTTTAGCATTTTAACCTGAATATTTTTGTCTATATGAAGCCATTTGAAGTTTCCTTTCGATGTGTTTTATGGGATCTTTATTGCTTTGCAAGACTAGGCACTTCATTTCATAAAGCATCTTGGACAAGCACTGCATGCTGTGAGCTTAGAGAGGAACAGTAAGCAACATTTACAATTAGTATACGTTATAGGTCCACCATATTCGGAGAAGCTGCAAGAGCATGATTTTGGGCCAGAAGATCTTAAAAGCTTGAGTGATTCTGTGGATGGTTTTTCACTTATGACCTATGACTTCTCGAATCCCCAGCATCCGGGTCCCAATGCACCTTTGAAATGGATCCATTCTACTTTGCAGCTGCTTCTTGGTACCCCCAGTAATGGTGCTCAAAGCCTGGCCCGTAAGATATTTGTTGGCATTAATTTCTATGGGAATGACTTCATCCTCTCAGAAGGTATGTCACTTTGATTTATCTCTTAATTATCATTCGCTGCTTGGTATTAAACAATTTATATACACTATTCTCTAACTAATTAAAGAGAGCACATGGATAAAGAAATGAAATCTAGCCAGTTTATAATGGGTTGGGAGTCAAGATTTGAATTTTTCTTTTCTTTTCTTACAATTTCTTGGCAAGCAAATAAAGCACCTCGAGTCCCTTAGGTCCCAATTCTTTGACTGTGGAGAAACTGGATGCACTTTCTCATCAGGAGCCTTCTTGTCCTTAGAGATTAATCCATCTGGATCTTGTTACTGCTTCTGATGCACATATGTGGTACGCATTGATCCCTTCATTTATATTGTTTGTAGAAAGGAATAGGATATGAACTTTCAGGCAGAAGCACACCCAAGTCGAGAATTGTTTAATAGCTATGTATAAACTTCAAACTATCTAACAATTAATTCCTTGACCTTGGTTTTCCTCTTTAATGATCAATGAGTATTTAACCTTACGCATTTCCTACTAGAGTCCTTATCCAGTCCCAAGAAAATATATCCAAGTCATGGTTGGTAAAACTGATATTTCATTAGGAGTTGAAAAGATGGAGCTTTCTTTTCTTTTTATTTTTTCTGATTAGTATGCAAAGTTTAATGAAAGTGCACTGAGGGAATGCCGATGCGAGAAAAAGGAATAAACCCCTTACAAAAAGGAGATGGAATGCTCCCTCAAACGGAGGGAAACAACAAAAGCCCTACTCAAAAGAACAAAACACAGATTTTGAAATAATCTATTGTATCATTCACCGACCGTGCTCACTACAAGTAGAACACCATTCAATTTATTTACTGGCAGCTCAACCCCCTCAAAGATGGAGCTTCTTTTAGAAAAGGAAACTTGTTATGGTATATTTTTAAAACAGATCACAGTTTTTGTTTTGAATGATTTTGAATTTGCAGGTTTAGGTGGTGGAGCTATCACCGGTAGGGATTACCTGTCTCTGTTGGAGCAGCACAGGCCTTTGTTGCAGTGGGAGGAGAACAGTGCTGAGCATTTCTTCCTATATTCCGACAATAAGCACGTCAGACACACGGTGTTTTACCCGTCACTGATGTCAATTTCAATGAGGCTAGCGGAAGCTCGTTCATGGGGTGCTGGCATTGCAATTTGGGAAATTGGACAAGGATTGGATTACTTCTTTGATCTTCTGTGATAAGAGATCTTACCGTTTCGTTCGTAGAAATTGTAAGGTAATTATGATATTTTTTTTCTCTTCACTCTTCTCTGACCAGGGTCATTTTGGGTAAATTCATTTACAAATTAGAGTTCTTAGATTTTTTTTTCCCTTTTTCTCATGAAGGCAGCATCTATGTTTATTGTCCTCTGTATTGTTTTAGAGTTAATTCACTTAATTGAAATGTAAGGCTCAGTTTGGTTTCTCTATATTTTATAGATTCTTTTAATAAAAGAGCTCACTTCTAAATTGTACGGTTTGGTATAACAAAATATCTTATTTTGTTTTATAGAAAATAAATTGAAAAAGGGTGAGAAAACGATTTATTTTTTGGAAGGGTACGAGGATGGATGGATCCTTGGACTGAGCTGAAGGACTAAAGGAAGAATAATTAATAAAATATGGAAACATAATTAAAATCTAAGGTGTCACTGGTGGTAATCTCAGTTTGGCATGGAAATTAAACTCTAGGGACTACTGTCGGACTTGAGGGCTTGTTTGGTATAGATATTAGAAGGCTTTTATATATTGTGGAGGACATTTTTGTAATTTTATTTATCAAGGATAAAAATTGTAATGTGTTTAGAAAAAATGCAGTGTAAAAATCAATTTTCTTAATTTGAAATGAAGAATAGTATTTTTCTTCTTAATGTGACTTTTTTCTATTCCTTTCGAATGACAATTTTGTTCTACAACTATTAGTGTCCCCTAGTTTTAGAAAACGTGAGAAGTTAAAGGACAATTATGCTATTTGGTTAACTACATGTAACTAGAATTACGTGCAAAGTCATTTGAAAATAAGCTGCTAATTAAAACGGATAGTGAAAACTTTTAGTCCAAATGTAGGGTAGCTTATTCATTGGCTTGTAATAAGACAATAAGCTGCAAAGTAGCTCATGCTAAATCAGATCTTTAGTGTTTTTTTTTTCTTTTTTTGTAGGGGGAGTGTAAAAATAGTTCGGTTCGATCCTAGTTTGGTTGGGTCAAGTTTATCTCAAACTAGTTGGTTTCTGTCAAAAATTGGGCCGAATTTTTTTTTAGAAGAGGAGGCTATGGCTCAAGCCTAGTTCTAGCATATACGGGCCTGGGCTAATGCCTCAGGGCCTAGGCGGGCTTTTTAAATTTTTTAAATTATATTTTGTACATAAATTATTTATTAGTTTATTATTTTAGTTATAAATTATTTATTTATTTATTATTTTAATTAAATATTTTAAATTATTATTATAAGTTATAAATTATTTATAAATTATTATTATAAGATATTATTATAAGTTATAAATTATTTATAAGTTACTATTTAAAAATATAAATTTTATATTTTATAAATTATTGGGACCTTGGGCTTGAACGAACTCGCAGGCTCCAAAGGAAGTTCTAGGCCCAATCCAAGGAGAATCAGGCTTAGGCGTGCTTGGTCTTTCCTCGGACCGAGCTCAGGCTTTGCGGGCATTGAGCCGCTCTCGAACCGTGGGCTATTTTTACATTTCTAATTTTTTTTCAAAAAAAATCACTACTTTTTTACATTCAAAAAAGAATCTTTTCACTTTTGGTTCAATTTAATTAGAACCTAAAAAAAATTAAAAATTTTAAAAAAATCTACAAAAATATAATTTGAACTTTTTATTTTTGGTCCAGCTAATCATTGCTTACTAAGCATTGCTTACTAAGCACGGGGTAGTATCAAATAGGGACAAAACAAAATTTTTTATTCGGTCCCGCTAACAGGTGCCCTTACACAAGTTAAGAGTTCTTTAAATATTTTAATTATATTTTTTTTTACTCATTTCAACATTTACTAATAATAATTTGTGAGTACCCATAAACACAATTAATAGATTTAGATATAGTTTAAAAAATAGTGATGAAAAATAATAATTTGTGAGTACTCATAAACACAACTAATAAATTTAAATATATTTATTGCATCTAAAGTGTTGCCTCAATGGCACCTTAACTTGTGCTCCAGGGGCACCTATTAACATTTGTCTTCTTTATTAGTTGTTTTTTTTTCTGAAGTAACAATTTTGCAAGTATCAATATATTTTACACAAATATTATATATTATTTATTTATTCTTCTTATATTGTATTCATTTTTTCCATATAAACAAATCAAAAAATAAATAAATCAATAAATAAAAAGTTAAGAAAGATAAATAAACAAAGAGTTATTCCATTGAACTACTCAATGGGATACCGTTAAAATCTTAATGGAGAAAAAAATTTAATATTAATACGCTTTTAATATAAGCTATTACTTTCAAAAATATCTATACACTCTTAGCATTCTCATCTCCCACAACTATTATTCTGAAGAGGTTTATGCGTACTGGACGCGGATACTACGGTGTCATGCACACTTGATACCGTCAAACCCATCTAATGTTGCCAAATGAACAAAAGTTTCAAAAGTATTTCTTTGCTTTCTCTATTTAACTTCTTATTTTTGAATTTTGAAATTGTAATTATTTTTATTTAAAAATTTTATTATAGACATAATCTCATCGGTTCAGTTGTAACTTATAAAAGCTTTTCTTTCACGGAGTTGGTGGAATTGAAGCGTATGATGAGATATCTTTAGGTAAAACTTATGATTGTAACAACTTTACTCAGCATTAATGCGAGCTAGTTTCCCCCACTGGTGATATAACCATTCTTTCATACGTGACATAACTATCTCTTCCTAATATTGAATCTCTTTTACTTGAGCCATGTTTGTTTTGCCACACTAGGGAGATCACCAATGGTAGACGATGGCGGCTGAAGATAGAGAAGATATGGAGGAGGGTTTAGAATTCAAGAGCATTTTGATAATTTTACATTGAAAAACAAGAGGAGCAAGTGTACTTATATGCTTTTATGGTGTAAAAAAATTAACCTTTTATCATCATACACATCAATTCTTCTGTTACTTAAATTCCCCTATCTACCTCATGAAATTGCTTAAATGCCCTTACATTAGTTCTGAACTAGGTTTCAAGAATTGGATTATAATCTTCAAATGACTTATAATCCACGCCAGTTGATATACTTCTGAAATGATCAACAATACAACTGTAGCCATTGTCCGTACATAAGCTCCTTGTGTCTTCTTCATCACCTTGCAATTAACACAATTTATAAAATTAAAGCCATTTGCAATGCACTGTTTATCATTCCAAACATGTCACCAAAATTTTAAAAACTTAGCTCATTGATTTCTCACAATATTTCTTTTCATAAACATTCAATTAGAATTAAATTGTCGAATTCAATTGGATTTGGTATTCATACAAGACAGAACATAACCAAACCACCTTTGCCGGAGCCCAAGGGTCTATGAGTCTGAGCTAGGATTAAGCTACACTACTAATAATTTAGTCCAAGTCAGCAAAGCCTCCTATTAAAAAGTCAACTTAGCTTGGTTCAGCTTGCCTCCTTTGCACCCTTAAATACTTTTTCAATGATCTAAAGGATTCCTATAAAATGTCTCTTCTAAGATATTATAAAATACATTTGCTAATTGAAGCAGAATAGAAGGTCGGAGCGTAACCAGAGCGTTCGGGGGGATGTGTCCCCTGATATTCACTACCATAAAGACTCCAACTAAGATAATATATTAATCGGTAAAAGATTTGATAGAATTGACTGAATTCATAATACTAGCTATGTTTATTACAAAAATGTCAAGTGCACAGATTTCTTTCAATGAATCGGGCTCCGCCCTCTCAAATAAGGTCGGTTGTGGAACCACTACATGTGAGAAGAATGTTCAGATTTGAGTGGATTTGCGCACCTAACAGTGTTGTGTATTATCAAGAATAAAAAGAAAGGATTGATTAGTAGGAAAGGATTAAGGAGAAATCCGTCATGCCCAAAATCTCATAATCTGGATCCAAGATTCAATTGAGATAACCAAATCGTCTACAGTATTGTATCTAATCCAGTAAAAAAAGGATAAATAAATAAAAGAAAAATATATCTAGTTTATTAAAAAAAAAAGAATTTAATAAAGTTGTCATAACTTCGTACATATTTATATAATAGTTTGGCACAAGTCTCAGTTTAAATAAGAGGAAAAGTCTTCTTGTAAATCTTCTACAAATAAATTTTTTATAAAATTTCGGTAACATCTCCCCTATTTTTGGCTAACCCATTGATTCAACCATCTCCAAGATAACCTTTAATAACAAACATGTAACATAATATACACAGGCTCAACCAGAGCTCAACAACAACACAACTCAAATATAAACCATAGGTTATTCATCCTAATTTCATATACATGTATTTAATCTCGAGTTTCAAGTCATAAAGTAAACTAACAGGCATAAGAAACAAAATATAATGTGCTACATACAATAATTCAAACAAAACAACTAAGAAAGTTACACAAAATAAGGGTTTGACCTTATGACATACACCATGAGAAACATGGCAAAAAAATCACCAACAATGTGACTATATAATTAATAACCAAAATGTTTTTCAAAAAGTAACCCTATAAGTGAAATCGACTACGAGGTACTATAGATTTTGGAATGTAACACATGAACAAACTAGAAGAGTTAATGCTCATCAGTAACCATCCAGCATAAGTAGGAAATAAAGGTAAATAACCATCCAACATAAGTATGAAATAAAGGTAAATAAAACATAAACTAAATGAGATATGAATATGAGAGCATGTAATGTCCAATTTAATTGGTTTTCACAAACCTTTCCATAATTTATTCCATTAACCTCTCAATCAATCCAATTAACTGCCTTTGAAGTACAAGACATGCTTAAAAGAGTAGATAGCCATTCCTTACCACTAGACCCATGTGCCTTAGTGGTAGTGCACCTATCAAGTGTGAACGAGTCATCTAGGCATTCCAATGCACTAGTGACGTGACAAATTCTATTTTTGAGGCAATAGTCTCCCGGGTATAAAAACCTACGTTCACAACGAACCTAGAACTTATGAATCAATCTGTTTAACCCACTTCTTAGATGTCAATCACAAATTCAAGGCCATTTTAAAAACCATTCTACTTTACGTTAAAGTATCTTATACTTTCTGTTAGATCTAGGTAATGTATTGGATTTTTAAAAAATAAATAACAATTTTAAAAAAATTTCAAAAATCTTTTAATATTACAATAAAGTAAGATATGCAAATATATAAGCAATCCAAATATTAAAGGATGAGGGATAAAGAAATAGAACCAGACACTAGGAATTTATAGTGGTTTGGCTTTATCCTAGCCTACATCCACTCCTCTAGATCTCCCTTGAGTATTTTCATTATTCAGAATACTTCTGGACGTATTCCAATCCTTTACAGACTTCAAAATTCCTCTTGATCTATTTGAATGTTTACGGGCACATTCACAAGCCTATACAGCTTCAAGAAAATCTTATGAAAACAAGCCTCTATTTTTTTCTAATCTCTCTTGAACTCTTCTTTGATGAGATTCACTCCCTCAAAGGCTAAAGGGTGACTCACCCTTGATTACAATAAATGAGAGGTAATAAATGAAGAACTCTCACTCTCTTTACAAGATTGATTTACAATAAATG
>JAOTRH010000020.1:16901416-16916830 GCA_034768845.1 Heliamphora exappendiculata | reverse complement strand
AAAGTAATAATAGTGCCAATCTAATTAGATTTTCTTATGATATACGGATCTAATGTAAGGCTTTATTAATTTTAATTTGGTCCTTATATTATTTGTAGCCTTAATAAATAATATGCTTTCCGAATTTTATCAATAAAAAAAAATTTATGTACAATAATTTATATCATAAAAGCCTTAGTGAACATAATAAATAATATTATTTTAGACTTTGTCACTTTGAATTATTTTTAAAATTAATATATAATTATATATATTATAAATAATCTCATAAATTTTACTGAAGTTAGGATCTTAAAAATTCAACTAATTGACATAACATATTGGCCACCGGTTTCTCACTTTCTCCCCACATGTGAATTTTTTTTCCTCTTGCACAAGCTCATTTATCTCTGCCTGAAAAAAGTGTCTAAGCATATATTTGACCTAGCTTTTTTTTTAGGTTTTTTAATTTTTTGATCTTTTTATAAAAAAATAAATATAAAAATATATTTAAAAAATCAATTAATTATAACAGTAATCCAACTAAGTAGGCTTTTTTATAATCTTAAGTAAAAACCCTAGTAAAAAAAACTAAACATAAGCATATTTCAACAAATGTACTTTCATCCAATGTTTTGAAAACTAAATCTGGAGCAAATAAAAAAAAAATATCGGACGGATGAGTCACCAATTCAACCGTTATCGAATTGGAATTATTAAATTGTGATGTCATAATTGTTGGAATCTGTGAATTTTATTGGCCATTGAAATTCAGATTTCAATAGCTGGATCAATTACAATTGAATTGGTCATTCAATTGCAATTGAAGCCTGAAAACCAACAACCATGAGTGATTATTGATTTCTAAGAAAAAATCCTCCATAATGAAAGGGCTTGTTATATTCTTCACTCAGAGAAGAAGAAGAGGAAGAGACAGAGAAGAGGAAGAGGAAGAGACAGAGAAGATGAAGAGACAGAGCTAGGAGCTCTGAGGGTCAGCCTGAAATTCAATAGTCATAAGGGGCAATTGAATTATTGGTGGTAATTAAATTCTCTGTAACTATTCTCCTTCTTGAATGGGTTATATAAGGGTCGTCTCCCTCTGAGAAAGAGATATACGAAAGAGATATACAGAAGAGAGAACAGAACGAGATTGAGATACAATTCTCAGATTACGGAGCAAGCAAGCTGCAAGAGAGAGAAAGACAGACGAAGAACGTTCGTAGTCGATCCTTGGTGGTGTTTCGAAAATCGTGGAGCTGTTTTATCCTCTGAGAGTGACGCCGATGGAATACCTACAACACTCTCGGTAGGCGACGAATCATTCTTAAGGAAACTGCAATTGGAGGACTCGGTTTGCAAATTCCCTTTATGTTATTTTTGTTATTTCAATTTCTGTAATTTCAGATTATTGTAAATTGTTGAAAGTTTAATAAAGATATATTTTTTGGATCCCCGAGCATGTATTTTATTTTGGCGTTGGATATTCTCCCAATAATAATTACATTATCAATAAATTTATAATTAAAAAATAAAAATAGCATTCAACTCATAATTTAAATGACAATATAAAAGCATTTTAAGATCTGAATAGAATTATAATTAAAAAATTAAAACCTCTAGATAAAATTTAAAATATCATTAATTCTTAAATAAAATTAAAATAAGCATAAGTCACATATATAATAAAATATAAAACAAGTAACATGCAAAAGCATTAGAGTTTACTATATTATATCATGTTAAAAAAAAATTAAAAATAAGCAAGTAAAAATGGCTTGCCAGGCCAGAGCTCAAAGTGCTTTTACCAAATTTCTAGACCAGGGGCCAAGTTGAATTTTTTTTGAGAGGAGTAGACCCAGACCAACTCTAAGGTTATATGGGTCTTGGACTCAGGCTCAGGCCTTGGAATTAGGCTTTGGCCCCGAGCTTTGAACGAGCCACTAAGCAGGCTTTTTGAACAAATTAATATTCTTGTTTGTTTTTTAAATTGTATTTATAAGTTATAAGCTTTATATTTACTTTAATTTATAAATTAACTTATTAGTACTTATTATTTATTACTTATTATTTATTATATATTAGTTTATAAATTAAGTTATTAGTTATTACTTATTAATTTACTTAATTTACAAATTAAATATTACTTATTATATATTAGTTATTATGTTATCTACTTTCATTTGTTTGTATAGTTGTATATAATTAAATACAAAAAATACAATAGGGGCGGACTAAATGGGTCAGGCAATCGAGCAGGTCGAAGTTAATGTTGAGGGAATCTGTTAAGATCTTAATATTATGTCTATGATTTTAGTTAAAAATAATCTGGATGGGCAAACGTTAAAACAGGCTCCGAATTTAAATTTTTTAATATCGAACAATCAAAAATAAAATTCGGTAATACTCTTAAAATTATTTGAGAATGATACATTTCTAAATCTGGTTGGATTAATTTCGTTTTCAGCAACAAGTTTTAGTCAACAGTCTGTCGCATTTTTTTACTATAAGTTAAATCTCCAACACACACTTTTTACTGTATTTTCGAATGCTAGAACACGATCGTAGTATGAGTTACATTTTTTGTGTTCTTCAAAACCCATACCGATTAGGCTTGGGTTTCAAATAACGTGAAAACCATAGCTTCTTTGTCAATTGTGACTAAATAACATGAATTATGGCATAAGAGTTTATATATATATATATATATATATATATATATATATATAGAGGCTATAGCAGCGATATATGGAATAAATAAGATGTGAGTTTTTAATACAATTATGAAATCTTATCTCAACTCATAAGTAATTTTATAAAAACATAAATAATAATTTATTTTAATAAAGAATTATAATTGTACTTTCAACCTTATTATCAAAATCGAAATATTCAAACTCTTATTATTAAATTCTTATTTATTCACCTCAAGTTAAAATTACAAATATTCGCAGATTAAATTAAATCACCGATTATTGTATTTAATTGATTTTTTTGAAATTTTTTTAAGATATTTCGCTTAACTTATTTAACTGCTGGATTATCAAATCCACCTACAAGAGTTGACTCGATCAAAACTTATAAGTTTCCTCGAGGGATATCATCAATTCCAATATTTCAGGACGTGAATTCCGTCAATAATTAATATTCACCATATAATTAATATCGTTATGCAATTCACCGAAATTATAGGCCCATAAAAGATCGTACCATTTAATGAATCAAATAATGAATATTAAATATACGTAAATAATAATAATTTCGATATTAAGAGTATAAGCACTCATAATAACCATGTGGTGTAAATTAATTTATATAGTCAGTATAAAAATAATTACCCTTACTTAGTCATGTTCAATACACATAAAATGTACTAAGATAATAAGTCGGAACAATTGTCGAAATAATTATTGTTCCATATAATCAAGATAGATCTACTAAAATATTGTGTTACAATCGTACTGATGGTGTGTCAAATTACATCTAAGATTGTGAACCAAAAATTTATATTTTATAAGAATCGATAATATGGTATTCTGTGTGTAAGTCGAACTCTACACATAAAATTAAATATTATGTAGAATAAATGACACTCATGCACAATATTAAATAAATAATTAAATGCATGCATTACTCATTAAGATTGTTATAAAATAGAAAAATTAATTTTATTGAAAAATAAAATTAAATACTAAAACTAAAATTATGATTTTCAGTATACAACACTGACGACTATGGGCTTCGGGTTTGGGCTCATCCTGGGCCACGAACTCCAAGAGTTCGGCCTAGGTCCATCCATAAGCTCCTCAGATTGGTTGCTATATCGGGCCGAACCGGCTTCGAGCCACTTATGGGCCTTGGGCCCATTTTTCATCCTAATTACAAAAATATTGTTTTATTCTTTAGTATAATGATTGGTTGCTGGTGTGTCATTGGTCTTGGTTACGAGACTATCTCTCGCATTTGTATTCTTTTTCTACATCTATTATTGAACTTGTTGTAAGTTGCAAATTGCAATTAATCAATTAGGAGCAATCTAAATTAACAATTAGGTTTATTAACTCTATTGTACGGTTATATTATGTGTAATTAAATTTCAAGAGTTAAATTAAAAAGTATTATAAGAACTAACTTATTCGTATAGTTGACCACGAAATTACCGATTTAATTTAGTCAACAGTTTAACCGTGCGATTAGGATAATTTTGTTAAAAAATAACAACTTTTGTATTTAACCGAATTCAGTAGATAAATTCTAACCCCGTAAAATTAGACCGGATGATGGGTAAACTAGTTCAACCGACAAATTCAAGCTGATTATTAAAAAACATTACTTTGATCAACTTTCCGTTGAATTTAGTCAGTAAATTTTTATGTTTTTCCTCTTTCTTTTTTTTTTTCCACAAAAAAAAGCCTAACGGGGTGTACTAGTGTACTGCATCACATGTACATAGTTGTATTGCATCGTCTAGGTTCTGTAAACTTCTCGACACTTTTCATCCACACAATCACCGAACCAGTTCAAACTCACCCCCAATCCAGTGCCTAGACGACAACAATCCTATTGATCTCACTGTCCACGTGTTATTCAACCAGTGGTGGAAAGTTCATCTCTCCTGCCATGTCATCACTCCCCCCCCAACCCCCAACTCATCTACCAGCCAAATTGCACCCACTGAGCTCAAGAAGCCAAAGGGTTTCTTCATTGGAAGAGAAGAAAAAGAATTGCCAAAAGACCAGCATCCAATTCTCATGGTGGTTTGAGGCATTTCAACCAATTTTCTGAGAATCAAGAACAAGTCTTTGTGGAATTAAAGAATGCTATGGACGCCCTCAACTCAGCAGGATTGACACCCACATCTGTTCTTTGCGACAGAAGAACAGAACCTAGAAAAATCCACTCTCTTCCCACCATTTCTCCCCTCAAATTCCCAATTTCTGCTAATTTTAGCACCAACCCACCAAATCTTTCAGAGGTTTTTTCCAGGAATTTTCATGGGGGTCTTGCTCTTTTGTCTTCAGTTCTTAATACTGGGATTTCTAGGGCTTTGACATATGAGGAAGCACTTCAGCAATCGGTCAGATCATCCAATTCTGGGGATAGTTTTGATTTTGATTTTGGTGGGGTTTTTGACGGTATTGTCAATTTTGGGGTAGAGAACCCTTTAATTGTTGCTGGTGGTGGTGCCATTTTAGCTGTGCCTCTAGTTTTGTCTCAGGTGTTGGGCAAGTCTAAGCCATGGGGAGTTGAGTCTGCGAAGATTGCTTATGAGAAATTGGCTGATGATGAAACTTCTCAGTTGATTGATATAAGAGAGCCAGTGGAGTTCAGGGAAGTGGGTAGTCCGGATATCCGGGGGTTGAAGAAGAAGCCGGTGCCGGTTGTGTACAGAGGCCCGGACAAGCCAGGGTTCTTGAAGAAGCTTTCTTTGAAGTTCAAGGAACCACAGAATACTACATTGTTCATTCTAGACAAGTAAGGTTATCAACCCATGTTTTTTTTTTTGGGATGTTAGCTGCTCAATATTATATGAATTTTGTTCATTTTATTTCTTATTTAGTTTTGATTAAAGTTGGTAATCAAAGTTAATGAAAGAAGAACTTTTGTTAGAGAAATAGGACAATGGGTGAAATTCAGATTGATTGTTATAAAATCAATACCTCCTGTTAATTAAAGAGATAATGAAGGGAAAACAAAGAAGATTTTTATGATATTGATTTAAACTCAAAGCAAGAGTTGAGGGGGAAAGGAAAATAAGAACATCTTTAACTGGCCTAATGTAGTAAGACAATGATGCCAATTTGGTGAAAGATGCAAAATCCCTTATGTGAACTGTGTATTTTTACGAGTGGGATTGCCATAGACAAAGCAAAAAAACCACAAATGAGAAGGGAATCCCCATTGACATATCTTTACATAGGGGATCTGCATTGAATTCATTAATGAAAGTTGCCCTTTTTCTGATACTTACCAAATTTTTTTTAATGGGTTTATTTCAAAAGAAACTTCTTTATGAAGGTGATACTATTCAGAAGAGGAATCTTCCCAAATGAAGTTGAAATGAATAACTTATGAAACTAGTCCAATCAATGAACATTGGTCCAAGTGCTGGAGTTTGTTATAGGAATGCTTATTTGCAGCCTACCAAAGGCAATATCTTATGTTATGTAAATGAACAGTTACAACAAGAAAGTGAGAAAATGAAATAGATTCCAACTTAAGATAGCTGGAGTAACAAGAACATTAGCCATACTTCATTTCTAGATAACATTTGAGCAGTTGTTCTTTTCCTCTTTTCTTTGATACTTGACAAGCCAATAGGAAAACATCTGAGATTGTAAGTTGCATTATATCTTATTTATGAACCAAAAATATAAGCAATTAGCTCTAGTGAACAAAGGTTGATGAGAAAGTGTCTGAGAATTATGTATATGGGTACTGGGCAGTTAAATGAATGAATTTAGAGCCCCAAAGAGCTTAAGAGTTAAGAAAAACTAACATATGAAACTAGCAATGGCATCAAAACAAAGATGCTCAAGCCTGAGGGGAAGCTACAACCTATAATAATCTTACACCACTTCTCCAACATCTATTTAACTATTCTTTTCTAACCCTGTCTCTTTTCTATTTGTGTTATCTCATTCTCATATCTGCGTATGTGCTTTCTAATTTTTATGGAATGGTGAATAGTAATATTTGAGTTTCCTCTTGAATCATTCAATAGCTGACATACAAAACTAATGAAGTGAGTTTGTGATGGAAGCCAGATTTGATGGGAACTCTGAACTGGTTGCAGAGTTGGTCACTACTAATGGATTCAAAGCTGCTTATGCCATAAAAGATGGTGCAGAAGGGCCCCGTGGATGGATGGTCATTACAACTTTTCATTTCCCTACTTAGCACTTTCATCCTTTGTGGCATTCCAAGTTTTATTTGTTTTCATAATTTTGGTAAGATGAAATTTTATGATGCCTCTTTGCATTTGCAGAATAGTGGTCTTCCTTGGATAGTGCCAAAGAAATCGTTGAGTTTCGATTTCAGCAATTTGACTGATACAATTGGAGGTGCAATTGGAGTATGTATTTCATCTCATATTCACTTGAGCACTCCTATTTTTCCCTTTTATCCTTTTCAGCAATCAAGAGCTAATCACTTGAAGTAGCTCCAGAAGGACATCACCACTGAAGGTAGCAAGACAACAGTACAACACATATGGACCAATGGGTTAACAAGATTACAGTTTAAGACATATCAGACAGGCAAAAGAAGATTGAAATAACCAAGCCTAAATAACATAGAAACGGCTTTACTGGATTGAGTTGACATAACAATTTGGCAACTACGAAACTCAGGGGATACACTGCAATTCTCTTGCTTCGAAAATATGTTAAAACTTTGTTGCTCTATTGGTCTCCATCAATAAGTGAACATGATTACTTGATTACTCTTAGCCTTGTCAGGTTAATAAATAAAAGGTAGAAATCAAACATTCATTAGAAACAAAGATGCCCGGAGAGTTGAACCAGGTTGACCGCTTCCCTCTTGGTAAAATCTGTTTCACCTTATTTGAAGTCCAGGATACAGTTTTAACCTTGTGAGGCACTTTGGATAACAAATTTAGCTCTTAATGGCAGCCTATGATTAAGGATGACAAGACAGATTTATATGTGAAAGTCCCTCTGCCTCACCATGTGAAACAAGCAGGAGCTATCCTTTTTCTTTTTAGTTGAACATGTGATGCGGATCATAGAGGACAAAAGGCACATATTTCATTATTTTTGTTTAATTATTTTAGTATTAGATTTCTTTATTTAGTAGAGATTTAGATAAGTATTATTTAGGATATTCTTGGTAAGAGTGTTAACCGTTGTTATGATAAAAACGAAAACAACAAACAAGAAAGGAACAATCACACACAGGGAAGATACGATTTATGTGGTTCACCCAAAACTATGGTTATATTTACAGAGTTGCGGCAACTTTCACTATGATAGAAGGCGGCCCCCAAAGTTAGAAGGTCCTCACCTCCGCTTCATGGGTTAAGCCTCAGAAAAAATATATGAAGCACGAGTGCGGATACGTGATACGGGTACGATACTGTATGGGTACGCCGGTACGATAAAATCTAAAAATATATAGTACAGGTACACTTGTGGTACGGTGATAAATTTATTTATTTGTGTACTTTTTAGCATTACATTACATAAAAATAATTTTTAGCTCATGTGAGAAAAAATAAATGTTAAATCATATTCCAATGCTATGTTTTTGATAATTGCTAGTTGGAATTGCAAATAGTGATACTTGTTGGGCTAGACGACAATTGTTATGGCAATCGTATTGGTTGAAAGTTGTTTTCTGCAGTCGCAAAGTCTAATAAAAAGTATTAGAAGATATATTTTTTCACACAAATTTAAAGTTTTAACATTTTCATTAAATTAAAGAATCTGAATTATGTTACTCAAATTTATCTTTATATCAAAAAAGACATCTCCTTTTTTACTCTAGTACTTTTTTAATTTTGAAAAGTTTCATATAAATCCGAATACATCTATTGTCAACCCAAAACGTACTGTTGTTGTACCTAAAACATACCGATAACGTATTGGTGCCGTACCCAACAATTGTAAAATGACCCGGTACTTTCTCGGAGTACCTAGTACGTACTGTTGCCGTACTCGTACTCAGTGCGTACCCAGCCCGCGTACGGCACCATTTCCGGAGTACCCGTGCTTCAAAAGAAAAAATCTATTTCAATCCGCGATGCTTTTATGCCGGGTCAGGTTATGAGTCGGATCACAAAATAACTAGGCTCCACGTGCCTAACAGTCCGTTATAGTAGTTTATTAGCCTATAAATAAGGCGTTTGACATTGTAATTGTCAAAGTTGATGAATGAAAATTTTAGTTTAAGTTGTGACCCTGCATTAGTGTTGTGACCGTTTTCTGCTACTTTTCTTTCATTTCTTACCCTTTCACGTGCTGCATCAACCTGTTACATCCATCTATACACATTCTATCATTTCAGAATTGGATATCCCCCAGCAATATCAAATTAACTGGGTGGACATCACAGCTTCTGTAGTGAATTTGACAAATTGCTGGTGCATTTTCAGGAGGGCTCTGGTGCATTGACTGTTACCCTCGGGGTCGCTGCTGCTACCGGATTAGGTTTATTGGCATTTACAGAGGTCGGGCTGTTGGGAGTTTGAAACCTTCACTATGCATTATGCTTTGTTTTTATTTTTTTGAATTTGTTTTAGCAATTGATGAGCGTGGTACTATGAAAAATCCAATTGTTGATGTTTTCACTGCATCTTTTTAGGTAGAAACATTACTCCAACTCTTGGGCTCGGCTGCACTTGTTCAATTTATCGGCAAGAAGCTTCTTTTCGCAGAGGTTTGTTGAGTTACACAATAATTTTATTTTCTCTTGTCACTATTAGATCTTGGTAGTGGTGTTTGTGACTGTGAATGGCGTTCTTGAATAGAGGCATATTATCAAGCTAGGATTACCCTGCACAATTTCTTTTCTTGGAACACCCCTTGGACAGGATATTGATCCCAAAATGTACCAATATAACCGGTCTTATCAATTAATTGTCCAATTTTACAGTCTAAATTCTTACATCTCTAATGTGTGTACCTTGGAGACCTGTGAAACCTTTCAAACCTCTCAGTTGCAATCAGTTTTGTGTAGATAATCGATGACGCCTTTCTGCGGTGGGCAGATGATGAGTTAGCCACTGTAGACTTCAGAAGGAACCCGTTTATGGTCTTGATGCTTCATTTTCCTGAAGTATTTTATCTAGTTGAACTAGTCTGTGTGTCAGTGTGACAAAATGCATTTTCTCATTCAAATTTTTCTGCTTTACTTCGTAGCACGGCATTTAGGTGTCTCCATATTTTATACAGATCTGGCCTTTCTCACCTCGTCATGTATCTTGTAGCGAGAGAAGGCCACTGCATGATAAAACGATGCTTAGATTGTCTCCGTGGCCTCAAACTGTTAAAACTTCTGGCATTTCTTAATACAATGTTCCAAACTAAGATTTGTGTTCACTTCCATTTTCCATGACAGGACCGGAAGCAAACTTTGCTAGAAGTCAACGAGTTCGTGAACACTAAGGTTGCCCCCAAGGAGCTTGTAGATGAAATAAAGGTACTTATGAAGTCCTAATTTTTCAGTGATGAATCTTTCACAAATGTATTGGACTTTTCAGTTGGGATCTCTAAAATTTTTGATAATTTCATAGAATAAATCTGGTTCTTACTATACTTGGATCTAACCTCCTTTTGTTTTATCATAAACTGGGAAACTCAGCAAATTGGGAAAGCCCTTCTACCATCTCCTGTGACTAGCAAGGCTCTTCCAGCTCCCATAGAGGCAAGCTCTGCCGTCGCCGATAATGCAGTACCGAAATCAGAGGTAGCTGCTGAACCTGCTCCCCAAATCAATTCAGTCCCTAAAGCAGAAGTTAAAGCCGAATCACTTCCTGGAATTTCAAGACCACTTTCACCATACCCATTTGTAAATTCTCATTCTCCATCCCTTCTAGTCTTTATTAATCTCTCTCTCTGGCAGCATCATTCCACTTTCACAGTTTTTGCTTCCCACCCTCGGCTAACTAACTATTTTTATTTATTTGCTTGTTTATTTATGCTTCGTGTAGTCTCTAAATATATCTTTTGCTTTCTCTTACTTGTGTTGGTTCCAGTATCCGGATTTGAAGCCTCCGACATCTCCTTCCCCTTCACAGCCATAGAGATGTAACTGCAAATTTAGATCTCGGGTACTTCTCTTCGACAGGCAACTGTTTGGCTGGGTTTTCCGAGAGCTTCGGCATGAGATGGAATGTATTCTCCACTTCTGTGAGTTTTTTGGACTTATATATATATATATGTGTGTGTGTGTGTCTTGCATTAAAGAACAAAATTACAGCGTCGTGAGTTGGAATAATTCCTAGTCTGCCACGATCCTCTTGTTTGTGTTTCATGTGCTACAAATTTTATTGTGTAAATTTGGATATTCTATTAGTTCAGCACTGATTCAGGTATTATATGGCAGTAATACTATTACTTCAAGGGTTATATGATGATTGACATGACATTGTAAGAGATAATCTGGACATTGTTAGTCATGAAGCACCAAATGTTGATCTCATATTAACTTGTAGTAGAAGTTGTGAGTGTTGGTAAAGATTGTAATTTGTAGTTAATATAAAAAAAATAATAATTATAATTTGTAGGAGAAGTTGTAGGGATTTGTAAATGATTGTAGTTGTGGCTTCTAAAAGGAAAAAATTGCCTCTCATTCATTCCCTGTGATGGCAGATTTGAAGTGGTGGGTATGGTTGTTTTTTGATTGTTTGATGTAGAATATTTAAAGTCGCAAGTTGATAATTTCTACTGATTCATCATGCAAGAGGTAAATAAGAAACATAGACGTGACATAACCAACTAGGGTTTTTGTGAGACGGCAACTTGGGTTTTTTGTGAGAATTTCTATGAGAATTGTTAAATCATTGGGACTGAATAGAATTCATTTGAAAGAATTTGAGAATCTAATATTGAAAAGGCATTCAAAATAGCATCCGAGATTAATGTTGTCTATTAAAAAAAAAAAAAGGTAAATTATACTTATACCTCTTATATTTAAGGGTAATAACACTGATCCTCTTATTATTTTTTAAAATTTCATTTACACTCTTTATATTTTTATTTTTGTAATATTTAGGTCTAAAAGTTAACTGACGGAAAACACTGTTGAAACAGTATTTTTTTAATTTATTTTTATTTTCATTTTTGTTTTTGTTTAATTACAAAATTTTATTTAAAAATTTCTAATTAAAAAATAAAAAATTACTAGATAAAAAAATAAGTAACATAAAGTTTTTAATTTATTAATTTATTTTTATTTTTTAGTTTTTAATTTTGATAAAAAATATTAATTTTGATAATTTTTTATCAAAATTAAAAACTTAAAAATAAAAATAAATTAATAAATTAAAGTTTATGTTTTTATTTTATTATTTTTGTATTTAGTAATTTTTTATCTTTTAATTAAAAAATTTTAAATAAAATTTTGTAATTAAACAAAAAAAATTAAAAAATAATGTTTCAACAGTGTTTTTCGTCCAAAAGTTAATAGAAGTTAATTTTGAATCTAAGTGTTACAAAAATAAAAAATGTAAAGAGTGTAAGTGATATTTTAAAAAACAAAAGAAGTGCTAGCATTATTATTTTTAAATACAAGAGGTGTAAGTATAATTTATTTTAAAAAATAATTTAAAAATATTTTCCTATCAAAAGCCTAGGTATTGAAGTCTGCATAAAGCTGCTTCCATCAAATGTTTTTCTTAATTGAAAGATTTTACTTACTAAAACTACGAATCACATTTTTTTCTTTTTAAGTGTCTAACCACTTTTTACACAAAACTGTTAATGCACCAAATGCACTGATAGAAACTCTTAAAAAAAAAAAAAAAACATAACTCATAACAAGCCCTCTTAATTTGCATTATATGTGCCTATTTACCTTTGAGCCGTGCTACATCTCTTGAGAAAAACGGTCGAGAAAAATGACCAAAATAATGCTCGCGCTAAAATTATTATTTCGCGCATAAACTGATTATTTCTTTTCGTTATGCTCTTTTATCCTCTCACGGTATTTTTTCTCGTCGTCGGTAGTAGCATCCTCGTCGTGCTGGTATTCCGTCACTAGATCGTTCATGCTACTCTCCACTTCTGTAAACTATATCTCGTTCATCACCTCCTTGCTGTACCAATAGAGGAACGCCTTGCTTTTTAGCTTTTGCAATTTTTGCCTTCACGTTTGTGGCATTTGGATTTTGTTCACTGCCCGGAACATAACTCAACTAACAACAAATTCATAACTATCTAAAATTCTGAATCACTGAGAACATTTTTACACGCATTACCAATGAGAATATTCTCACTGGTGTGAAAATGTCCTTATTTTTGTTTTCTTCTTCTTCTTTTCTAATCATATGATCTCTGCCATCTCCTCATCATCCATTGCTAGATGCAAGTTTCCTCTCTTTATTAGGCTAGGCTCTGCAATATCAGTGAGAATGTACTTACAGTGAGAATGTTTTTTCACGCATTACCATTGAGAACATTTTCACACGCATTACCAGTAAGAATATTTTCACATGAGAATCTAGCATCATGAATGGAGGAGGCTTAAGCTTGCATCTAGCAATGGATGATGAGGAGATGGCAGAGATTATATGATTATAAAAGAAGAAAAAAAAATAAAAAAAAATCCCAAATAACACTTGCCTTGTGCAAATAATTTATTTTTAAATATTGTTAAAATTTGAACTGTGGCAGCGGGGTTATGAGTTTATTTGATAACTCACTTAAATAATAAATTTTAGAATTTAATAGTCTATTTAATTTTTAAACCGTCAATTCGCTCAACCTGTCATTGCAAAATCGTCCAAAAAAATAACTAATTCGTCGATTCTATAAAGTGGATGATTCGGCGATGGATTGAAATTTTTTATACTGCTATAAATAATTTGATTAATAAATTTTTTTACTCAATTCGCACTGCATCGATCACACACCCTTACATTTCAAGCAAGAATTGGGTATTAGTGTGGATGACACTTGGCAGTTAATTCACTAGCAAATGGGAAAAACAAACCCTTTAAATAAAAAATTTAAATTTTTTTGAGAGAATTATAACCATTTTATATAATAAAATAAATAATTTATTTTTAATGTCAATAACTTTTTTGTCAATAAAAGTAAGTAAACATTTTTTAATGTAAAATAGTGCAAAGTAAATGGTGTGGAAAAAAATTGGAAGGTGATAGATTAATGAAGGATAATTTGAAAAGTGATAAATTAAAAAACAAATATTTATCTAATGAAGGGTAAAAATGAAAAAATAATAAATTTAATTTAATCCAATACATGCAAATCAAACAACTCTCGGTCTAATTAATTACTTAATGGCATGCAATTCAAACAAATTATGATCTAATTCATTAATATTAACTAATTTTAATATTAATATTAAGTAATTTTAATATTAATATTAAAAAATTTAACTTATTTAATTATTAGTTCTAAGTTATTTAATCCAAGAAGTGAATTTGAGAAATTAAAGAAATTATAAAAAATAAAAAATATTAAAATAAATAACATAAAATTTAATTTATTAGCAAAATTAACTTAGTAGCTAATATAAAAAAGTTAAAATATATTTATTAATTTTTTAGTACAAGAATAATATTAAAAATTCATAAATTTAATTCAATCCTATATTATTTAATCCAACTTAAATCAAACACGAATTTATATAGTACACAACTTAATCGTACCTCAATTAACTATAAAAAAATTAATTTAATCTCATTACTAATTTTACATTATCTTATTTCTAATTCTAATTCACTATTAATCTTAGTCAACTTATAACAGCTATTAAATGAATTTTTTAAATTTTGTTTGAAAAGTCATAATTCAAAATTTTCTTTTTAAAGAGCCAAAAAAATTTAGAAAGTTTCATTTGTTGCATTATGAAACAGTAAAAAAAAAAGCTAGTGACCTTTTTATGGCGCGAATCCCTATGCAGAATGTAAAGTCAGAATTTTGTTTACAAATATTACATTTATATTGTAATATCTAATTATTTAGGTAAAATCGTTAATTTTAGTAAAAAAATAAAAAGATTCTGGTAATATATATATATATATATATATATATATTCCAATCTCATTTTAGAATTTTGAAATAGATGAAACAATTTTTTTTTTGTTTTTACTTTTTAGCTAAAAAAAAAAAAAATTAAAAAAAAAATTAAGTCAAATTAATTTTTATTTTTCAAGTAGTCTGGTGGTATTTGACTAAACTACTGAGACGAGACTAAGAGTAGCTTTTAGTTATTTGTTAAAAAAATACATAAGTTATTATTTTTTTAAAAATATTTATAATTTTTATTATAAATTATAATTATTTTTTATTTTATAAATATTTAATTATAAATTAAAATATTTTAAAATACTTATCAATTTTATTACTAATTATAATTTATAAATTATTAATTTGTCAATCACATTAGTCTCAGTCTCATAAATGACGTTTGGCAAAAAAATTTCACGAAACGACGAATGGCTGCTGGTGGAAAGGAGCAAAAATCCATTGGCCCGTCCAATCCGTTCGAATTTGTCGTCGTCTAAGCTGCGCCTCCAACATCCAACGCTAACCTCTCGCTCTCATTTGCTTCAATAACGACAGCTAACCAGGTCCTCCACTGCGAACCGCTGCCAGCTCAACCACGGCGCTTCCATTTCACGAAACGACGAATGGCTGCTGCTGGAAAAGAGCAAAAATCCATTGGCCCGTCCAATCCGTTCGAATTTGTCGTCGTCTAAGCTGCGCCTCCAACATCCAACGCTAA
>JAOTRH010000020.1:16879129-16889876 GCA_034768845.1 Heliamphora exappendiculata | reverse complement strand
TTTTTAATAGATTATTATGTAGTCATTACTGACACATCATTTTAAATCACTTAGTTGATTTTGTATTTTATTTATAAATTAAAATTTTAGTTAATTTGGCATTTATAATTTTAAAAATAATAAATTAATCTTAAATTCTTAAAGTAGTATCGATTTTATTTTTTATCCACCATTAATTTTTTTAATACGCGAAATTTAATTTTAACGCACTAGGTTCAGTTAGACCCTAGAATAGATAAATTTATCTGTACGTTTTTAAAACATGTATAAAATACACAGATAAATTTATATGTCTTACATAAATAAGTATACAAATAAATTTATCTGTATAAAGAATACTGTACCTTTTCAAAACGCATATAAAGTATACAGATAAATTTATCTGTCTTACATAAATAAAAAAATAGATAAATCTATAAAAAAATACTATGTCTTTTAAAAACATTGTATCTTGTATAAAAATATTGTATCTTTTAAAAAACGTATAAAGCGCAGAGATAAATTTATCTGTCTTGCAAGACAGATAAATTTATCTCTGTGCTTTATACGTGTTAAAAATACAGATAAATTTATTTGTATAAAAATACAAAAAAAATTATATGTCTTGCATAAAATAAGACGACAAATAAATTTATCTGTATGCATTACATATAAATTTATTTATTTGTGTTAAATTTTTTTATATTGTAGGTAATTAGATCTCGCACGTTAAAAATTTTATTAATAAATCTTGCGCATTAAAATTTATTTTTTAAAATTTTTAGATAGATGCCCTTTAAGAAATGCTATTTATTTTGTAGAATCAATTGATGTGGCCATCTATTAAGGAATATCTCCGTATATTATTAAATGCTAACTTTAAAAACTAGTTAGCAAAGAGCATTTAAAGATTTTAAGGAATACTTTATTATTATCCATTGTAGTAATATTTACAAAAAAAAAAAAAAATAGGAAAGGTGGGGTGGGTCTATGCCCCCAACAAATAAATGAGTAGATTATGGGCTTATGGGCCAAGCCCATCTCTTCCCAGATAAACCAATTATTGAATTGGGCCATCCCTTACCAAATAAGGCAACTCAACAACCAAACTCAGTTTGAGTTTGATTGATTCAGGTCAGAACAGTGGTGCTCTATTCTGAAAATTTATAGAAATGTTTATATATGCTTCTACAGTATTTACTGGGAAAGCAAGCAAAGTTTGTCCACATGTTTTGTGTAGATTTTTTTATATATATTTTGTTCGTAAAATTTTTCTACATTTGTCTAATTGAATATATTTTTTAAAATTTTCTCATCATAAAACATGCTAAAAATAAAACATCGTTACCAAAAAATTAAAAATAAAGTTCAGGTAAGACAAAAAATGAACTTAAAAGGCTATTTGGCTTTTCGTGATTTTTTTTGTCTTTAATAAAAAAAAAGTTTTTACTTTGACTCGAACGGACATATTTTTCAGTTTTCTCGTCGCAGGAACCAAAAAGGTAAAAAAAAAATTCAAACCAAAATATTAAAAAGTTCAAAAAAACAAAAACACAAAAAACTTCAAAAAATACCATTAGCCGTTTTAGACCAACCACAAAAACTAGAGATGAAGAAACACATTAGTTTTCTACATCAAACTTGGTAGTAAGAAAGAATATACGGTACAGAGAAAAATATATTCTTTTAGGATTGTTTGGGTGTAGCAAAGTACAGAACTAAAAGAACTGGAGTTATTATTTCTTTTAAAAACCCAGAGAAAATGTTATCATTACTTTTCTTTCTGTTTCCTGCCATTTCTCAGTGGCCAAACAAGCCAACTACTAGATAAAATAAATCTGAACACAGGCTCCTTTTCTTTTTCTTCTTTTTTTTTCTTTTTTGGTTAGATTAGTGGCTAGGACAGAATGGTCTTACACGTAAAGTTTGAGGGATTCATCATCAATGGCACACAAACCCTACTCCCCATGCCCAATCACTCAAATCCTTCCTGATTTAGTTTTCTCCAAACCTAATAAAGCCCCATCCCAGTTCCCAGTAAATAAAGAAACAAACAAAAAATAAACCCAATTCCCAAGTCATTAGGTCACTAAACCATATTCATGTGGAGATCAATCAACACATTGAATCTAACAACCAAGTTAAGCTGCTTGGGTTTTTATTGAAATCATGAATAAAAATTACCAGATTTTATCAATTATATAAAATCTGGAGTATCAAACGATTCGAACCATACTTGATAATTCAGGAATGGCACTACTTTGAATCTGATTTATGATGTTTCATGTTCTAGCTTTGATGGACAACTAGCTTTTGGATTGTCACTCAGGGCTAGAGAAACCCCAACTTCCAAGCAATAATAACTGGCATTCAGATTGTTTCTACATTTCTACTCACCCCTCAGATTCCTCTGTGTTTCCTCAAAAAATTCGAGAAATGGGACAACTAAATCACAACTTTCAGTACCAAGAAGAAAGCCAAAAAGAGCGTACAATCACACAGTGAAAAAACTACATGTTTACATAAACACATGCAGAATTACAAAGCACATTTTGACAAAACAAACCAATCAATCATACGAGTTTGGGATAAATGAATAGTTCGGAGACATTAATGGCATAGCAAACACCCAATATCTTCTTCTCGATCATGTCCAAATGAGAGGAGTTTTCTTTTCAACTCCGAGATGGCAAACCTTCAAGGTCATTTGCATTTTAGAAGCAACAGTAGGAGAGTGTAGTCTTTTAACACTGATCCACTTGTGCAGCTACTCTTGGAACTTTCATGCCAAATCCATGCTTCAACTTCTCAACTCTGTTCAAAAAAATTGTAGCTAAATGATCATTGAAAACACATTAATCTGTGTTAAGATGAAAATTATGAACATTTTCATTTTCTATAGAATCAAGATGCTCAATTTTCGTATGTGAAATGTCGTCACCACTAGCAAGCAACTTAAATTGAAATTAGTTGAGGGAAAGGATACACCACATTCTATTGGTAATAGTCTTCTGATATCCACTCATTCATTGGCACATCAATGGTTAGAGATAATTTTTGGACCCAAAACGAAGGCAGACACATGACCAATTGCTTAAGATCCATGAGCCAACACTTCTCATTCCCTTATTTTGTAAACACAAATTACTAAAACATACTGAGACTCCAGCTTCAGGATTCAAACCTAATGCAGCTTTTTTACTCTTTAGCTTCATTTCAAGCAGCCTGCAATCTACTGTAGTTCACAACCTAATGCTCATTGCACTTCAATTCACATTTAATATTGTTAGCAGTATCCTACTGTTTTCTTATAGCAACACCAAAGAAAATCCCAAGTCATGCCATCCAATTAAAACCAGAAGAGACTCCTAGCATTCTAGATTCTTAAAGCTGTCCAATGACATTATGTCATGTGAATTTGATGGGTTATATTACCCAAGAGCTTGGATCGAATAGGTATTTTTTGATTTTATACGGGTGATGAAAGAATTCCACTAATTCAAAAGAGATGGAGAAACCATGGAAATCATCCATAAAAGTGGGGCTTACGTCGGGGCAAGTTTACCGAGGCTATCCAGCTCTTCACCAGAGTCCCCATCCAGGACTCTTCCAGAAATCTCAATTACGTAAGATCTATCTTTGGTAGTTGGAAGCCCTCTACTACCAAGCAGATTTAAATCTTTTTGGTGAAGCTCTCTTCCATTCACAAAGACACCAGTATTTCCTCCAGCACATTTCTCTGGCATGGGATGATTGAATTCTTCAATAAATGGCTGCATGAATATGACATTACCTCATTAAAATTGTTGGTCAGTACAAGCTATCGCCAAATATCAATGAAATGATACTTATACATCAGAAATAGTTGATCTTACAGGAATTATGCCAAGACAGGGTCCACCCATTACACCCCAGAAACCACCTCGGAAATCATACCTGGTAAAGTCCAATAGAGAAAGGAAAAAAACATTAGTACCTAAGAATGAAAAACTGATCAAACAATTCGGTGGCATTACAGCAGCTAGAAAGAGAAAATAGCTTCAGAACAAGTATAACATTGAGTTTCTATTTATGAAATTCAATCATAAGCCTGCTAACCGATTTATTCGAACCATATCTACATTTATCTAAATCAGCCACGGTTTTATATTCTTATAACAATATCTGTTTATCCACTACATACACGCATTAAGCCCAGCGATTGAATATAATTTACTTGTATTGAGTCATAAATATAGGCGGGCACTGATTGGACCAGGCTCTACCAGGTTCGGATAAGGTTTTTGAAAAAAACACCCAAAAAAAAACAAGGCATCTCACGACCAAGCCCAAACAACAAATACATATATTAGAGGGAAAAAAACAATTGTTACAAATTCAAAAATTTGGATTTTTATTTTTGAGCTAAGACAAGCACTAATTATTTGGCCACTATAAGTTATTCCTTGTGAAACTAAATAATTATATATGTTCTATGCACCCCAAAAAATATACATGTATATAGTAAGCTACTAAATTATATATTAATAATCGAGCTGGGTCTCGAGAAATATTCCCAAACCCGTCTTGTTGGGCCTACAAAATTCAGCCCAGCCTGATCAATATAGACAGAAGCCAACCCACACCGGTATGGAAACAAAATTAATTTGCATTGTGTGAAAGAGTACATGTACTTACCAGTATTGCCCAGGATGGATTGGTCCAGCTAGCTTTTCAGCTTTCTTTAGCAAACGATCTGGTATAGGATGTCCATTAATTGTGACATTACTTGTGCTTCGCTCAATGGTTTGGCTGGATCTAGAGAAGTCTTTGAAGCTCTTCTTGATAATGCCGGCAAAGAATGATTGACCCCCTTTGGTGACTCTTGGCTGATCATCTTCTCTATTTGCATCACCTGATTCTTGGGATATCCCAGTATTTGAGTACTCGTTGAACGACACCTCCATCTCAGTTGCCAACGATGCATCTTTCATGGAATTTTGACGCGACGTGGCCTTCTTTGGTTCTCCCTTCTCCCGTTCCGAACGTCCACTCTGGCTTCCATTTCCAAATCGGTTGACAGCATGGTATTTATTAGAGTGATCAAAATGATCTTCCAGGGGTGAACCAGCAGGGAGTGCAGATAGATTGACTTTTGCTTCCAGCTCAGCAGAATTGGACTCATCTCCTTGGGTATGCAAACTTTCGGTTATATTCTCATCCTCAGAAGAATAGGGTGATGTGGAGTGAAGGCTTCTCATCTCTGCAGATTTGCTTGAGTAAAAACCCTGGCCTGTTGATGTTGAAATCACTTCTCTATCCATTGACTGAAAATCATAACCTGAATTATCATAATCATCGGAGGAAAAGTTCATGCCAGCCTGGTTTGCATGCCCATGAGAGTGCAAAGTACAACCACTCATTGTTATATTATTATTAGGGCTGTCATCAACTGTCTTGAGAGTTTTCACCGTTTCTGGAGGAACAGAAACAACAAGTTTTTTGTTGACAACCACAAAAAGGATGAATGTAGAGCATGAACCACATCGGATTTTATTTTGTATTTTCTCCTCAAGGAAGATTTTTTTAGGCAGTTGCAACAATTCAAAGCAATTGTAGCATGTCACAAATGGAGCACCCCCAGCTACAGGGCGGCAACGCCGTCCACCAGTGGCTAATACCACCCTTGGTGGACGGTGGCGAACATGATCACCCACTTCGGATTTAAGGTCAGTGGGCCATCTTGTGTGGGATTGGTGATTATGGGAATTCAACGGAAGAGGATTGGCAACATCAAGATTATAATCCCGTTGACAAAATGCACTGGGATTCCCATGATGATAAAACATGGATTTGTTTGGGACATCAGGATACATTTTATTGCGGAAAGCAGGATGAGGATGCGGAGGTGGAGCATGAGCTCGTGAACGTTCGGTGTAGCAATGAAAACAAGAGCAAGAAGGCTGGTGAAAGTCTATATTTGGCGGGTATGGTTCAAATGGATCCATATCATCATGCATAAACGGTCTAGAAAAATAAGGATGAGATGGCTGCTGTTGGAGGGGACCAGGTGCTTGGTGTGGAGCTCTTCGAAGCATTTGGGAACTTGAAGGAACCCCAAATCTTTGAACTTGATTTGGATTATGCAATGGAGGATAAAACCTATGCATATCCATTTCATGACCATTCATATAATAAGGAGATGGCTTGACATGATGACTTACATAAGGAGGCTTTGCAACATAGGCATCCGGCATGAAGTACTGGACAGAAGCCCTATTTGATCCCCATGGATCATCAGGAAACCAAGTCTCAGAATTACCATAAGGCTCTTCTTGGCAAACCAACCCCCCGTTAAGGGGCACATTTTCTTTAGATTTGTCATTAACATCACAAGAACGACTAAGTTGATCTTTCAGCTCATCCAACTTCCTCAAAAGCTCCGCTCGATTTTGTTCAAGTTCCTCAACCTTATCTAACTCACTAGGCTTGTTTTGTTTCTTCAAGGGCTCTCTATAACCATAACTGGTCCTCAAGCAATAATTTGAGGGACCTTCTTCCGAATACTTCGAACTTGCATATCTCATTCCTTCAACATCCCTTCTAGGGTTCCTCCAAAACCCCTCGGTCTCACCTCCTTCCCCACTCCTCCAATCAGCAACCTGCCCTGATCTTCGCGGTCCATTTGCTGTTCCATTTGGGGGTTTCAGTTTCTCAAATTCTTTACCCATTTCTGAATGACCAGATTCATCTAATTTCTCATTCATCTCAAGATCATTATTGACAACCCACTTATCAGCTTCGATGT
This sequence comes from Heliamphora exappendiculata, assembly GCA_034768845.1. Lineage (NCBI taxonomy): Eukaryota > Viridiplantae > Streptophyta > Magnoliopsida > Ericales > Sarraceniaceae > Heliamphora > Heliamphora exappendiculata. The sequence goes on along the minus strand of JAOTRH010000020.1, from coordinate 16,883,110 downwards.
ATGAATAATTCCGCAGGTTTTCAGATTTCTTACACAAAACCTCCCTGTTATCAGCTCTTCTGGAAGAACTACCATTGGATTTAACATCATTCTCACCCCCATCACTCAAGTTCACTCTCTTCTCGTTGACATTGAAGTTGTCTGATTTCTCGGAATATTTTCCAGAAACCCCTTGAACCCTGTCTTCATCAGACTTCTGCGACAAGGTATCCGCCTCAATGTTCTTATTTTTTGCTGTAAATCACAGTACATGAAAATAAATCTCATAGGAAAATAAAAGAGGACCACTAAAAGAAACAGAGCGTCCGTATTTGGTTAGTCGGAAAGCACAGGCAAAGAAAAGAAATTACAAAATTGAATCTTGCACATTTCACAATTAAGAACCCCAATAAGAAAGTCAACCAAAAAAATGTAGACACGCCTAAAATAGAGGAGATGAAGTACAATATTGATAAAGTATCGTGAAATTTTCCCATTTCGATTCCATTTCCTAAGTTTTCTCACGAATCAAACAGATGATACGAGAGAGAAATTCGCGACTGAATGAACCGTACCTCGAAGAACAGCACCGCAACCACCACACTGATAAACAGAGTAGTCTGCAAGCTCTGGAAGGAGGTTCTCGCACTTTGGGCATCGAACCAAACGAACTTTTTCCGGTTCGGACATTGAAGATAACTTCCAAACAATCTTGAAGATTTCAAATACTATAAAAGTATCATATTAACAATACAGTAACAGTACATATACGGATAGATAGATAGATAGAAACGAAGAAAGCTGACTGTTTAACGGGTTGAAATGTAATGAGAGGAGGAACTAGACAGAAGGGATAAAGGATTCCTTCAACTCGGAAATCTATGGCTGATTAACTAGAAAATCTCAAGTTGTTGAAGAAGAGTTAAAAGGAGAAGACTAGGTCGTTGTTTGTGGGTTGGAGAGAGGGAGGGCGTACTGAGAGAGAATCTAATTTTCTGAAGAACACCAAATTTTCTCCACATTCTAGGGGGAACGAAACCAACGAGGAAAAGTAAAAGGAAAAGAAAAAGAGAGAGAGAGAGAGAGAGAGAGAGAGAAAACGTGTTTCCTTTACCTTTTCTTTGGTTCATATTTCAGAGAGTGCGGGGCATAGAGGTCAGGGAGCGTGGTGGATATAGCAAATAGTGAGTTGTCAGGAGAAAACTAATCTGGGGGCGTTGGCCAAATCTACTGCTAGCAAGTAATGGCAACTCAACTTATAGACTGTAAGGGTAAATATATTCTTAGTAATTTATAAATTATAATTTATAATAAAAATTATAATTTTTAATTAAAAAATTATTATAATTTATAATAAAAATTATAAGTATTTAAAATATATTATAATTTATAATTAAAAATAATAATATTAAGTTAAAAGCAAAAATTAAAAATTTTATCAAACGCTCCTACTAAATTTTGAGAAAATATATAAATATACAGAGACATTAATATATTCGATATTATTAAAATTAATAACTTATAAATTGTAATTTATAACAAAAATTATAAATATTTGATAAAAATTATAATTTATAACTAAAATAGAAAAAAATAGTTATAAATTATAATTAAAGTTATAAGTATTTTAAAAAATTTATAACTTATAAATTAAAATTAATAATTAAAAATTAAAAATTAATAAAAATAACTTTTACAAACTTCCTCAAATACTGAATGGAACACGGTTCATCGCACTCAGTATTGGGTTCACTAATTAATACTAATCTAATACAAAGTTTTAATAGAATAAAAAAGAATTGTCTTTTTTATTCACTTACCTTAATTTTGTTGTTGCATTATGCAATCTATCGAATTATACAAATATTTTTTTGTTAAACATAAATCATTAAAAGAATTTTGGAGACCCACCAACATGTTTTTTTGTTTATTTTTATAATAAAATAAAAATATATTTATCACAAAAATATTTAAAAAATAATTATAAAAAGTAGTGACCAGATGTAATAGCCGTTAATAATAATCAAAAGTAATAATAATAGTAAGAGAGAGTCATATGTATTAGTGAAAAGTGATAGTCAAAACAATGCTATATATAGTAGTCAAAAGTAGTGATTTGAAGTAATAGTCAATGGTGAAAGCTAAATATATATATATATATATATATATAATTAAAATTTATTTATAAAATAAATAAAAAATGTATTTTTTATTTACAATAATTTAGTAAATAAACATAATTATCTAACATATTTTTGTTAACAGATTATAAAAAAATTTAAAATAATAATAATAAAAATAAACGTTATCAAACAAAACTTACTAGCAATAATTTTACCAAATACCCTTAAACACTGAATAGAACACAAAAAGAACTCACTAAATTGTGATCACCAATTAATACTAATCTATTATTTAGGGAAAAAGAAATTAATACTAATCTAATGGAAAATTTTAATAGAATAGAAAAGAAGAGTGCCCTACCGACACTACTGGACTTATTTTATCAAAAAGGGTATTTTCCAATTTTTTACTGTGTTTTTAACTAGCAAGACTCCAAGAAAAATCCTACCACTGATTAATGGACAAAAATATGTTAATAATTTGTACAAATGTATCGATATATAAATATAAAAGCTAGTATTTGTATAAACTAGTATTTCTGGTAACGAGAAGAATAAATAATTTGTAAAAAATAAAAAAAATGTATTAAAATATGAAAACAATTCAAATAATAAAAAACAATTTTTTTCTACCCGTCTCAGGAAAGGCTCAGTTTTGGCTAAAATTCAAGAATATTGCTTATTTTTATCTTTTTTTAATTTTTTAATCTTTTGGCTTTTTTTTTTGTTTTATTAAATTGTGTCTATAAAATGAACTGAAACAGCAAAAAAATTAATCAGAAGATAAAAATGTTCACTACAATTAAAAATAAATTGTTGAAAAAAATAATTTAAAAATTATTTTAATTTAAATGAGAAAATTAGTTGAAAATAGTAATTTAATAGTTACTATTCTATGGGTGTTTTTTTTGTATGGCACCTATTCGATTCGAGTACAAGTGTTTCTTTTTTTATAACTATTTTAAATAGTTATAAATTCTTTTATATATATTAAGGTTTTTTTTTTTTATATAAAGTTATTTATAGAGTTTTTCTTGACATATAATAGTCCTGTTTGGGTGGTTTGCTTATTTGTTTATTAGTAAATAAATCAAATCCCATTTAAACTGATCTGTTTGGGTAGATTTGCTTATTTGTTTATTTGACTACCCAAATAAATTTATTTACTTTATAAGTCAGCTTATTTGCTTATTTAACTACTCAAATGAGTTTATTTGCTTATTTATTTATTTTTTTATTTTGTACTTATTTGGTTACCCAAACGACGTGATTTATTTTTTGACTTATAAATCAATAAGCAAATAAGCAACTTTGCTCAAACATGGCCATTATGTTGAAATTCATATAAAGTGAATACAAAACATGGCCCCCATTTGGATAATTTGTTCATTTGGCTTATTTAGAACCAAATAAGTAATTTCGTTTGATTTGTCAAATAAATAAAATTTAAGCCAACAAGTAAATAATTCAATAAACCAAATAAACAAGATTTAAGCTAAAATTTAGCCAACCATACTTGCTTATTTAAGTCAATAAATAAATAAATAAATAAACAAATAAACCACTTAAAAGGCAAGTTAACCAAACCAATTTGCTTATTTATATTTTTGCTTATTTTACAATAAGCAAATAAGACATTTATCCAAATGGAATCATAGTTTTGTTCGTCAAATTTATTGATTGCAGTGCTTCTTATATGAAATTCAAATCATTGTATTTTAAGATATAAACGTCTATAATACCATAAATACCGTAGTAGAGACGAATTTATCTTAAAAACATAGCATCAAATGTTAACTTTAATCTAATTTTATTATTAATTTCATCGGATGTATAAGTCTAATTCTATAATTTTTATTATTTATCACAAATACACAAA
>JAOTRH010000020.1:16865085-16879029 GCA_034768845.1 Heliamphora exappendiculata | reverse complement strand
GAGAGAGAGAGAGAGAGAGAGAGAGAGATTCCATATGCATAAAATCAAGAACTCCACACATATTCAGATAATGTTTCATCCCATAGCATTGTTATTTCCTCCGTGAACAAATCCTATTATAGATTCTATAGAAACTACTATTTACCTTCTTGGGTTTTTCCTCTCTTCCATCATCCAACCTCTTCTCCCATCTACTCTTCTTCTTCTTCTTCTTCTTCTTCTTCTTCTTCAAAAACTCACCAAAACAACTCACATTTGAAGACCTTTTAGCCATTCCTGAGGCTCTTTCCTCATCATCAGGAATATCCTCTTTTGATGGGATCACCACAGCTGAAGAATATTCAGAAATCTGGTTTGTAATTGTTGGGGTTCTTGATCCACCAACTGATGGCAATGCCATGATATGCCTATCAATGACATGACCAACTGAAACCAATTCATATGAATCATATAAAGGGCTCCCGCAATCCCATATCTTGTTCATGGCTTCAATATCTTCTCCTTTTCCTTCATTGGATTTGGATCCCTTCCTTTTGTTCATCTTGGTTGTGGAGTTGTTTGGAGTCTTTGATGGTGAAAGGATATTGATGAGAGTTGCCAACAAACTAATAAGACATGGATTCTCTAAGAATTTTAAAACCACAACCTGGCCTACTTAATGGATGCGCACTCCTTTTTATTAGGATTGAGCTTTCTCTAAAGTTGGAATTTTGAACTTTATCGTAGAATTTAATTATTGTGGTCCCATTTTAAGCACATTTTAGTGATTTGAACAGATTAACTCGTTGAGTTTGTTTAAATTATTTATGTAAAATACTAAATTGATCAAATATAAAAAATCACACTATATTATAACATTTATATAAATGATAAGTGTAATTTTTTCAACACGCTACTTTTTTAAAATAAATAAATTTTAATTTTATAATTATTAATACCCGTTTGATAAGAATAGCAATCTCAACAAAATATATAAGAATAAATTGTTCAGATAACTAAGATGGAGTTAATGAATTTTACAATGACCATTAAAATTTAAACTTTCGAGAAGTCTATTCCTTTAATTACCATAGGCCCATTTCTCAATTAAGAGATCATTTGGTCAAAATTACCAATTTGTCCCTCATTGAGAGGAGTTGAGCTTGTGTTTGTTAGGAACAAGATTGTCTTTTGGCCTAGGTTTATAGGTGCCCAATGCCATTAAATATTGCTTGCCCAAGTCAGAGTCCAAGGTTTGTTGAGAAAAAAGACAGATCTGCTCATTTAATATGTTTCCCAAACAGACAATAACAATACAAAAGGTGTGTATGATTAGCTCTGGATTCATACCTACATTACATAAACTATAATTTTCATAACAGGGGTAAAAAGGTATTTTAAAGCATGAGTACCATGATGAAGCAAGCATCCCCTAACGCATATATCTTGTGCTCGCTTGACTACCGCTTTAAGGTGGTTTAAAGTTGATTTTTTTATTTAAAGATTAAAAAGTTAAAAAGTTTTGTTTTTTTATTCAAAATTTATAATTTTTTTAATTTTTTACATAATTTTTTTATATTTTTTAAAAAATATATAACTTTTATTATATATATTTATTTTTAATACAAATTATATTTTTAAAATTTACTCATCAAAATTTATCAAACAAGATACATTGAATATAAAATTATCTAAAACAAATTTTAAAAAATTATAACAGTTTTAATCAAAGGTTTTTTCCTTTTGCCTTGAAGTCACTTTAAGCTTTTTGGTTAAAAGTTACATATTTTCCGACCAAATAAAAGTTTTTTGGTTTAAAGTTGCTTAAAGTCAAAAAGTCAACTTAATTAAAAATTAAGCTTTTTAGTTTTTTTGGTTAAAAATACAAAAAAAATTTTTTTTGCCCAAAATGTAAAAAAATTAAAAAATTAAAAAGTCAAATCAAACCTCTTATTTCTAAAATACTCTATTTAAGCTTTCGTATCATTTTAAAAGATAATAATATTTCTATTTGATAACTTATTTACTGCCAATGTCAACAATATAAAAGAACAATGTTGTCCAATTTGAATAAAAAGAAAAAAGTAATTTTTTATCCAATCAAGTAACTTGAAAAAAAATGAGCTTAAAAATTGATTTACCAAATAATTTATCTCGAATAAAATTAAACTTTTTGACTAAAAGTACAAAAAAAACTATATATATAAAAAAAACTAAAAAATTAACTTTTAAGCTTGTGTTTGGATTAGGGTTTTTTTTAAAAATTTTTAAATTTTTGATTTTTTTATATAAAAAAATAAATGTAAAAAGATGTAGAAAAAGTTAATTTAAATCAAATTAATAAACTTTTTAAAAAAAATTTAAGCAAATTTTTTTTTTTAAAAATTAGGTTAAACATAGGCTAAGGTTGTCTTTCAAGCGTTAAAATTTATTTAAAATTTTAACGCCAATAGGAAAGTAGGTCTACAACTCCATTGGTGTCATTGTAGACCTACTTTCCCATTTTTTCTTATTTTTGGGTGGGACAAAGATTCACTTGGAAAGCATAAAAAATAACATAAATAATGGAGTTGATAATGCAAAATCCACCATATAGCTGAACAAAACGACAAATAAATTACAACCTGATTAGAGCCAGACTGTTAAATGGTAATAAACATCAAAAATGGTAATTGTACAATAATAAATAATTGACTAAATACAAAAAGGTGTTTAGAAATACTATTTTTAGTAATTTATAAATTGTAATTTATAGTACAAATTATAACTTGTAACTGAAATAGGAAAAAAAATTAAAAATTATAATAAAAATTGTAAATATTTAAAAAAAATTATAACTTATAACTGAAATTAATAACAAAAAGCTAAAAATTAGTAGCAGAAATTTGACAACACATCCCATACAAATAGTTAAAAATTATAATTTATAATTAAAATTAATAATAAAAAATTAAAAATTAGTAGCAAAAATTTCACGACGCAGCCCACACAAATAAGAGACAAAGGCAAAAGTCTAACTTTTATTTTGTTCTTATCCGTTGGCTATATTTGGTCCGTTATCTATAATTTGTGAACGTTGGATCATTTAACAAATATTTGTTTAGTTTGTGTCTTAAAATCAATTTGTAATTTTATTATTTTTGGAAGTTTCATAAAATTAACTGTTAAGAATTAAATTCTTTGACAATTTGTGTACTTGACAGTAGCCATATTTAATAAAAAGTGATTTTTTTGGTGCCGTTTAATAACGTTTATATTTTTTATTTTTTATTTTTAAATTTTTCGTAAATTGCAAACAAAAATATGTTTCGTAATTATTTTTGTTTTTAAAAATTGTAAACAGTTTTTAAATTTTATAAAATTTTAAAAAACAAAAAAAATATATTTTTACTTATTTTGTAAACAAATTTTAATTGGATTAATATGTAACCTTCAATTACCACTTTTTAATTATTTATATTACTAAGTATATTTTAATTTTTATTTTTATTTTTATATAAACAAAAATATATTTTTATTTTTTATAAATAAAAATAAAAAATTATAAACGTTACCCAACATCCCCGTTCTTATTTGGTTTGCAAAAAAGGGGAGAAAAAGTTGGCTTAACAGTCAAGTTGCCAATTCAAAAGGGAGGTGCTTGTCCGATAAACTTTAAATCAACTGGGGAGAAAAATATGCGCATGACGTTTACATTTAGTCTATTTTTATTTTATGATTTTTGTAAATTATAATAAAAATATATTTAATAATTTATTTTTATTTTTAAAAAATATAAACATATATCAAAATTTACTAAATTATTCTATAAAGAAAAAAAAATATTTTTTCACTTATTTTATAAATAATTTCTTATTTCTTTATTTTTATCATTTTTACCTCATAATATCATCACCAGAATATACGTTCGACTACTAATTTTGACCACGATCTCCATCCACCACCTCAAACCACAATCTCTAGTCACCATTTTTTTCCACCGATTGCCACCTTCAACCCCCCTGCTACCTTCACCTAGTATTGTTAGTCATCATAATCTCCATTACTTTCAGATAGTATATTTATTTAAAAATCACGACTCTATTTATAGTCTCAATTCCATGCACGTCACTTCTATTTACCATCTCCATTTAAAAACACTTATTTGTCAAACAAATATATACATATATTTTTTAAACCAAACAAAAAATATTTTTCAATAAATATATTTTATATTTATTGTAATTAAAAAAAAACTATATCCGCTACCAAATTTTGCCCAATCAACTTGAAATCAACTTGGCATGAAGCACTAATTGATCAACGTAAATCATTTAAATTTTGATACTTTTCAAGTTCAAGTCGAATATTGACTCGACTAGTACTGCAATAAAAAATATATAGATGAGCTCTCATATTAATCAATTTAATTCCTCTCATTAGACCATCCGTGGCAATCATAACTATAGCTCGATTGTTTCTTAACAATTAACAATTCTTGTGCCTCAAAAGTCACATTAATGGGCTGACCTTTGCGCTATCAAAATATATTTTATAATTATTAGGCATCTTGCACAACAAGAAAACTACATTTCGTACTGAATTGGTTAACAACTTACGTAAATCATTGACCTAATTTATCCAATAACTTGAATAAACAACTTAACAACATGACTTAAAAAATAAACCCAAATTATTAGTAGTAACTCACAAGTTCCTTCGTATATTAGATTTAATTTCTATCTACCACCGATGTGGGATGACGTATCACAATATCTTCTACTCAAATAAGCGACGTCCTCGTCAAGTAGTCCAAGTTCTTCTCCTAGTTAAGATATAAATAGCAGCCCATTAGCGGATACAGAGCAGCCTATAAGCGTGCGCAAGGTATATACAATCTCGAGACTTCTACCCCTCTTCGGAGCCTCTACTCCTGTATCCACACCGCCACGGAGCCATATATTGAAATTAGGATTGGCTCTTATACTATTCGTAACAACCAAAGTAAATTACTAATTCAATAACTTAAATAAAAAATCTAACAACGCGGCCAAAAAACTTAGGCACAAGTTATTAGCAATAGTCCATAAATTTCTTTATATATCATACTAAATTTTTATCTTCTATCGATATAGGATAGAGTATCACAATAAATGCGTACCAACTTTATAGTTGGCCACAAGTTTCTTTACACAATTAATGTATACTAATTTTATACAAAAGTATCTTTATTGCATATGCCTTCGTTGCGCTAGGATTCAAACAAAAAGGCATGAGAGCGGTTGTGTGACAATTATAGATCATTTGAGTAAAAGCATAGCATCTTCATCAAAAGTTGCACTTTTTATATCCATCTTTACAACTTCCAAAAGAAAAAAGAGGTAGTCTCCGTATAGAAATGAAATGAGACCTTTTGAAATTCTACATTCATGAAAGAGATTTGGGGGAAAAACTATCATTTTCTTACCAACTTGAGCATTATGGAGAGCCAACGACCCAACAGATCGAACACATGCTGAACTCCATGTAGAACGTACTAAACTGTGAAACACCAAATTCAACTAAAAGCAGTACTAAAGTAGCTCTTACCAACGTTGCTACATAGGATCTGCAACAAAGTGTTATTAGAGGGCCCCACACATCGCGGGGTTTTGAACTGGCTGATGGCAGCTCCTTGTCCTACATAGTGATCTAGAATCTTCTGGAAGGTTCCCCTCCTAAGGACTCGGAGCTCGAGCGCTCCAATGGCATTGATCTTGCGGGAGCTCAGATAGCCCGCATCTACAAACGACCGATCCAAACAATTGCAGCATTCATTCAGAAGTTCCTCGCCTGCTTCCCCGCTCAATTCCCAGAAGATAACATAGTGGCCAGGATCCATGGACAAGTCTACATAGCTTGTGAAATCGATAATTTCTAACTTTTCTCCAGCCAACAGCTTGGCTGCCGCTTCAACTGCTAGCTGCAAATCTTTCTCAGTGTTCTTGTCAAGGTTAATAGTGAGCAGAAGATTACTCCTGCAAATAAATTTGAGCTCTGGAGTGGAGTTGTGGAAGCCCATTATCTTGACAACATCTCCTAACCTATACCTATGCAAACCTGGAAGAGAATTTGACATATAGATTTAGTACTTCAGAGCATATATGAATCTCTATTGCATAAGATTACGTTGAAACTGTGTTTTACTAATCATCACAATAACAGACAATAAGAAAATAATGAAGACGCTACTATAGCTAACAAAAAATTTGATGATGAGCATATGCACAACTACGTCACAAGTGCAAATAGGAATTTCAAATTGAAATGTAAGATTCTAAGTAAATCAAATGAAAAATGTCCCTTTTTTAAAAAAAAAGAAAAAGAAAAATACTAACACAATCATTTAATTTGGCAATGGCAAAATTAACCAGAGTTTATTAGTCAGAGTTGTCAGCAAGCTGTAATCAACACATTCCAAACCTAAAAAGTTCACCAAAAAAATAAAATTAAATAAAACAAACAATAATGGGAAACCATCTATTACAAACAGACAACTATATATGCAAGCAACATATGTCGGGAAGTCCATACATTTTGGGTAACCAAATAAGAAGAAAAGAAAAGGCAAGATAAACTTTAAAAGCATATAGAGTTATGCAAGTAGTTTTAAGAAATTAAAATAGAACAGGGTCAAGTTGTAGAGTAGTAGAACCACAGATATTTGCAGACTCCAAGATTCGGTTGCTAATACCATTCATCTTTTAATTTATTAGGAGTACCGTTCTCTAGTTAACTTACCACTGCAGCAGTTATGCTTATGTGATATTAATCAGTTCTTCCTGCATACCACATTAATACATTAATCTAAACGTATATATACAACTTACAAGTTCAAACCATACTAAAAACTCAAAAGATTCCTTCAGCCTAAGCAAACACAAGCATACATACACACATATTTACGTATAGAGGTACAGACCACAATTATGCAGCTTCTCTCCAAGTAAACTTATATTGAGCGCAAAACATACATAATTACCTATAGGTACATACAACAATTATGCAACTTCTATCCAAGTAAACTTAGATTAAATGCAAAACAATTCCATATATTAACTTCCATGGTAGTGGGCCTTGTGACATAGACATGCAACCAAAAATAAATACATAAACTGTCGTTGGTAGTATCAGTCTGAGAGGAAAAATAAGTCAGCTGCAGAGTACATATATACAAGCCAGATTCCAGGGTGAAGTGAATCTTATATCCTCTTCTGTGCAAGACGGTACTGGGCAAAGAAGAGAACACTACACCTATTAAAAGCTTTAACAGGGGGGTCACATATTAAATATCAACAAAATAGATGTGCCATGGGCCTGTGCATATAAAAATCCTATCCTTCAACAACTATAGATATTCGTGTCTCAACCCGCCAGTTTGGTCATGTGAACTAGTGAATAAAATATCTAATAATTCACATTTCTCCAGACACACAAACTAATGATTGACAAAAACGAGACAGTATGGGGAAAAAAGGGGACTGCACAAGGATAGAGCTGTTCTTCCTGTATTCAACACGCACACGGCAAGCATTTAAGGGAAAGAGAGGGGTTTCAAACACCCAAAAATTAAATATCCGTGAAAAAAGTGAATGAGTGTGTAAAAGACACTACGGGTTTCAATGAAAAGAATCTCCATGCTGTTCATATATTTTTTATTAATGATTATATTGGTGGCAATCCATAAGTGGTTAATCTTCCCAAAGCAAGAGGCAGGGCAATTTCCATTACTCGTTTAGAGACATGGCACATGCTTTTATCAAAACAGTTTAAGTACCTGCAAAATTGGTGAGAATGATCTCGTACTCTTCACCAACCTTGACTTCAGTCAGACCAACTGGCTTGACATCCAGTGAGAGGGTGGAGGGCTCAATGTGATCTTGCTTCTGAACCTCAACATTATTTGTAAGAGGGATAAATTCAAAATAGCCAATATTAGGAAGCACAGCAAAAGTGGCAAGCTCAGGAGGCAATTTCGGGTTCACATTTGCTGCAATCCACCCTTCAGAAGACCCATAATCAGCACTCAGCAGTGGTAGCTCGCCTGCATAGTGTCTCAGTTTCTTCAAATAAGGTTCCATTGCCCCAGTCATGATCCCATAAACGTACTTGGCATTAGGAAATAGCTCCGGTATCAATCCGTACCAGTTGCTTAATCCTGAGCATTTTTTATAGATCATATCAGCCAATTCAGGGTCTGGTTTCAGCAGTTTCGACATAGCTGTTCGGATAGACGGAACGGTGATTCGGCTCGTGAGAACCCCTCCTTGGATATCAGTGCAGAGTTCTTCCCAGACCTGTTCAAAGGTTCGGAAGGCATATACAATGCTGTGGGCAAACGTGGAGGACACAACTTGTACTTCATCCCGGTAAATGAGTCCACTTAGAAGATGGCAGTATAAGGATTGCTGGAAGTCAGGACCAAATATCACCTCATCAGGGCTACAACAAGGTGTCTGCATTGCCTTCATTGTATTCTTGAATTGTAAACTACGATACACATTTGTGGTAGCAGTTCCTGCGGCCAGGCCTCCTTCCGTTTTGAACTGCTTGCTGCCGTAGATAAACTGTAAGGCCTTACCATTCGCAATCGGAAATTCCCTGCAAACCACCCATTCTATATTAAGATAATGTACAAAGGAGAAAAGCTGAAACAAGTCAAAAGGCCAATATTATAGTTGCTGAAACCACTTCTATACTGAGGATGTAACAACCTCAAAATCAGCTAATCAACCGTAAGACTACAATTGACAACTTCAAAGAATCCAAATTGAACTTGTTACTGTCTGGTGAAAAGTATTAACAAAGTTGAGTTCCCTAAAAAATAAGCATTTTTCATATGAAGCTGGGAATATGCGTAGTTGGCATATTCATGAAGATTTCATAATTTTGTGGATTCCTCCAGAAATAATGAAAGAAAAGTAAAGAAAAAGTGAAATTTAGGGTGTAAAACATCTTACAGATAAAATACAATCACAAAAAAAATAATGTTAGGGTATGTTAAATCAATATAAACTAAAAATTATTCTCCAATACACAGGATTAATACCTGTTTCTAAAAGCAAAAGAAGTCTTATATATCTGCATGGTGGAATCCCTCAATTCATCATTGAAAGGGATGAACTTGGGCCTTCCCTGAGTGGTACCAGAACTGTAAAAAACACAGAATTGATAGAAACAGTAAACTTCACTTGCATATATGTACACACACACACACACAAACGGCAGTTAACATATAGCAGAAACAAGTAAACAACTAATTGCATATACCTTAATGAGATGGTTGTTATCGGTTTTTCAGTGAGGATGGGGGAAGCATCACCATTCACAATTCTCTGAATGAAAGGGTCCAAATCCTGGTGAGTGACAAGGGGAACACAGGCCTTGAAACTCCCAGGGTCGGTTCTTCCATTAAGACCCCATTTCTGTAAGTACTCCGTCCTGCCATTTTCTTCCAATATTTTCTGCAAGGTCTCTCTCTGAACTCTCTCAGCATCCTTTGTCACCATCTCAAATTCTTCTATGAGTTCCTCCGGGTCAAATTTATCCATTTTCTCCAACATCCCCATAGAGCTTGAAGAGCTGTTACAATTACGAAACAACTCCATTTAGTTTTTTTCAGACTAAAGCAAAACTTAATATCACAATAGAAATTACTGCTGCAAGCCTGCAATATCAAACGACTCCATTTAGTTTCAACTGAAGCAGAACTTTACATGTAACAAACATCGATGTCGAGTGAATGAAATTGAATTCCAACAAACAAGGATTAAAGAAACCAAACTAGGAGGCATCAAGTCTGCAGTGCATAAACAAGAGCATGCGATTCAAATAACCAATTTTTACAAATTCTAGACAAGCATCTCAACAAGAACATAAAACAGAGCAATAGTTTCACATCAGAAACTCATTGATAAGTAAAAAGGAGCATAAATGAAGTCAACTTTCTAATCAACCATGAAAGATTTGCAATCAAGTCAAAGTCAACTAAGTCGGCCATAAAAGATTTGCAACCAAAAAGCATCGGATAAGGAAGATGAACGGAACCGACTCGTAAGAACAAATTCACAAGCCTATCAATACTCCAAAATACACAATAGTATCCTAAAACAGTACTAATTCAATGAATCATAAGGGAGTGCCAACAAAATAAAAAATACGCCTTCCAAAATTTGAGATTTGGAGATGTAACCAGGTGCGCGCACGCGCGAGCGCGCCCACACACACACACAGACATCTACGAAGGACAAAAAAAAAATTCCACAAGAATTCAAATAATTAATTGAGAATTCGAATTCGAAATCTACGGGGGAATTGAGCGAGAAACAGACATCAGAGCTGAATGTCAGAAACTATGCCGATAGCATTACTTTCGTCGGTCACAGTAAATTACGCATCACACAGACTTACATATACAAAAAGTAGAGAGAAAAGGAGGAATCAACGGTTACAATAGAGAAAGTCGCGTGAGGATCGGAATTCTATTAGCGTAACGATTGAAGGAGTCACAATCTCGAAGAACAGAGAGAGAGAGAGAGAGAGAGAGAGAGAGAACCGTGGAAAATACAGATTTCAATGGTGTCCTTAGCTGGCTCAGTCAGGCTCCAAGTGGATGCGAATGAGACAACAGCGTGTTCGCTCTCTCTCTCTCTCTCTCTCTCTCTCTGAGTGAACGGTTGAAGGGCAGAGACTTTCAGATAGAGATTGGCCAAGGGGGGCTTAATTTTGAGCACTCTTCCTCATGGAAGATTGGGGAGTGAGGGAAGATTCTTCGAGGTTGAAATATATAGGCCGTTGCAGAACCACATCCACCAAATGCGCCGAAATCTTATCAAATACCATCTCTGCCCCCAAAAGGCAGAGTAATTATTCAATTCTCTAAGCTCCGTTCATTTAACAGAAAAAGAATTAAAAAAAAATATTTTTATTTTATTTTTTCCTATGTGTATTCAATTGATGCAATAAAAAATTGAGTCATAAAATAAATTTTATAAAACATATAAGATTATAAATTGCAAAAAAATTAAAAATTAAATTTTATATTAATTTTTTTACAAACTAAACAAGTGATAGAAACTAATTTCTTTAAAAAAAAATTTATTTTACTTTATTAACAATTGAACAAAATCTTAGAGTAATACTCCATTCAAATTTGATGATATATACTCATTTATTAGATAAAATAATAACAAAAAAATAATAAATTTTATTAAATATATCAATAATTATAAAATTAAAACATCATTTAAACTTACTCGAAAAACATTAAATATTTAGTCAAAAGGCAACTTTTTTTCCTCTCACCAACCTATATACTTTATAGGCTATCCTATACCTTTCTTTCTTCAGTCATTAATCGTATTGAATTGGTTTAATTTAGTTCAATTAATTTATGATCTAAAATGAATTTGCTTATTTTATTATCTTAATATATAATTATTTATGTAAACATTTAAATTAATAAAATATTATTAAGTATATAAATAAATCATATTTGTATTAGAAAAAATTAATGGTTTTTGAACTTAACTGTTAACTTTTTTTATACAAATATAATTTATTTAAATACTTAATGATATTTAATTAATTTAATATTTTATATAAATAATTTATATATTGTGAATAATAAAATAAACGATTTAAATTATCGAAGAACTGCCATATTAGGCTCAGAATTAGTCCAATATATTCAATTCAGCCCAATTAAAAAAAACTTAAGGAAAACTAAATTGATCACTCTACTAAAGTAATGTCGTTAGGTTACAAAAATATTTGGCAAAGGCACTAAATTCCTATTTGGATAGATAATTTTATATGATATTTTTTGTTTTTTAATAAATTTTTTTATGTCCGTTTAAACAATAATACTTATTAAATTACTCTTGCCATAAAAACTTTAAAAAGTGAAAAGATTTGATCAATAAATAAAAAGGAATTCAAATAAAATGAAAAAACTACTTTTAAAGCTTTTCTAAAGCTTTTTTTTGTCTTTAACTTGCATTTGGACTAATTTTTTTTAGGTTTTTTGATTTTTTGACTTTTTTTTTATAAAAAAGTATATGTAAAAATATGTAAAAAAATCAACTGAGACCAAACAAGTATACTTTTTAAGAAGCTTTAAAACAAAAAAAAACCTTTAAAAAAAGGTAAGCCTAACATAAGCTTAGTATAATTTTTCAAGTTTAGTCCAAATATCAATACTTTTTAAATCCATTTTTTCATAACGAATCAAAAAATTTGGAAAAAACTGCAATCAATAGAATTTTACTAATTCTTCATTCTAAAAAAGAAGAGCGTTAAATTCTTTTTCTTTTACGCAAAAATTAAAAAATTGAATCTTGCAGTAAGAAGAATGCTTGGCATAAATATAATGATAAAGTCAATTATATGATAATAAGTTCATTCTATAGTGGACCAAACTAAATAGGAAAACACATTGTTTGGATATGAATTCCTACATTTCATTTAAGATTCGAAATAAACGTAATTGGATTTGCTTTTTGGCTTATTTGGGATCCTATTCACCTTATTTGGGACCATATTCAACTCTGTTGGCTCCATATTCACATCTTTTGGCTTTTATTAAATCGGAAAAAAAAATGATGGTAATTTGATCATTTTCTAATTTGAGTATGATATGTTCTTTTTTTTTTAATTTATCTTTCTTTGATGGAAGATAAATGTCAATTTTCTTTCACTCTCTTCGAAAGAGTAATTATGACCAATTTAGTCACGTTTTTATTTTTTAATTGAATATTTTCTATTTTTTATTTATTTTTATTATTCTTAAAGAAGAAGACTATTCTTTTTACCAATCACATGCAAATTTTCATCTTTGGAACGTTGGAGATGGAATGACTTTGATGATTTGTACAAGTATTTTTGTTTTACTAATTATTATTATTCTAAATACATGGTATGGATTTTAAAAATAGACTAAAAAAATTAAGAAGACAAAAAAAAAAAAGCACAACAAAAATGCAAAAAAATAATCAAAAACATTTTCTTAATATTTTATAAAATTAGCAAATGTTCGCCGACTAAACTTGGAATTCAACGCAATGTGGGGTCTCATGCAAGAAAGCCAAAGATTATTTAGCATATTTGCATTAGCAGCCTTGATATTGGGCATTAAAATACTTAGAAGGAATCTATGCATAGTATGTAAAATTACTGTGCATGCATTTAAAAAATAGAATCAATTATAAACTAGGAAGCTTTTAAAATAAAATTAATTATAAATTAGTACGCTTTTAATGTTAAGAAAGAACTTTCTCTACTTAGGCCTTGTTTGGTAAAAAAATTATTTTTATATGATAATTAGTGTACTCGGATTAATAGTACTATCAGTATCATGGATGGAATTATTAGTATATGGTTTTTTTGTACCGAATAGTGTTTAATTTAGGGCCCGATTGGTAAATAGTTTAAAAGCTAACTTTTGTTCTTTTTTGCGTTTTTAGTCAAAAAGTTAAATTGAGTTCAAAGCATGTTGTTTGGTAACTTAACTTTTAAGTTAACTTTTTAAATATTAGTTGTTTGGGTAAAATGTTATTTTTTTTTTGTGTTCAAACTTGATATTTTTACCCATTTTATATATTTAATATTACAAATTATATGTAGTTGATAGTGGTAATAAATAAGTTATGAATAAATGTATTATTGTATTTTGAAAGTGGTAGAAGTTTAATTTGAATATTCTGAGAGTTTGTATTTTAATTTCACTTTTTGATTTTTTAGTTTTTTTTATTAAACAGCAAGATTGATTTTTTTGCGTTTTTAATCAAAAAGCCATAAAAATTAAGTTGTCAATAAGGACTTAGAATGATAGTTTTAAATACCGTACTCGTTAGTGTACCAATTTTTTCATTGGTACGATAAGTACCAGTACCGATAAAATACCGAATACCATTTTGATTTTATTGCTACACATATTATATAAACTTA